>CM077163.1:225625161-225877057 GCA_039583875.1 Platanthera guangdongensis | reverse complement strand
GAGCCCACCGCTCAAGCCTTTGAATGAGAAGGGAACCACAACTTTGGACTTCGGCGAGCGGCCTCTGGACGAAATCGGTGTGGCCCTCCTTCAGTGGTACAAGGAGGCAAACCGGCGCCCCCATCTCCACCTACTGCCGAGCTGGTTGGAGAAAGGACACCATCAGCGGGGAGGCTTATGCCTTCTCGGGACGGTCCCGATGCTCTGGCCCTTCTGGTTGCGTTCCCTTGCTGGCTGCGATCACCTTCCTCCTTTGGCTCCTGCGGGGACTCGGGCGTTTTCCTGCTGGCTACGCGTGGTTGGAGCGCCGTTGGCAGTGGGCGGCCGCTGGTGGTTTTACGGTGACTCGAGGCCGACGCCGGGGGAGAAGGAAGGAGAGCTCTCACCTGAAGAAGAAGAAAGCTCCGGACAATCCAAGGTGAAGAATTGAAGACCCCCTGGGGTCCTTTTATAGCCTCAAGGGGAGGGTCATGGCGGGCCCCACCACTAAGTGGTGGGTTAGTGGGTGGTTACCCTCTTGATCGGACGGCGAGGAGAGCCTCCCCTCGATTGGACGGTGGGGAGGTCGTCCACGGCGGCGGGCGGCGGCGGCTGGCCGGCGGGCGGCGGCGGGCTGACCGGCGGGCGGCGGTGGGGCCGGCCGGCGGGCGGCCGGCGTCGACGGTGGTCGATGGCGAGCGCCCGGTGGCGGGCGACCGAGGGGTGGCAGCGGCGGCGACCGACGGCGGTTGGCGGCCGGCGGGCGGCGGCGCGCCCGGCGGCGGTTTTTCCCCCATGGGGTGAGTGGCGGGCCACCCCCCATGATTTCCTCTCATGAGAGTTCATGGAGGGGGTGGGCCATCCATGACCCATTTTGGGGCGATCATGGGGGCTTCTCTCCTGTAAATGAAGGTGGAACCCATCATGGGTAAAAAAACATGTAATCAGATCTGTGCCGGTCAAAGTTCACTATTTCATGACTGTTACAATTTGTTTGTGAAGTCGAGGGTGACAGACCACCTCTTGTTACAGCTTTGGGGTGAGAGAACACTTGACACATGGCGAACGACAGACCGTCACGCCGGAGTTTGTTACAAATTGCACTTTGCATTGATAGAATTCACTTAGCGCCTTGTGATTCTGAAGGTGGGAGAAAAGCGCCTGAACATGCGGCTGCGGGGGCCACTAGGGTCTTGAGATATTTGCCTCGTCGGGGGGCTTTAATTTAACTCGTTCGTGGCTCGGGTGCAGCTGAGTGCGGCTCGGGTGCGCTCGTAGGAGGATTCGACAGAACTTCGACCTGATGAAGAAGAAAACTCGAAGGAAAAAAGGTGAGAAATGCTTAGGCTCCAGGGGTGGATACGGTGATTATGCGGCTATCCGCACACCGTAACCACCCAATATTAATATTTTTCCATAGTTTAAGGGTGCGTATTAATACCGTTGCTTGCACTTCAAAATATAATAATTAGATTTACTAATTAAATTCCCTCGATCACTAACCCGGTGGTTAGTGCGTGGTTACATACGAATCGGACGACCGGGAATGCCCCCAACTGATCGGACGACGGGAGCGGAACTCCACGGGTGGCCGGTGAGGGGGGAGGACCGCCGACGACAGACATGGAGGAGCGGTCGGTGCGGGCCGCGCCCTTCGGCCGCGCGCCGACGGCCGGGAGTGGGGGCGGCCCAGGCGGCCGCTGCCTTGGCCGCGCCGGCGGCTGAAAGGGGGGGGGGGAGGTGCGCCGACGGTCGAGGGAGGGGGCAGCCCGTGCGGCCGAGCCCTCGGCCGCGGCCCCGGCGGCCGCTTTCTCGGACACGATCAGGGCCGGCGCGGCGAGCGAGGACGGGGTGCCGACGTCTGGGGAGGAGGCCGGCCTCCTTCCGCCAGCAAGGTGGGGCTCGCGGAGGTTTGCCCACTACACGTGATGGGATCGACGCGTGGGGGATCGGGCACGGTGATAGCGCGTGCGGTCAACCCCATGATCTCACTTCTTTTGAGGTGGAGATCATGAGTGTGTGGTTATGTGCACACATAATCTTATAAAATGAGTCTCATCCCCAACAATGGCGTACAATGAAATCAATCAGGGTCGTCTGATCTAATTTGATCAGAACATCTCAACTGTTCGTTCACATGAACGAATAAGGACTGTTCATCACAATTTTCGTAAGACTCCTACACCTGAGATAGGTAGTGATCCTAAACCTAATAATTTGAAAGGACACCTACCCTAAAAAAGTGAAATTACTATTTTAACTTTAAAATTCTGAAAAAAAAATTAGTTAGGTGAGACTGATCTCACTCTACATATATTAGTCTTCCCTCTCCGATTATTTAAACACCTAAAAAAAAAGCCAAATTAGCAATGTGGAACTTAAAACAAAACTATCTACTAACCAGCAGGCCACGGGGGCGCCAGCTTTTATTTGGTGCAGCGGTGGCCGGCCAATCTGGATGTTCCTCTCGTGACATTTGAACTGGGGGCGGGAGCTCGGGATCGAAACGGAGCAAACTGTGCCGTTTTTCAGGGCGCGACGAGGGAAATGGAGCAAATTGAGGACGTTTATTTGCACGCCTGTCCCGACGGCGCTTGCCCCAAACGGCCGGCAAAAACGCCACCCCAAGGAAGCCCTAATTTTTTTTTCCGCATGCCAGTTTTACATTTCTTGGCTTCTCCATATAAGTCAATTTAACTTTCATATATATTTTCAAATGTTAATTGTTTTATTTTTTTATTTAAGGAATAAGTTATATTTGAAAAAATAAATTAATAATTACAAAAATAAAAAAAAAACGTTTATAATTAAGAAATATATAAATATAATATTAACAAAATTTACATGATAAACAAATATTAAGAACTGGGCGGGCGGAATCCGTCGTGGGCGGACGAATCCCGCCGGAGGCCGGTAAAGCCCGCCGGGGACCGACAAAAGTCCATCAGGGGTCGCCGCAGCCCGGGTACTATCGTGCGGGGCACATGGAGGCCAAAACTTATATTTTTAATAGGACACAGAGGGGGGTCAAACAGGGGACTGAAGTGAAGCCCGCCGGGGGCTGGCGAAGCCCATCGGTAACCGGCAAAACCCGTCGGGGGCTGCCGCAGCTCGGGTAATGCCGCGCGGGGCACATGGGGCCTAAACTTATAATTTTAATAGGACGCGGCTGGGAGTCAAACTGCGGACCGAAGCCCGCCGCGCACTGAGTACTGTCGCGCGGATCCTCCGTGCACTATCACGTATAGAAAAGTCTTTTACTCGTGGTACAAAATGTGCACTATCACTATATTTTGATGTTGATTTGAAATTGGTCTGAAGTTTTTTTGATTTGATTTTGGTCCCTAACTTTTATTTTGTCTTAGTATACACTTTTTGGATGTAAAAAATGAAGTCATTTATTTTCTTTATTAATTTTACATTAATTAATGTATAAATCAGGGGGTGGTTCTTATTTTACGAAATGGAGCGGTCACAAAAATTTCGAAAGTTTAATATCCACAGACGAACAACTTTCTGTTCAACATTTTTTATAGAGTCTTTTTACCCCCGATTTGGGCTCCGACGCGAAAATATAAATTAATATCATTTTTTCGGAGCCAAATCGGGGGTCCAAGACTTCAACAAAAAATGTTGAAAAGTTGTTCGTCTCGTGGATATCAAATTCGTGTTAACAATTTTGTAAATAAGAATCCACCCCCCCTAAATTTTAATAGTATTCATTCATTAAACCACACCTGACAACTTTCAACATTAGAGCTGTTCATTTTTGCCATTAATTTATTTTTTTAATTAACAATAAGTAATATACAAATAATATATAAATTGAGAGAAAAATAAAACATTAAATATTAATAACATAACTATAAAACATAAATGTAGATAGAAATAAACGAGAGAAATCTTTTTGCAATGTAGAAAATTAAAACATGAATGAATATTGTTACAGGTCACTAGGTTTTCTGCCGATCTAGAGATTCGAATTGACTTATCTTGAGAGTGAGCTAAGCGTGTAAATTGTCAAAAAATATCCAACGATAATGATAATCGAGACGTTTTATCGTGAAAAATTCAAAAAGGGTGAAAAATCATGTGGACGGATCTATGCTTGTCAAAATCCACTAGATTTCTTGAGATTGCAAGTGCTTAGATTCTCGGAGGGTGACAGGGCACCTCTCAATTTACAAGCTTTGAAGGCAAAGAAAGGAGGAAAAAAACTACGTCCACGGAGCTGAAACGTCTACAAAGAGTGTTCTCATATGACTTCTCATGTGCAGCTTGCTGAAGCATTCATGCGAGCTTTGTCAGAGAGCAGACTTGAGAACGAACATACAACATTCAGAGTGAATTGAAGGAACGATCTAAGTTACACATCCTCACCTGAAAAAAATCAAAGCTCTATTTTGTCTCTCTGGTTTCTTGTCTTCAAATTAAGGCTTGATTAGTTTTTTTATAGCTTTCTTGAAGGGACGTATTGATAATTGCCCTCGGCAAAATCTGTAGTTGACAAATAACGTTGCTCCGTTTTGATCACCTGAATCACCAATTCTCCAAAATGCCGAACATGCCCCCCAGAGCGATCCGGGTAGCACGGGCAAATTGCCCGATTGCTATGTTGGCCGGAGGTGCCAGAGTGAATTTTATTAAACCAGAGTACAAACAAGTAACTTGAGACGAAGGCTCCGTTTGGGAGGACTTATTTTCACTGGTCAAGTGGTTACGACCGCATGAACCGGACCCTAATTAAGGTCGGGTTCATGCGGTCGTAACCGCTTGACCGATAAAAATAAGTCCCCTCAAACAATGTTTTGGTTTAAATACACAAATCAGCTTGGTCGCTTTGAAGGCCTGCCTTAGCTAATTAGGTAGGAATACATCAGTTCATGGAAGCTATTAAGCGCAAATAATAATACTATTGGGAGGTCAAACATTTGCGTAATTAATTAACAATTAACATTTTCCAAATAAAAAAGTTATACCACCTATAATTTTAAATATAGATGTGAAAATCTTGTGTAATTAATTAACAATATAGACTTCGTTTAGGGGGACTTATTTTCACCGATCAAGCGGTTACAACCGTAAGAATCAGATCTTAATTAAGGTCTGGTTCTTGCGGTCGTAACTGTTTGACCGGTAAAAATAAGTCTACCAAACGGAGCTTGATCTAAAGAAAATACTAATTTTAAATCTTAATTAAAAATATCAGTCAAATTTGAAAAAGGGATGTGATTCTTCCGGGAGGTTATCGAGTCAAACCGGAAGCACTTCAATAAAAACGCATAAGAACCGCGCTTGCCCGAAGGAGCCCAAAATTCCCCTCAAGGCACGTGCACGCTAGCGCATTGCCCAAGCATGCACAACACCGGAGCACACACACATTGAGCAAGCGCGCGCGTCGCGCTCACATACACGCCGCGGTTGCGCAAGCACACACGTACGTGCGCTACCCGAGCCGCCCAAACCACCAGGGGGGAGGGGGCACTTTCATCATTTCACTAAAATTGGTGATCCAGGTGACCGGGAGTGACACCATTCGTTAGCACAAATTTCGCCCCGACACAATTACCGACGTAACCCTGCAGAAAACTATAAATAAGCCCCCAGACCTTCATTTGAGGACAAACAACTCCATATGCAAGAGAGAGCTATGAAGTTTTCCGGCGCAATCGTGGACTTAGGCCGATCCTCTGCTTAGGAATTCGTTATTCTCCTCTTCTTGTGCACGATTTTGTGGACTTCGCTAAATTTTCAGGCCGGAACGCTTCCATCGATGTTCCGTGGACTCAGCTGAATTTCCAGGCCGAAACGCTTCCACTGAGGTTTCGTGAACTCAGCCGAATTTTCAGGCCGGAATGCTTCCATTGAGTTTCGTGGGCTCAGCTAAATTTCCAGGCAGCAACGCTTCTATCGAGGTTCTATGAACTTAGTCAAATTTCCAGACCGGAACGCTTCCATCGAGGTTTCGTGGGCTCAACCGACTTTTCAGGCCGAAACGCTTCCACCGAGGTTTCGTGGACTTAGTCGAATTTCCAAGCGGGAATGCTTCCATCGAATTCCGTGGACTCAGCCAAATTTCCAGTCTGAAACGCTTCTATCGAGGTTCCATGGACTTAACCAAATTTCCAGGCCGAAACGCTTCCATCGAGGTTTTGTGGTCTAGCTGAATTTCTAAGCCGGAATGCTCCCATGCATCGAGGTTCCGTAGACTTAGCATATTTTCAAGGCCGAAGCGCTTACATCTACATCTAGACTCCGAGAACTTAGTTTCATTCTCTCCTTTTTGTACGTTGCAAATGTAACAGAGAAGCCGCATGTTGCCCTCCGAGATCAAATCTCAATCCCTGTAAACAAAAAAGAACTAGTTGATTTTGTCTCGGTATAGATCTAGCAACGTGGTTTTTCACCCTTTTCGGGTTTTACACGTCAAAAAAGCCTCTTGTCATTTGTTGCTATTTACTTTGACTGTGCAACAACCCTGGCCGATATAACGGGACAATGCCACGGCGCTGCACTAGGGTAAAGGGCGAAAACGGGTAGAGAGTTTTGCGTTAAAGTGAAGATAGAAATTCATGACTTTGGGTGAGAAACATCTGTTCTGCCGATATTTGAGTTCAATGTAATCGTTGACATGAAATGGCTCTCGGAGCAGCATGCCTATATTGATTGCAGCTCGAAGGAAGTCACACTGGAGTAGAACACCAAACATGAGCCTAAATTCACTGGTATGCGAGGATCGAACAAAATACTGATGTCTTCTCTCCAAGTGGTCCAGGCAGTTTGGATGTACGCAGAGTTATTTTTCATACTATTGGAGGCTGTAAAGCCGAAGTCAAGTTTGAGCGACGTTCATATTGCATTAGAGTCTGTGGATGTATTTCCTAAGAATCTCCCTAGATTTTCATCCCAGCGAGAGATTGACTTCACTATTTAGTTGGTGCTAGGTGCGAAACCTATACCACGCTCATCGTACCGAGAAGCTCCATAGGAGATGGCAGAGTTGAAGGTTTAGTTGCAGGAGTTGCTAGAGTAAGGGTATATATATCCAAGTATGTCACACTGAAGCGCACCGGTGCTCTTTGTAAAGAAGAAGGATGGAAGCTTGCATCTATGTATTTACTATCATGAACTAAACAAGTAGACGGAGAAGAACAAGTATCTGATTCCGCGAATCGATGATTTGTTTGACCAACAGGTTGAATCGACTTTCAATTCGATGTTGGATTTGAAGTCCGACTAATGACAATTGAGGATCAGGGAAGGTGATATTCCCAGAACAACGTTTGGTACAAGCTATGAGCGCTATGAGTTCACTGCGATGTCATTTAGGCTAACAAACACGCCATCAGTATTCATAGACTTGATACACAGGATCTTTCGAGAGTATCTGGACTGGTTTGTAATGGTCTTTATTGACGATATACTGGTATACTCTCAGTCAGAAAAGAATCATGCGAATTATTTGAGATTGGTTTTGCATACCCTGATGTGGAATCGACTATATGCCAAATACCAAAGTGTGAGTTTTGGCTATCGTCAGTGACATTCCTTGGTGATGTGGTAAGTGGAGAGAGTATTGCAGTGGATTTGGGAAAAATAGTTGCGATACGGAAGTGACATGTGTTTTCTACTGTGCCGGAAGTCAGGAGTTTTCTCGGACTTGCCGCAAGGGGCGCCGCCTACGTGGGGAGGCTGCTTCACGGCCACCACCCGGCCGCAAAGCAACGCCCGCGAGGGGAGGCTGCGGGGCATGCACCACGTGCAAGGGGAGGCTGCTCCACGATTGTCTCCCGACCACGGCGAGCCGCCTGCGTGGGGCGGGTGCCCCATGACTGCCTACCGGTCGCAGGGAACCACCCGCGTGGGGTGGCCGCTCCATGACCGCCGCCCGACCATGGGGCAACACCCACAAAGGCCTCGCCTCCTCGTGGCCGCCCGCTGCGGTCCTCCCTCGCTGGTGGTCGCCCGCCGTTAAGGCGGCCGCCCGCGCTCTCCGCCCATTCCCCGCCGTCCGATCGCTCTATCACGATCATCGTCGTTCATTTTGGGGATAACCACCATGGTTAGTGAGAGGTTTAATTAATTAAATAATGGGGTAATAATGTTATGAAAATAATATTCCCCCAAACCACAATTGAAATTATGATATTGGTGGTTACGGTGTGCGGATAGCCACATAACCACCGTAACCACCTCCTGGAGGCTATAAAAAAGGCCCTGAGGCCTTCTCATTTCTCAGCGTTTTGTTCTTCTGCTTTCTTCCTTCTCATGACAAAGCTCTGTCGGATTCCTTCTACGAGCCACCTTCAAGCCACCATCAAACAACCTTCGAGCCATCTTCAAGTCATGTTCAAACTTCCTACAAGCTTTCTTCGAGCCACTTGCAAGTCATTGCCTCGCTGCCAACATCTGTCTAAGTCCACGAACGAGCAACGAGAAGCAAATTCCTACTGCAGCAAACGCCCCGCTCGTAGGCAATTTCCCAGGAAACAGTCTCGCACGGAGCAGCCCTGTTGCCCGCCGTGAGCCAGAGTAACTCTCCCTCACTCACCTCTAAAGTGTAACGAGCAGCGGCCTGTCACGCTCGATTAGACAAGAGGACACAGAACATAATTGTGAGTGTCATAGATGACTCTACATTCCAGAATCTGGTTCATTGCAAAACCTCCAAGGAGATGTGAGACACTTTGATTGTCTACATGGAGGGAACAAAAAAAGTGAGAGAGGATAGGAAGTCCATGCTAAATCAAGAATATGAAAGATTTAGACAAGCTAAGACATATAGCATAGCTGAATGCTATAAGAAATTCTTCAGAATTGTTAATGAGCTAATGATCTATGGAAGAGTCTTTAGCAATTATGAATTAAATGACAAGTTTCTCAGATCCCTAACCAAGGATTGAGATACTAAAATATGTGTCATCAGAGAGGTGGCCAAGCTTGCAGATACACCTCCATCAACCTTATTTGGAAAACTGTTATACTATGAGATGCAGCTCACTGCCAGAAAGGAGGAGGAGAAAAGCAATAATTCTGACTAGAGAAAAAAGTCAGTTGCCTTTAAGGCTGAAGCTACAAGAAAGGACAGGAGAAAGTCACCTTCTCCTCCAAAGAAAATGGCTGAAGTTGAATTTGAAAATACTGACATCAACACTTCAGACAGTCACAACTCTGATGAAGACTTTGCTGCCTTCACAAGGCAGTTTCAAAGGTTCCCCAAAATATTGTAATCACAAGCAGATAGTGGATTTCGACCGGCACGGACTCAATCGCGTGGTTTTTTACCCAATTGAGGGGTTTTTCACATCAAAATCTCGTGTGTACAATTTCTCTCTCTTTGACTGTGTGCATCCTCGACCGCTCCGAAAGCTAACGCGATTCAAGTGATTCCGACCGGGCCGTGGGGTCAAGTTTGGCCAAACAAGACTTATAACAGTTTTGTTTATATTATAAAGATGTTACATATTTTTTAAATAAATTTCATATAAGTGTTATTGTGGCATATGTAATTTATCATGTTACTAAGGGTTTGTTTGACACGACTTATTTGCTCTGATAAGTTTGAAAAAAAAATCATCATCATAGAATGTTTGTTTGACATTAATGATGGTTATGACCGTCACAAAGAAAAGAAACCTAATTTTGAACATAAAAATGGATGAAGTTTCTTGGGTGATATCGGGTTTTCACGAACGATAGTCAAGACAGTGCCCGAACCGGCCATTACTATACAAAAAACTAAAGAATATTAATTGCTGCTTTACTGCTTTAATGCTCTAATTACTGCTTTAATTGTATTAATGCTCTAATTCAGACTTAGTTTTCTTCTTAACTTGCCCGTCAAGTATAATAAAAGTACTTAATGATGTTAATCCTGGAAGGGGAGAGGTGAGTTGAGCGTAAAATATTTTTTAAATTAAAAAATATTTTATATTAATTTATATAACTAACTTTAATATGTATTTTTTTATTTTATCTAAAAATCGTGCTCTCATTCACTCAATTTCATGGAGATAATGAAGGATAGGTGTAAATGTAGACCCTAAAAGTCATAAACTATATAAATGTAAAATAAAATCATTATAAATGTAAATAACTATTTTGCAAGGATATTAATCACTACCTAAACTAAATAAAAATCATTAAAATATATGATGTCGTATTAGGAAAATATGAATATTTTAGAAGACATTTATCATCAATAATCAACGATTATTAGGTGACTTAATAGTCATTAGATGCATGCGGACTGTACAAGTGAATTTGTTCTACATAAAATCAATTTATCACAATTGCGTCATCATGATTTATGAAAAAATATAAAATATATATATATATATATATTAGAGTAAAATTCATGTATTTAAAATTAATTAATTAAATGTTATATTATATCTAGTTTCTTTCTAATTCAGAAAAATTTGAAATGCTTTTCCGGTAATTTTTAAATAATTCTACCGTTGGCCATTCGGATTTCTTGAAGGTCCGAATGGCCATTCGGATTTCGGAGGAGCCCTCCGCACAAGTGTCGGTGGTCAGTTGAAATACGGCGACCAGGTGAATGGATTTCCCGCGAAATACGGCTCGATATTCTCTCTCTCTTCTCTCTTTCTTTCTCCTCTTTCTCTCTCTATCTCTCTCTTACTCCTCTCTCCTCTGTCTCTCTCTATCTCTCTCTTACTCCTCTCTCCTCTGTCTCTCTCTTACTCCTCTCTCCCCTGTCGCTCTCTTACTCCTCTCTTCTCTTTCTCTCTCTTACTCCTCTCTCCTCTGTCTCTTTATCACTCGCTCTCTCCTCTGTCTCTCTCTTTCTCCTCTCTCCTCTTTCACTCTCTCTCACTCCTCTCTCCTCTCTCTCTATCGAACTTTTCTTCGCGGGACATCATTTTTTGCTCTCAATCGAACTTTTCTTCTCCAAATCAACTGTACTCTTTCGCGCTCCTTTCCCTTCTCATAATAGCTAGAAAGCTCACAACTATAACTAAGATCCGCTATCACACCGGGGCCAGCGCAGCAGCAAATCCAGCTTCTTCTTCTTCTTCCTCTTTGCCAGATTAAAGAATACATTTTGATTAAAGCTGGGAGCAGTTGAGCTGATGATATCACCGGCGGGCGTCCGATTTCTTTAATTTCTCAAACGCACCATTGGAATGCGACAAACAAACAAGAATTTAGGTGCGTTTCGGCCGCCCTGTTTTATTTCTTCATCTCTAGCTTTTTCAGCAGAATATATATACCAGAGTGATTTCTGGCGTTCCTCTGCCGCCAATGTGTTTCCATTTCATTTATTAGTTGAGATAATTAATATGTCGGGTTTAATTTCTTTCAGAATTTCTGTCCAAGATTTCTCTTTTCATCTTCTTCATGTCAATCAAGCAGTGAATTTTGTTTTTTTGTTACCAGCAAAGGCTTGAAGGATGGTGGTTGAGATGGGAGTCGATGAGGACTGGACGGAGCAGAGAAGGAGAAACTGCATACTTGCCGGAATCCAAATCGACGGCGGCGGCGATGGAAGAGAATTGCTGGGATGGGTAATAACAAATCTCGCCGAAGAAGACGATCGCGTGGTTGCTGTTAGTGTTTCAAGGAGTGGTCAATGTATGAACTCTTCTCTCAAGCATATCAAATTGTAATTACTCTCTGAATCTTTCTTGACCACACTGGAACTCCAGTTCCCTCTCTGATCAATGTCTTGGATGAAGTCTTTCTTGAGCATCGGGGTCTCTGTACGACGAAGAAGGTAATGCCCAGCAAGTGATAGAACTTGTTCCTTCATTCTGCAACTTGTATATGTTTCTAAAAAAAACAGAGCTTCAGATTGTTCTGGTCGGGCGAACCGTCGGGGGAAATTCAATCAAGAAAGTTTTGGTGAAAGAAGCTGAGAATTGTGCTGCTAGAACTATGGTTGTTGGAACAAACAAGAACTATTCTTTTGGGTACGAATTATGTATAAAAAACACTAGAGAATTTTACATTTATAATCCTCTGTTTTGCTGATTATATTATTGTGTTCTGTTTTGTCTTTCCAGAGGGTCAACTTCTCTAGCCAAGTACTGTGATAAGAAACTCCCTGCAACTATTGACCTCATAGCTGTTCATAAAGGGCAGATAATTTTCAAAAGGGGGGCGGCTAAATCTAAATTGTTACCGGGTATTATGTTTTCGGCTGATGATAGTTATTTTTTTAATGGGATCTTCATAATTTGCTCTGTAACAGGAGGAAAGGAGAAACGAGACTTTCAAATGGATGCTAAATGCATCATCCCGAGTTCCCGGGCGAAATCTGGGACGAAAAGTTACCGTCTTTTTGATGAGGAGGAGAAGAGAGGGAGGGACATGAGTTCAGTTTCAGCATTAGTGAAGATGCTGCCAGAATCAAAGCCCGGCTGGCCGCTATTGCGGAGGGCGATGGCAGCGAATGTTGAGGCTTCGAAGGAACGCGAGGCGCGAAAGATGTCTGTGATTCATTGGGTGATGAATCTGCCTGATAGATCATCGGCGGCGGCTTCTGGTTCACAGCAGGAACTAGTTAAGAATTTGAAGATGGTTCTCAAATTGAATTCTTCTTCTTGCAAGTTTTTTGAGTATGAGGAGCTGCAGAATTCTACCAACTACTTCTCAGCAGGTTCTATTTCTGCTACATGATTAATAATAGAATTCAAATTACATCATATATTTAAATCTATGAACTGACTTCATGAACAGATAATTTGATTGGGAAAGGAGGAAATAGCAATGTGTACATGGGCTGCCTTCCAGATAGTCAGAAAGTGGCTATAAAAGTATCCAGGTTATCCGAAGAATCATCGCGAGATTTCTCTCTTGAAGTTGAAATTATCACACGGATACAACATGATCGAATCGTGCCGTTGATCGGCATCTGCGTCGAAGATAACAATCTGTTCTCAATCTACCCTTACTTCTCCAGAGGAAGCCTGGAGGAAAACCTCAATGGTGAGATACTGATGCAATTCTTTTAATTCCACCTACATTTGGTGTGAATTTTAATCAATTTGTAGCTCTGAAACTCTCTTGAAATCAACAGTATTGCAAATAACAAAGATTTGATGTTACACCAAACTCTTAAATTGTTTTAATTTCAAATTAAAATGGAGGATAGGTGAAAGATCAAAGGCTCCACTAAATTGGGACATGAGGTTTAAGGTGGCTGTTGGAGTTGCTGAAGCATTAAGCTATCTGCATGAAAACTGCTCGCGACCTGTGATTCACAGAGACATCAAATCTTCCAACATTCTCTTATCAGATGAATTCAAGCCGCAGGCAATACTTCAAAATGTATCATCTTTGAATTTGTTTTTGAAATGCAGTGCAGTTTTTCATTTCCTTTGATATGACAGTTGACGGATTTTGGCTTAGCCACATGGGCTCCTACAAATGCACCATGCCTAACTCACAGTAATGTGGTTGGAACATTTGGGTATGCTGGATTCACCAATATGAATTCTATTAGAAATGTACATCTTTAAATGAGTTTTTTTGTCATAAAATCTATGTATAATGCTCTAAATTTGAGAGCATTTGGCAGATACATAGCTCCTGAGTACTTTCTATATGGAAAAGCTAGCAGCAAGATTGATGTTTATGCCTTTGGAGTGGTTCTACTGGAACTACTGACAGGAAGAAAGCCAATAAATGATAAGAGCCCCAAGGGGCAGGAAAGTTTGGTCATGTGGGTAAGACCCTCTTCAACTCTATATTATTAATGCTGGTCATGCATGCCATTTCTAAGAATTAGGGATGCTAAAGAAACTCAAAATCTCATCGGAATTCACCCGTGGCTCGAATTGGATCTCGAGATTTTATTTGACTAAAAGTTAGACTATGTAATATGCAATGTTTTGCTAGTATATGTTTACTTTATAACATATGTAAAATTACTAGAGATGAGCTTTGTTTTTACTTGCAATTTCTATATATCTTCAAACTCAAAGATCACACAATTGAATATGGTCATGTGCAACGAGTTTCATCATTTCTTTGTGATGATTTAGCGGTTTTTTTGGGGCGGCGGCGGGGAACGGAGGGCTGGGACCGGAGGTGGGGGTGGGAAACAGAGCGCTTTCCACTTCGTTGCCGGAGCAAACACCGCCGCCCGGCGTTTGTTTTTCCGCCTTGCGGCGGCTGTTGCTCCCACACGAGCGTGAACATGCCACCCAAACGAACCCGTAGTCATTCATGAAATTTAATGATAATCAAATGTATATAGAAGTGTACTTTTGCATATGTATTTCACCTACCAAAGAGTCCAAAGGCACCTCCAATCCCAATTTCACCCCTAATTCTATAGAAGTGCACTTTTGCACATGTATTTCACTTACTATTAGAGGTACAATTCTAATGAAAATGCATATCGAATTCCAATTTATAGGCCTCAATTCCGTCCAAGCAAACACAATTGAGGCTTAAGAATTGAAACTCGAGACCAATTTCAATGAAAATGAACCTCTGATTCTAATTCTATGAACTCAATTCCGTCCAAACGAACCGACACTATAGAGAAATAACGCCTCCCACTAGATTGAACGACGTTTATACGGAACGAAAGATTTTGATGTCGCATATGAAGTTTGTGGTCCGAAATTCCTCCTACGAGGAGGAAACTCAATCCCTTATATCTATACCATATACTTACTTTTATCTTGCATGTGAAATGATTGTTTTCTTATGGATTTCATATGTTTTTTTTGCATTGTTATTATTAGGCTAAACCAATAATAGAGAGAGGAGATATTATGGAAATTCTAGACCCAAACCTGAATGGAAATTATGAGGAGGATCAGATTCATAGAATGGCATTGGCTGCTTCCTCATGCATGAGAAGGGCAGCTCGCCGCAGGCCTCCGATTGGACAGGTGTCAATCATCTGCAACTTCTACTTACAGGTGTTATAAGGTAATTTTGAGAATCTAAGAACATGAATGTTGCAGGTTCTCAACCTGCTCCGAGGGGACTCCGAGGAGACAATGACATGGATGAGGGATCACGGCGACGACAATGCCGCCGATACGGAATGGCAGGATGAGGAAGCGTGTCCGGGGTCGAGTATCGGGTCGCATTTAGGCCTTGCGCTGCTGGATGCGGAAGACGATGCCTCAGTCACAAGCCTTGATCAGAACAATCTCAACTCGCTGGATGAATATATTCGAGATCGATGGAGTCGATCCTCGAGCTTTGATTAGTTTTTGTTTGCGCGTTTCACTCATCATCTTAGGGTCTGTTTGGTTGAAAATTACGGTCATAAACGCAGTTGCATTTTTCGGAGAAACTGGGCTGTGATGAACGCGAACATAATTTTTTCTGTTTGGTGGCATAGTTGCTACCTATTAATTTTATATCATATATGATACTTACAGATCAATATTACAGTTGTTTCACAGGTGTTTTCTGTCCACGGTGTCTGGAACAACAATTCCTTCAATTACAGCATAATTTTCTATCATACCATATTTAATTTTCTTTTCCATATATAATTTAGTTTATTTTCTCTACTTTTATAATTTTATTTTATATATTTCACTATCTTCTTACTATTTATTTTATTTTATAATAAATTTTTTAAAAAGTTTAATCAAAATATAAAGTTTATTGGATACAAATAATCATCATGAATGAGCTTGATGATATTAATTAAATATGAAGCTTATTGGCTAGAAAAGAGGATGGGGCCAAGAATTGGTGAAATATTCCACACCAAAAGGATACAAAATTGATTACATGAATCCAAATGACTTTTTGTCCCTCACCTTGCTCTCATGTTTGTTGCTTTTCACTGTTTTTAAGTCTAATGTTCCGGGAAGAAGAATTTAGTACTAGCCATAATTCAAAAAAGGCCTCTACTTTTTTGCTGTCAAATTGAGATTCCTTGCCTATCTGGCACGGATTCATTCGATCTCTTTTGACGGCATTTTATCCAAACTTAGTCCGTGTTTGAGAACCCGTCCACCCGTCCAGCAGGAGGCCAGGGAGGAGAGAGAAAATGGCCATTTTAAACGGTCGACTGGTGTCGGTACCACCAACATCAAAACACCAGGCTGGCACCTTTTCACACCAGCCGTTCTCAAAGGGTGCTCGCAAAGATCATCCCAAAAAGCTTCCCTTCAGCTCGTTCTTGCTGGAACGGCGCCCCGTGGGGTTATCAAACATGGAGATAGACAACAGTCAAACATAAAGAGAGTCACCATGCGAGATTACTTACTCAGTAAAGCATACACCACATGCAGCAGCGGTATCAACAAGCACACCATAATTTCACACAATAAAAACTCCCAAACAGGAACAGTGCAATATTAAACTGAAGCTGGCATTTGCTAGTTGGTCTTTACACCACAGACAGACAGACAGAAATTAACAAGAGTTTACCATGTTGTTCGAGGCCTTAAGCCATGAAACTGCGCATCATCATAATCAAATAAAAATAAAAAGGCAATCTGGAATGAAACAAACGGGCGTTTCGATCACTCAAAGGCCCACTGGTTCTCCCTCCGAACCTCCTCCTCTTCCTCGGGAGTGAAATCATTCTTGATGTTGAAGGTTTTGCGAATCTCTTCAGGAGTCTTGCCCTTAATCATGTCAGCAACTGTCTGGCAGGTGAGGTCCAGGAGTCCCTTGATGTTCAAATAATTTGCAGCCTGGCAATGAGGAGCATAAAACTCTAATATTTCATGAGTAGACTTACTGTGATTTGAGAAGGTTTAGTGGAGCGTGTTGATCAAATGGAGCAAAAAATCGCAAGTAATATATATAAGTATCTTCATGATTTGTGTAAATGGTGAATAATGCCCAAAATCACAAAGAATGCCAATTTAGGCTCCGTTTCTGTTCCAGTTAGTTATGACGGTCACCAAGAAAAAAGACCGATGAAGTTTCTTACGTGAGGTCGGGCGGTCAAGAACAAAGGTTCATAACCATCATGATCGCCACCACCATGCCAAACGGAGCCTTAGTGAAGCATACGAAGAAGAAGGGAGGAAAGGTATTGTTTTGGTTGAATATAACCATCAAGAAAAAAAAAAGCAAGAGAGCACACAAGCTCATTTGTTTCGTCTGAATATCACAGGCGGGTATCATCATCAACATTAGCTATTGCAACTATTTGGGGTCAGCTTGCCTCATTTTTGTTTTTCATTTATGCCGCCATAAACACATTTTTCATAAATCATTTAAAATAATTTTGATCCATGATATCTTCGGTTTACCTTTTCTACTTCCTAACTAATCCTTCAACACGATCTTAACTAACAGTTCGAAGAGAGCATGTTTAATCCTTTGTTCTACATGTTCAACTCACCTAAGTTTACTTTCAATTACCTAATATTCAGTAAATTTTACTTCAACCCATCCAATAATATAATCATTTTTTTAATTTAGCCTTTCATAGGTTGACCACATATCCATCTTACTGTTCACGTTCCACTACACTCAACTCAGCTCTAAGTTTTAACCATCTAAAAGTAGGACCCATATGATAACGCCAACCTAGTTGTATTTATTAATTTACCTTAAATTCTTCATGATATAAAATTGGCAATGCACTTGTAGAACAGAGCCGGCGATAAAACCATTAAAACGAACACAAATATCCTCATGTCTATATTCATATCTTGTATAATATATAAATCTATCACACCAAAGGATCAATTTATTTTCTATATTATTGATTTATAATTGATAATATCAGACCAACTTAAATCTACCAAGTACTTTGATGGAGATCGATTACCCATCAGTTCGGATATTCATGAGATTGACATTTTTGGATTGTTTTACTTTTTATTTTTTGAGGTGTATTTTGATATTTAGGTTATCCAACTGGACTATCATGACCAACATACATATACTTCACCTAAACCCTCCCCATACCAAGTATTTTTGGTGGAGATCGATTACGCACCATTTCGGATATTCATGAGATTGACATTTTTGGATTGTTTTTTTTTATTTTTTGAGCTGTATTTTGATATTTAGGTTATCAGACCGGACGATCATGACTAACATATATACTTCACCTAAACCCTCCCCATATCATAAGATACATTAGGTTATGGAAGAGGGTATCGAGTATTTTGCGGTTTTCTGATGAACGCCGCTCGATCTACGGCTTGGTGCGACGCCGAGTCTCCCACGTGGTGCGAAGTTACCGGGTTCTGCCGTCATCCCCTACCTTTCTCTCCTCTGACGAGTCTCTCCTGCCCTCCAGGCGTTGTTACCTTCAACGAATATACCCCTAGTCGTCGACATCTCCTTCTACGACCCCGGTCATCGCCCCCTTGGCCACCACGGTTCCCTTCCAACCTTCAGCTCCCCCGCATCCACCTCCTCGAGCTTCTCCGCAGCACTCCGATGCCGCCCGCCTGAGCCACCACGACTCATTGTCCCTCACACTTCCAGCATTTTTCTAGCCCATATCCTGTCCCGAAACAACAATCTAGTCCATTCCACCTCTTCCAACAACCACCTCTTCCAATAACAACCTAGTCCATCCCTTTTTCCAGTGCTTCTTCACCCTATGCCTGACCCCAAGAAAGCGTAACCAACCCTTCCGAATCATCTCCCTATCACAACCAGTGCCCCACTGCCACAAGTGACACCATACCTTGCCTAGACAACCACCAGCACTTCACCAGATTGCATCTGCCACATCGACAACCACCTCACTTGGAGAATTTTAAATTTTAGTTTTAATTTCTTGTCTATTGCATGGGTGCACTTTTATTGCTAACATCATGTTCAATTAATTTGGATATACTATTCTTATGTCTGTATGCTTTAATTGTCAGGTATTTATTCTTAGTACCCTTATGTAATTGCACTATCGTTTGCTTGCTTACATTGTATTGGTTGATCAATTGTGATACTAGTGCAAAGTTTTCAAATTGATGTTGTTTAACTAAGGGCGTTTATATTGGCAGCCCTTATATGACTATTAGCAGCCCACAAGATAATAGCAGTCCAAAAAATAGCTACTGGCAGCCCGATGGATATTGACAGCCCAAAAATTAAGCTTTTAAAAGACATTTTTAGGAAAAGTGTTCAACATGAAAGTTGCGTCGAGATCTACAACTTTTATGTTGAACAATTTTTGTAAAAATATCATATAGTTGGCCTATTTTTAAAAGGCGCGGAATCCGGGCGGAACTCGCATAATTCCGCCCGGATTCCGCGCCTTTTGAAAATAAGCCTGCTATATGACATTTTTAGAAAAAGTGTTCAACATAAAAGTTGTAGATCTCGTCGAGATCTACAACTTTCATGTTGAACACTTTTTCTAAAAATGTCATATAGTAGATCTTTTTTCAAAAGGCGCGCGTTTCGCGTTTTGGGCTGCTATTAGCGTCCATATTACGTGTTTTTTATTATTTTGCCGGCAACCAATAGCCAAAGCCGGGCTGCCAATATAAATGACCATAATTAATTGTGCGCTGAAAATAATTGCATGAATGAAGTTTTTGCATTCACATTAGAGTTAGGGTTTAGGCCATAGGTATCCTGTTCATTGGATTATGTGTGCTTGCATTTCTTCCACATCTATTAGGATTGTTGTAGATCCCATTACATATGTTTGTGCTTGTTTGTGTCACATCTATGATTATGGCATCATGCGTTTGTCACTTGTAGATTCGTCCCGTGTCATCTTTTCTTTTTTAAATATTTTCTATTTCAAAAAAATGTCATATTTTCTCTTCAAAATTCTCCACGAAGGAAAGACAAGAAAGACCTAAAATGTTTGCCAATAAAAACACAAAAATGTACAAGCTGAAACTGTTGAATGAATCAATGGATAGCAGATTTTTGCAGGACAAGAGGCCAATATATTAGGATAAAGAAGTAGTTCTCAACTAACTGTGTTTTGATATTAGCAAAACAACAACAGAACCAATAGAAATTCAAAAAAAGCATAAGTAATTGTCTTCAACCTTTGAGAAATTCAATTTCTTTAGAAACAATTGTCAGAAAAACAAAAAAGTGCCTGCATCTAGTTGTTAAACAACTAAATATTGATTGATACACTACAACCTCAGTGGCCAAGAAATTTAAAAAAATATGAAAGTATGCATCCTTCTTGATTCCTGGATATTTGGAAGTTAAATCACAACATCCAAGAAATCATAAATAACAGATACACTTTTCCAACAAAGTTGGCTACTGATTAAAAACTTGAATACTTTATAACAAAGAGAATCTGTGTTGATTGATCAGTATTTACTTCCAGCCCACAAATTAGATTGGTGAACTTCCAGTTAAGGGTTTGAATTTTGAAGCTATAGCTGTTTCTTCTGATACGAACTGTTGAAAGAGCCCGAAGCTTGTATATATTATTTCCGTATGCAAATACAAGGAGAGAATACAAATATATAGGAGAGAAGAGAGAAGAATAAATCCTATACATGATGTGGGACTAAAGAAGGAGGAGAATAAAAGGGCCATCAAATGGGCCATTTACATGGGCTTTTCTAACACTCCCCCGCAAGCTGGAGCGTACAAGTCGTAGGCGCCAAGCTTGGATAAGAACTGATAGTATAGCGGCTTGGAGAGTGCTTTCGTCAGGATATCCGCAACTTGGTCGGTAGCAGGAACATGCTCCAAATCTATCTTCTTTGACTGTACCTTTTCCCGGATAAAGTGACAGTCAACTTCGATATGCTTTGTTCGTTCGTGAAAAACCGGATTCTTGGCAATATGGATTGCTGCTTGACTGTCGCAAAATAAGGTTGCCGGAGATGAGAGACGAACACCTAAGTCTCCCAGAAGGCCTTCAAGCCAGGTTAGCTCAGAGACAACAGCAGCCATAGCCCGGTACTCAGCTTCGGCAGAGGAACGCGCAACCACATTCTGTTTCTTGCTACGCCAAGTTATGAGGTGTCCACCAAAATAAGTGCAGAATCCAGTTGTGGAGCGTCTATCATCAATAGATCCTGCGTAGTCAGCGTCAGAATACGCGACAAGAGATAGAGATGTGGATGGCTTGTAGACGAGTCCTTGTCCGGGGGCGATCTTGAGGTATCGAAGGATGCGCTCGACAGCTTGAAGATGAGATGTCCGAGGAGCGTGCATGAAACGGCTCACAACTCCTACAGCAAATGAGATGTCTGGTCGAGTCACCGTAAGGTAGATCAGCTTCCCAACCAAGCGTCTGTAATATTCCGGATTTGTAAGTAGCTTGTCAGAGTCAGAGCTATGGGCTGAGAGCTTGTGGTTTGCGTCCATAGGAGTCTCCGCAGGTTTGCACCCAGAATAACCTGCATCACGAAGGAGGTCCATACAGTACTTCCTTTGAGATATCACAAGACCATCAGGGCGTCGGGCGACCTCAAGCCCAAGAAAGTACCGAAGGTTGCCCAGATCTTTGGTTTGAAAGGCAGAATTCAACTGTGCCTTGATCTGTTGTATTCCGGCCGTGTCGTCGCCAGTAATCAGGATATCATCAACGTAGACCAGAAGAATCACAGTCCCAGTTGACCGATGTCGGGTGAAGAGAGAAAAATCAGCCGAGCTCCGAGTGAAGCCACTAGCACAAACCACCTTACTGAACTTTTCAAACCACGCACGCGGGGACTGTTTGAGACCATAAATGGATTTTCGAAGATGACAGACCAAAGACTCCCCCGTGGTCTCAAACCCGGGAGGCTGCTGCATAAAAACGGTCTCCTGTAGATCGCCGTTGAGGAAGGCATTCTTGATATCCAGCTGATAAAGAGGCCAGTGACGATGAACAGCCAAGGAGAGGAGAACGCGAACCGTGTTCAATTTGGCCACGGGAGAGAAGGTTTCCTCGTAATCAAGGCCATGTTGCTGAGTAAACCCCCGGCCACAAGACGGGCCTTCAGGCGGTCGATACTGCCATCCGCCGCATGTTTAATGACACAGACCCATTTGCAGCTAACAGGGTGTGGCCAGTAGGAAGAGGAACCAGATCCCAGGTCTGGTTAGCCCAGAGAGCCTGCATCTCATCGTGCATAGCAGCCCGCCATCCTGGGTGGTGAAGCGCCTCCTGCACATTGTTAGGAAGAGAAATAGAGGAAAGGGAGTTGGCAAAGGCGTAGTGAGGCGGTGTCAGCCGATGGAGAGAGACGTAGTTGGCCAAGGGATGAGCCGTAGAGATGGGAGCGTGATCGACCGCAGCCGAACTATCGCTGGCAGCAGGGAGCTGGGGCACGGGAGCATCCTTGGATGGGCGACGAGAGTAGACACGGATTAGCGGTGGAGGAACCCGAGGAGGAACGGGTGGGGAGGAGGAAGAAGACGGCACAAACGGCGTGACCGGGACAACGGGCCGGGGAAGAGAGGGAGCAGAAGACGAGGGAGTAGAAGACGAGGAGGTGCGGGGTAAGTGGAAGGGCTGGGCTTCGCAGAAGGTGACATCCGCAGAAACGACCATTTTGCCGGTAGTAGGAGAGTAGCAGACGTACCCCTTTTTAGTGCGGGAGTAGCCAACAAACATATACTTGGCGGCCCGAGGAGCAAGTTTGTCGGAAGGAGGGCCAAGAAGGTGGACATAACAAACACACCCGAAGATCCGTGGTGGGAGAGAGGTGAGGGGGATGGAGGGATAGAGGAGTTGGATGGGCGAGGCAAAGTCAAGGACAGAGGAGGGAAGGCGGTTGATGAGATGACAGGCGGTGGAAACAGCAAAGTTCCAATATTCGGTGGGAACGTGCATTTGGAACATAAGAGAGCGGGCAACGTCGAGAAGATGACGATTTTTGCGTTCGGCCACCCCGTTTTGCTGAGGGGTATACGCACAAGAAGTTTGATGGATGACACCAAAGTCAGTGCAGAGAGTGGAGAAGGCACGACCCGTATATTCCCGAGCATTATCAGTGCGAATGATTTTGAGAGGAGTGGCGAACTGTGTACGCATCTCAAGAAGAAAGGCGCGAAAGACAGAGGGAAGTTCAGTGCGATCATGGAGTAAATAGAGCCACGTGGTACAGGAGTAATCGTCAATGAACGTGACAAAATACCGAAAGCCAAAAACACTAGGGATCCTATAAGGACCCCAAATATCAGAGTGAACTAACGATAAGGGAGTAGGACTCCTGACACATGCTGGGGGGAAAGAGGAACGGTGTTGCTTGCCGTAGACACAAGATTCACAGGAGAACTCTTGTAAAGATATATCAGGAAGAGCCCGTTTGAGAATCGGAAGGGGAGCATGTCCAAGACGGCAATGCCAATCAATAGTAGAGATGGTGGTAGCCGATGTAGAGAGAAGAGTTGGTGGGATATCCAAGATGTACAACCCATTCACCAGCTGCCCCTGACCAATGGTACTTCGGGTGCGGCGATCCTGCATAAGAAAAGAAGAGGGTGAGAATGTGATACAACAGTCAAGGTCGTGGGTGAGACGACTAACTGATAATAAATTGAAGGGAGACCCCGGAACGTGAAGAACCGAGGAAAGAGAAAGGGTTGGTGTAAGCAGAAGATCAGCGGAGCCAAAGACGGGGAGGGTGTCTCCGTTGGCCACAGTGATGCGAGCAGGATGAGGCATTTGGAGATACGCTGGGGGCTTCTGGGAGGAGATATGGTGAGTAGCGCCAGAATCAACGATCCAACAAGGATGATGAGAAAGGCAGGTGATACCCTCTGTAGAGAAGGACACAACAGAGGTGACAGCTGAAGCAGCAGGCGCCATGCGGAGACAGACACGAGGCCGGGCAGCTAGCGGAGAGGAAGCCGGCGACTAGCAGAAGGGAGTCCGCGGCGGACAGGAGTCGGTCGAGGCGAGCAGGGCAGACCGCAGCGGGTAGAGAGAGGCCGCGCGGTCAGAGACAGGCCGCAGCGGGCTGGAGGGCGCGGCGGTTAGGAGGTCGCGGCGAGCTGGAGGTCGCGGCGGTCTGTAGGTCGCGGCGAGTAGAGTGAGGCCGCAACGAGCAGGAGCAGGCCGCGACAGAGGCCGCGGCGAACTGGGGCAGGTCGCAGCAGCGGACAGGAACAGTCCGCAAGAGGTCGCGGCGAACCGTGGGCAGGTCGCTGGAAGAGGAGCACAGCGGATACAAGCAGAGCTCGCAGCGGACAGGAGCAGTCCGCAAGAGAAGGCGGAGAGAGAGAGTCCGCGAGCAGAGGCTCGAGCGGACAAAAGAGGAGCGAGCTAGAGGGAGGGCAGTCCGCGAGCAAGGAGGCTCGAGCGGATACAAGCAGAGTCCGCAGCGAGAGAGAAAGAGAAGCTAAAGGGAGCAGTCCGCGAGCAAAGAGGCTTGAGCGGAGACAAGCGGAGCCCGCAGCGGACAAGAGGGAGGGCAGTCCGCGAGCAAGGAGGCTCGAGCGGATACAAGCAGAGCCCGCAGCGAGAGAGAGAAGCTAGAGGTAGCAGTCCGCGAGCAGAGAGGCTCGAGCGGATACAAGCAGAGCCCGCAGCGGACAGGAATGATCGTCCGGAGCGGAGGGAGGGAGGTGGGCCCCACGAGTCAGAGCAGAAGATGGCTATAAGAAGCCTGGGGAGGGTGGAACCACGGAGGGAGAGAAGAGAAGCGAAATCAGAAGGGCAGTCCGCACGAGACCGGAGCGGATGCAGAAGGCAGTCCGCACGAGACCGGGCGGACAGAAGCAGAGGGGCAGTCCGCAGGAGACCGGGCGGACAGAGAAGGGTCAGTCCGCAGGAGACCGGGCGGACAGAGAAGGGACAGTCCGCAGGAGACCGGGCGGACAGAGAGGGGGCAGTCCGCGGCTAGACGGAACCTGGCTCTGATACCATGTTGAAAGAGCCCGAAGCTTGTATATATTATTTCCGTATGCAAATACAAGGAGAGAATACAAATATATAGGAGAGAAGAGAGAAGAATAAATCCTATACATGATGTGGGACTAAAGAAGGAGGAGAATAAAAGGGCCATCAAATGGGCCATTTACATGGGCTTTTCTAACACGAACAATTAAGAGTCATACCAAGAACACAAACAACTTAAAATTTTACAGTAGAGAGGAAGTAAGATACAATTAATGAGAAATGCTCGCACCTACAAGACAAAATACGTAATATAAGAATATGATAATCCATACGATAATCCATTAACGAGAAATGCTCGCACCTACAACTCTTGAGGCCAGGTTTCTGCTAAGAGTGCTTCGAACCTAAGAGAGCCAAAACAAGACCAACTCCTGAATAACTTCACTCTCAACCTAGAGGCTCCTTATATAGGATGGAGGCCCCCACTACAGGACAAAATACGTAATATAAGAATACGATAATCCATAAAGATAACTAGAACTCCGAGAGAATTCTCTATCATGATGCTGATCGTTTGAGCGCATGTGTTACAGAACTACACGACGACAACTCTCTTTGAAAAGATTACACGCGTCGAGCGCGTATATCGGAGGGGACCTCCGTTACCGCGGGTGATAATTAATCAATTACGGGACGTTATTTGTTTCTTTATTTGTTTGCGCCAATTATGGGTGTTATTTGTTGCTTTATTTGCTTGCGTCATTTTTAGTAATTTGTATTTCCTAAATTAAGTTATTTCCTTTTGTATTCATTCCTCATCACTATAAGAGGACGTGTAAGTCTTGTATTAGAACCATCTCGGATGAATGTTATGTTTTCTCTTCTCTATCCCTAATCCCCTCTCTCTCTCTCTCTCTCTTTCTACCTCCCCTCTCTATCTCTCGTCTCTTATCTCTCCGCTCCCCTCCCTCTTACTCGGCTATGCAACAAAGTGGTCCGACTTGCCCTCTCCGCCCGCCGGAGAACCAGCCCCCCTTGTCCCGTACCGCAACAGCCGTTCGCCGCCGCATTCCGCGGACGCCTTCCCCGCGACGCTGAGTGCTCAGCCGCCGCTGTTGCCTCCTAGTAGGCCGTTGTTTCCAGTTCGCCCTCATGGCCCCCAACACTCGTTCAACTGTGGATCTTCAGCAGGAGGACACCGCCGCTGAGGCCCTCCGCCTCGTCGAAGCCCAGGAAGCCCACGTCGCCTCCATGCACGCCTCCATCCTCGCCCTTCATGCCAGCGCACCAACCGCCCGCCGCCTTGTCCACCAGCGGATCCGCGGGCTCGGTCCCCGGCGGGTCCCTCCTCGGGGCGCCACCGTTTCCGCCCATCGGGGAGACCCCGGCCCCGCCGCCCCCTGGCCATCCGACCCTTTCCTTGGACCTCCCTAGCTTCGTCGGCGTAGATCTGATGGGGTGGATCGCCAAAGCGGAATAGTATTTTGACCTCAATCACACTCCCGACCACGACAAGGTCTGTACCGCCGTCCTGGGACTCGACCGCTCCGCCCTACATTGGGCCCGATGGCTCCGCCAGACCAACCCGTCCATCTCATGGTCGGCACTCAAGCAAGAGATGATAGGCCGCTACGACACCCGCTACTCGGGCTCCGCTATCAAACGACTGTGTGGGGTACGCCAACTCGATACACTGGATGACTACATCGATGAGTTCGTGGCCCTCGTCACCCATGTTCCAGGCTTACCACCGGATCACTACCTCGGCTTCTTCATGCAGGGCCTCTTGCCCCACATCCGCTCCCGGCTTTGCACGCATCACCCTCGGACGGTGTCCGAAGCCCTGGACATGGCCCGCCTCGTAGAGGCGGATTTGGCTCCTCGACACACACCACCTCCGGGCAGACACCCGCCGGGGGGGGGGCGACCTTGGCAGACCACCACCCCAGAGCCGCCAGCCCCTCGGGTTGCCCCAGTTGCTCGGCCAGCTCGTGCGGCCGCCCCTCAGCGGTTCTCCAACCATGAGTTCAATGAGCTCCGTCGCAAAGGGTTGTGTTTCCGCTGTCGGCAACCCTACTCCCCGACTTACGTCTGCACGGTCAAGGAGTTTGGGGCCATCATCGGCGATGCCGAACCAGAGATCACCTTGGCCGATTTCGAGGACCTAGAGATCACAGAGGAGGACGCCACCGACGACATAGGCGTCGCGGATTTCCATCAGTTAGAGCTTCCTTGTTTTCCGTGGGTGGCATTTCTGGGCCGCAAACAATGAAATTGGTCGGCAAACTGGGCGACCGCCACATTATTGTCATGGTGGACAGTGGGGCGAGCCATAATTTCCTCTCCGCTCATCTGACACACCAGCTCCGACTATTGATGGAATCCGCGCCAGACTTCATGGTCAGTTTGGGCGATGGCCGTCGGCGAGCGGTCCATGGCCGCTACCCCTCCGTTCCCCTTTCAGTGGGCCCTCACTCGGTGACGGCGGATTTCTACATCTTCGGCCTCGGCGGAATCGACGCTATCTTAGGAGTGGCGTGGCTCTGCACACCGGGGGACGTACGGGTCAACTAGAAAACTATGACGATGCGGTTTCTCCAGGACGGTCGGGAGTGCTGCCTGGTGGGGGATGCAGCCCTACTCCGTGCTACCGTCTCCTCCCGCACGATTTAGAGGACGACGAACGTCGAGTTTTCAACATGGCTCTGGTCTATCACGGAAGTGGCCCCACCGACCCCGGCACCACCTCCGGATATGCAGGACCTCCTGTCGGAGTTTGCGGACCTCTTCACGGAACCATCAGGCTTACCACCAGCTCGGCCACACGACCACGCCATCCCTCTCCAACCCGGCGTGTCGGCGGTATCAGTCCGCCCTTATCGCTATGGGCACGTGCAGAAGGACGAGATCGAGAGGCTCGTCCACGACATGCTGATAGGGGGCCTCATCTGCCCCAGTGCGAGCCCCTTTTCTAGCCTGGTACTCTTGGTCAGAAAGAAGGACGGCAGCTGACGCTTCTGTCTGGACTATCGAGAGCTCAACAAAGCAACCGTTCCAGATAAGTACCCGATACCGATGATCCAAGAGTTTCTGGATGAGCTCCACGGCGCCACCGTTTTCACCAAGTTGGACCTCCGTGCCGGCTAACACCAGATTCGCGTTCGGCCGGCCGACGTCGCCAAGACGGCCTTCCGGACCCATGACGGCCACTACGAGTTCATGGTTATGCCTTTCGGCCTGACCAACACACCAACAACCTTCCAGACCACGATGAACGACATATTCCGGCCGGTACTTCGCCACCATGTACCTGTTTTTTTCGATGACATCTTGGCCTAGAGTTCTTCGTGGCAGGAGCAACTACAGCACGTCCGACAAACATTGGCGACTCTCCAACACCACCACCTCAAACTCCACCCGACGAAGTGCTCTTTCGGGGTTCCAGAGGTGTGTTACTTGGGGCATACCATCTCCGCAGCAGGAGTTGCGATGGATAGCGACAAGATCGAGGCGGTCATCCGGTGGCCACCCCCGTCGTCTCTCCGTGATGTGCGAGGATTCCTCGACCTGACAGGGTACTATCGGCGGTTCATTCAGGGATACGAAACGATAGCCCGGCCCCTCACCCAACTTCTCAAGAAAGCGGTCGAAGGCCCCTTCGAATGGCCGGCAGCGGCCACTGCCGCTTTCACCGCTCTCCAACAGGCCTTGGTTCGGGCCCCAGTGCTAGCTATGACGGATTTTTCCCAACCCTTCCTCGTGGAGTGCGACGCGTCGGGCGTCGGCGTTGAGGCTGTTCTCATGCAAGCCGGCCGCCCGGTGGCCTATATCAGCCGCGCATTCTCGGACACCATTCGCAGACGATCAGCATACGAGAACGAGCTCATGGGCCTCGTCCTCGCGGTTCAACATTGGAGGCCCTACCTACTAGGCCGACGATTCGTGGTTCGCACCGACCACCATAGCCTTCGCTACCTCCCCAAGCAGAAGATTGCCACACCCGCTCAGCAGGTGTGAGTGGACAAGCTACAGGGCTATGACTTCAGCATCGAGTTCCGGCCAAGGAAGGCGAACCGCGCAACCTACACTCTCTCACGCAACCCCATGCTTGCTGCCATCTCCCGACCGGTGTGGGATTACGCGTACACCCTTCGAAAGGAAGTGGAGGCAGACCAGGCACTGAACAAGATTCGGACGGCCCTCATCATAGATGACACCGGCCACCCATCGTTCTCCTTGGTAGATGGCTGCCTACTCTTCAAAGGCCGCCTCGTGCTCGCCCCTCCTGCCGGAGCATTCCTCGATTACTGGCTGAGTTCCATGCATCCCCGACAGGAGAACATGTCGGGGCGTACAGGACATATCGACGGCTGGCGGCCTCACTTTATTGGCCTCACATGTTCCGACAGGTCAAAGC
Organism: Platanthera guangdongensis; assembly: GCA_039583875.1. Classification (NCBI taxonomy): domain Eukaryota; kingdom Viridiplantae; phylum Streptophyta; class Magnoliopsida; order Asparagales; family Orchidaceae; genus Platanthera; species Platanthera guangdongensis. The sequence continues at coordinate 225,847,973 of CM077163.1, read as the reverse complement.
CTTCGTGGCCGCCTGCCTCATCTGCCAGAAGGCCAAGTACGAAGCCGTTTTTCCGGGGGGTCTACCCCAGCCGCTGTCTATTCCTGACCGCATTTGGGACGACGTCGCCTTGGACTTCATCACTCGGCTGCCCCGCTCTCAGGGATTCGACTGCATCTTAGTCGTAGTAGACCAGCTCTCAAAGTATGCGCACTTCATTCCCCTCAGTCATCCTTACACGGAAGCCACAGTCGCCGACAGCTTCATTCAGGGGGTCGTACGCCTTCACGGGTTTCCCCGATCGATCGTCAGCGACCGAGACCCGCTCTTCTTGAGCGCCTTCTGGACTACACTATTTCGCCTGCAGGGCACCCGTCTCTGCATGAGCACGACATACCATCCCCAGACCGACGACCAGTCAGAGGTGCTCAATCGGTGTTTGGATACATATCTCCGCTGCTTCGTGGGAGAGCAACCGCGTAGCTGGGCCAAGTGGCTCGGGTGGGCCGAGTACTCATACAACACCGCCCACCACCAGGCGGCCGCCATCACCCCGTTTGAGGCCGTTTACGGTCGTTCCCCTCCGTCCATCGTTCGCCACCTTCCAGGGGAGTGCCAAGTGGAGAGCCTGGCATCAGCTCTGCGCGACCGGGATACTATTTTGGATCACTTGAAGCACCACCTCCGACGGGCCCAACAGAAGATGATCTCTTTCGCCAACAGGAAACGACGGGATCTCTCTTTTGAAGTAGGGGACAAGGTCTTCATCAAACTCTACCCATACCGCCAGATTTCGGTGGCCCGACGACCATGCCCAAAATTGGCCGCCCGCTTCTTCGGGCCTTTCGAGGTCCTTGCACGCATCAGAGGAGTAGCCTACCGCATTCGCCTTCCGGACGGGAGCCGCATCCACCCGGTCTTCCATGTTTCGCAGCGAGCGAGCACGCCACCGCGGATCGCCTTCCGGCAGACCTCGACCTTTTCGGAGACGCGCCTTACTACCCCGCCTCGATCCTCAATCGACGATGTCGCACCCCAGGGGCCCCTACGACCGACGAAGTTCTGGTGGCTTGGACTGGGCACCCTGACTCAGACGCAACGTGGCTCCCTAGGGATGATTTCCGCCACCTGTTCCCCGACTACTGCCTTGAGGACAAGACACATTTTCCAGACGGCGGCATTGTTACAGAGCTACACGACGACGGGCCTCTTTGGAAAGTTTACACGTGTCGAGCGCGTATATAAGAGGGGACCGCCATTACCGCAGGAGATAATTAATCAATTACGGGACATTATTTGTTTCTTTATTGTTTGCGCCAATTATGGGCGTTATTTGTTGCTTTATTTGCTTGCGTCATTTTTAGTAATCTGTATTTCCTAAATTAAGTTATTTCCTTTTGTATTCGCTCCTCATCACTATAAGAGGACGTGTAAGCCTTGTAGGAGTGGTGGTGATCGGGTAGGCTGGTAGTTGGAGTGGGGAAAGAAGGGAAGGCTGTAGAGGTGGTTCGGGTGGAGGACAGACGGCCTGCGGGAATTTGCTGGCGACGGTCATCGGAAGGGAAAACGGCTCGGGAAGAAGTAACATGGGAAAAGAGGAATGGAGTGGCCGACGGCGGATCACTAGGACGGAGCCGGCGAGGCGTGCAAACGGAGGACCTGCGCGAGATTGGATGATGGCAAGTTTCATCGAGAGACAAAGAAATGTCTTCATGATGGCAGGTTTCATCGAGAGACAAAAAAATGTCTTCTCAGTAAACTCCCAACCCAGCTTTTAGGGCATCAAGATGATAATATTTCTAGCCCTCCCCCCCCCCCCCCCCGCGCGCCTCTCAATCAATATTTTATAAAATAACACAAAATAAGCTTTAAAATTTAATTTCAGCAAGGGTCATCAAGAAAACAAAAGCGCGACGCCCCACCCCGCCCATTCCAAACCGGAGCAATCCATTCAAGGTCACGTAAGATGGTCAATTTCACGCGTCGGGCCAAAATAACAAACGTTCGCACAATGACAGGAAAATAAAATAAATAGCTGCGACAGTAAGAAAATAAAATACATAGCTGAAAAAAATAAAATACTAGAGTGCTGGCGACAGGGGCACATCAGGAGCCAACTATGACCACTGTCCGATTTCAGTCTGGACATCGATCTGAGATACGTATTAAATTGACCTATCACAACTTCGAGTCCTTCGAGCAGGCATACCAACTCGCCCTTCATTATGAGCAGTCCTTGAAATCCTTTAGAATTAGTTAAGTGGATTCACACAGTAACCTCACCAATATGAATCTTTCCTATTTTGAGGCCACTATCACACCTACAGTTACGGGTCCAAATGTTACGGACCTACACGACGAAGAGCCATCATGACAAGTCTACACGCATCGGGCGCGTATATCGCAAGGGTCCACCGAGACCGCAGAGAATATTTAATAATAAATATGTTGCTATGTTTGTTGATGCATTTTTAATATTTTCAGTATTTCCTAATTTCAGTATTTTCTAATTTCCAATATTTCTTAATTTCAGCATTTCCTTTTTTATTCATTTCTCGCCACTATAAGAGGACCGATGGACCTTGTAATCTTTATCTTGGAATGTATGAAGGTTTCTAGGGTTGCTCCCTAATTTCGTCTCTTCTCATCCTCCTTCATTCTCGATTAGCCCCGCCGGCCCTTCCCCTTGCCGGATTCCTCCTGGAATTTATTTGTGATCGTATCAATTGGTCCGACCTGCCGCACTGCCCACTCTCTCCGTTGGTGCTCGAGTTTGCCTACGGAATTCAGTAATCTATCTCCTTGTTCCACTGACCTGCACAACACCCGATCCCCGCCAACCCGCGTCATCGCGACACAACCCTGTTTCCGCGACACAGCACCCGATCCCACGTCGCCATAGGAAAGACGAGCGACCCGATTGTTATCGTTGTTCCGCACGACGCGCGACCTTGTCGACGCGCGACCCGGTCGACGCGCGGTTCACACTTGCCGGACATTCTGACCCCAATCCGCCTCCGGCATCACGCAGTCAGCGCCGATCCGCCACGTCCTGCCCTCCAGCAACCAGATCGGCCTCCGACGACCTTTCCGCACTCGATCTGCCCCGATCTGCCAAAAAGCCTCCTCCAATAACCGGCTGATCCAGCCGCGCCCCAACCCCGCCGTTGCAACCCGCTGGATCTTCCGCCGCCCAGGGCCTCTGTTCTGCATCATTCTCTTCACGACGCCTTGCCTCGCTCCGCTCCAGGTATCGACCGTCCTTCGACAGATGTCGCATGGCATCTGTCAGCCAGATCTACTTTCCCTTTCGTTTCTGCTGCAGGAAGGCCGCCGCCCCGGGCCTCTGTTCTGATGTGCCGCCACGGACATCGCCGACATCACATCCAGCCTACATCATGGGCAACATGGCCGCCGCTCCCGGGCCGCTGTTCTTGTTGTCTCCAACTACCAACCCTCGAATAGATTTATCTGACCTAGCTGCACAAATCCTGGCCACACGCGCCTCCCTCCACGCCAAAGTCGATCGTCTTCTCGTGTAACACGGACAGGCTTCTGCAACCCCCCATGAGGTTCCCTGCCCTAAGTCGTCTCCACCACGGTTGTCTCCACCATGTGAAAGTTTTTCGGCCATGCCACCTCTCTCCACGGTCGTTAATGCATCACCTCTCTCTACGGTGGTCGTCCCTCCACCGCTTCCATCGGCCGCATCACCGCATCTTATGCCGCCTCGTCCGGTAAACTCGCCGCCCCCCTCTACCGGCTCTTACTCCGCCGGCTCCAGTCTTGCCACCCCTTCTGATCATCTCATTGCATCCTCTCCCGGCTCTCGCTCTACTGGCCCCTGCCCTGCCGCTTCCATTGGCCGCATCGACGCCTTTTCTGCCGCCCCGTGCCCCGTTGCCCCTGACGGGTCCGTTCCTGCTGTCGGCCGTCGCGTCTCCGACATCCCTGTGGCGGCTGCTCACCACCTCCCGACCGACCTTGCGGAAGTCATTACTTCCGCCGCCCGTCCTTCTGATGGCGTCGCTGCTACTCACCCTGCTGTCGGCCGTCGCGTCTCTGACATCCCTGTGGCGGCTGCTCACCACCTCCCGACCGACCTTGCGGAAGTCATTACTTCCGCCGCCCGTCCTTCTGATGGCGCCGCCGCTACTCACCAACACCACCGCCACTACTACGTCCTACCTGGCCTTGTTCTGGAAGGAGATCAAGGTACCAGATGATCCGGCCACCCACTTGGTACACGAGCTTGAGGGCAAGCTCGTTTTGAAGGAAGGATGGAGTGTTACGGGTCCAAATGTTACGGAACTACACGACGACGAGGCATCATGACAAGTCTACACGCGTCGGGCGCGTATATCGCAAGGGCCAACCGAGACCGCGGAGAATATTTAATAATAAATACGTTGCTATGTTTGTCGACGCATTTTAGTATTTTCAGTATTTCCTAATTTTAGTATTTTCTAATTTCAGTATTCCCTTTCATATTCGCTCCTCGCCACTATAAGAGCACTGACGGACCTTGTAATCTCTATCTTGGAATGTATGAAGGTTTCTAGGGTTGCTCCCTAATTTCGTCTCTTCTCTTCCTCCTTCATTCTCGCTCATCCCTGCCGGTCCTTCCCCTCGTCAGATTCCTCCTGGAATTTATTCGTGATCGTATCACCTACTCATGCCTCTTTAGATAAGGAAGACAACATCTGAAGTTGGATTATCTCACCCCCAATGAGGTAATTTGTCTGATGAGTGTTTGCCATTTGATTCCGACTCATTTCTTGTGATCTAGATTGAGAATGAGCACGCGTGACCCAATGATCTTGTAGTTACATATCCATCCCTTATCCCATGTGTTGATTTAAATGTCTCCCTTACTATTGGCTCACTCTTGAGCACTTGTTCATCAAAGCTTCACGATGAGGTAGCATTGAGTCACATTATGAGTGAGATTCTTGAGCATATTGTTGACTTTGTGCTAGTTGTTCCTCTGTTCATAATGACTTTATCATTGTTGCAGATTCACATATGGAGAATAATTTTACTATTGTTGACCTCTGTGACGAGTCCTTCCTCGAGACCACGGGAAATCCAAAAGATGAACATCTCCCCTCCCCCGGGAAGTATTTGCCCTAGTAAGGATGACTTGGATCTTCATTCGGCTGATCATCACATAAACATCGATTTCTATTATGTACCTTTGGGAGAACCACCTTACGGGGTTTTTCCTTTTAGGAGACATTCAACCCACCTCGATGTTGCATCTTTGTGTTCATGCCTCACACGTTCCTTCAGATGATCGTCACATTCCATGTGAGACTCATGAGTTACATCCTTATGTAACTATCTTCGACATTCCATCAAGAGATCGCATCCATGACATTTTTCCATCATTGACACTCCTTTAGGTCATATCCATGACAATTTTTTTTATCAACCACCGGGGAAGCCCCCTTATGATTCACGTCCCTTGAGAGAGACATTTGCCATTCCCTGATATTTTCTCTCATTGTTGATGCCTCAGTCAACCATTTGGGTGTTCTCCATACGTTCGTTTAGTATTTCTAAACCCCGCCCAAAGAACCTCCGGATAAACCACCCATCTTTAGAAACCTTCATCACTATATGGAGCATGCATCTTGTCAGTGTGTCAAGCCGGTCATTGTAAATTTGCATTTGTTACATGTTTTGTATAACATACCCCGATGTAATTTTGTATTAAATAATAGAACTTCGAAAATTCGCGTCGGTAATCACATGAGAATAAATATTCAATGAAGGTGATTAGATGATGGTATGCACATTATTTGATAAGTTTCCACTGGAGACAACTTTGAATGTGAGTGTTGGGTAAATAGATCCGTACACTGTTATGAGAGAGTCCGAGTCAAATTTCTTTTAGCTTGATATTACTAGGAATATAGTTGTACATCTTATACTCAAAGAAGAGGACTCGACATGCGAAGCCACATAGTTTGGGACTTTCAGCCTTCCCTTTTAGCTTTAGTTTCCACCATCATTACAAGCTCTCGTGCACCCTCAGCCTCCCTACCCGTCAACAATGTATCCCTACCCTTCATCCCTACGACGAATTGCTTGGTGTTGGGACACTTCAGAATTTCAACGAGACGATAACCGATGAGATTGAATGGAGATTGTTTGCGCGACAATCTCTACGGAAACAGTTCCTACTAGAGATGAATGCTAGCCGATGAGATTGATGGAGATTGTTTGCGCGACATTAAGAATGATGATTGGATCGACATGTTGGATCGGATCAGAGACCGTGATTGTGTCGGGATCATTTTTCTGCATTTTTCAAGTATATGTTCCTATTTTTCAAACACATATTTGGGTAAAAGGTCAGGTACTGCGATTGGCCGATTTGGGCCATCGAATCATACAACATAATCCCTATCTTTATATATCACTAACAACCGACACAAGGTATTAAAAATAACTGTTTTTGTAGAAGTTCTCAATTATCAAGTGCTAAAGTCCGACCCCTTGGTGTTGACTCTAATGGTTCCTCACCATTCACTAGCCACCATCGACATCTCCATCAGCGCCCATTCACCTTATCGTCCATCCTAAAGCTGCATCCTCTCTCCTCTGCATCTTGCCAGCCCATCTCTGTCTACCTTCCTTCCATTCAAAGCTTATGGTCGACGTTCCCTTGGATGGAGAACCTTCCTGCAACCAACAACGCCATCCAAGCCTCTGTAAACCATCTCCTTAGTCTCCCAAAAACCCGTCCCAACGCCCCTACCCTGCAACCCCCTCCCTTTCCTTCCTCTATTCTGCCACCACTTCCTATCGCATGAATCCCTCCATTCATCCTCTCCATCCAGACCTTCCATCCCCTGGGTAGCCACCATCTAGGCTCCCAATACCTAGACAGACACATCCAACCCCTCCTACACCCCCACTTAGACCCCTCCTAGACCCCTCCAAACCCCAATCAACCACCACACAACCCATCGACCACTACCATGAAGCCCTCCATCCTTTGCAGCCACGAAATAGCCCTTCCTGTACTCCACAACCCAATACCTCTCTGATCCAGCCTGAGAAAGCTATCATCACCCTTTCGGATCACCACAAACGCACCACCAGATCTTTGCCCTTACAAGGATGACTCCTCTATATGGTGAAATTCACATGTACTTTAAGTGCTTTTACATATGTACAGATAAACTTTTAATGCTAGAAAAATTTAACTCGCATTTGTTTTGTTTGGGCTCTTTATTTAGATGTGCATCATTTATTCATCGTGCATTTTAATTTTGGTGCGCACTCATTTAATTTGATTCTTATCTACTTAAATTGCGATATTTGTGATCAATTGTGATGACTGCGCAAGATTTTAAAATTAAAATTGTTTGCTTAATTGTGCATTGGAAATAATTGTACGATTGAATCATTCACAAGCATCAAGTTAGACTTTAGGGTTAGTCGCCAAAGGTTCATTTGATTGCGTGTTTGCATTTGTTCACATCTTCATTTTATGTTTTGGCGTGGTACAATTGCATTCCATGTGATTGATTGCATTACATCTAGGGTTAGAGCATCACAGATCTGTAACCCGTAGGTATGTCCTGTGTCACTTAGAAACAAGCAAGCATACCGCTCGGATATCCTCGTGCGCCCTCATGGACAACCAAAAAAATTAAAAATTGTCACTGACTCACAATGGTTCATTCCGAGACCTTAATATAAAGAATGTCCATATATCGTGGACTAAAACAAAATGCAATACCCTTAAGTCAGCTTCGTTGAACAGAACTGAGCCTCAGGAAGTAGAATTTAGAGTCCATGGTAATCGAAAATATGGGATACAAGATCTGGAATTCAAGTGAATTCCATGGGAACTAAAATTTGGTTACAAACTCAATTAAAATCTCATTAAGTGAAAAAGAAAAATCAATAAGAAATAAATTTCTAAAGAGAATCTTAATAAACTTCTTTTAAAGATTGCCTACACATAAATTTTCAAGAAAATTTTCCTAAAAAAGAAATCTTTTAGTGAGAGAATCCAAGAGAAAATCTTTGAGATAGATTTTTAAAGAGGGAACATAAAGAGATTTTTAGAGAGAAAATTAATAGTATTTGAGTGAGAGAAAACTAATGAAGAAGACCCAACTATAAATCATGTGATACATTAAAAGTTTGGCGTTTAATTAATAGAGATGATCTTATGTGACATTATGGGTGATTATTGATACTAATATATTTTAGTATCAGTTAAACTAGTCATTCATGCAACTGAATTCTTACACGTTACTGAACAACAAAATTAATTGATTTATTTTTGTAATTTGCGCATATTTAATTTTATTCTACCTGAGTAACAAAATGATAGGAAGAAGGGGAGAGGGAAATCTAAGGGGGAAGAACTAGAGAACTAGGGTTGAGTAGAAGAGGAGAGGAAATACCTTGAGATAATCTTGCTTGCCCACCAAGAGAGCCACCCCGGGGTATTTATACCCGGGGTTGAGAGGGGCCGGCCGGCCCTTCCCCATATGGGGGCTGAACCGGTCTGGTTCGGCCCCCATATCGCCGGTCTTCAATTAGAGTGAGAGGGGGCTGAACCGGTTGGTTCAGCTCCGTTGTCGCCTTCAGTGTCCTTCCGCCTTCACGTGTATTGACGCCCAAATAGTCGGGATGCATCCGGGGGCGTAACATTCCCTACCTCATCAAGAACCAGCTTGTCCCCAAAGTGGTAATCAGGGTAAAGCTCCCGGAACTCCAGCAAATCCACCCATGTGTTATGCGCCACGGTTATATTCTTTCACTTGACTAGTAGCTCTGGACGATACTCAGCGTCGCGGTGTTTCCACTTGATCTCAAAGGTGTTAGTAAGCCGGCTGGGGACGTGATTTCATACTTCTGACGCTGACAAGTCTCACACTGCTGAACAAACAACTTGATGTCACGACGCATCCCCTTCCAGAAAACATTGGTTTGTGCCCGCTGTAGAGTGTGAAGAACACCGACAGGACCACCCGTCGGAGAGGAGTGGAACTCATGCATCATAACTGCAATCCAGGCAGACTTCGAAGGAATGACCACGCGGCCTTGATAGAACAACCTGTCATTCTGAAGATGGTAGCCCGGAATTGTCCCGCGTGCCTGCCGAAGAGCCTCCACAATAGGTTGCAACTCGGGATCACGCTGTACCTCGTCTTGCATCTCGTCAATGGAGTCAAGCAGTGGTGTAGTAATCTGAGCGAGGGCGCCCTCAGGTAAGCGGGACAAAGCATCAACAACTCAATTGTCCTTCCCATGCCAGTAGACGATCTCGTAATCATACCCTAGAAGTTTGGTCACCCACTTCTGTTGGAGAGGAGAAGAGACCCGATGTTCCAAGAAATGTTTTAAACTCTGATGGTCCGTCCGGATCTTGAAATATCTTCCCAACAAATATGGCCGCCACATGGTCATCGCATGAATGACTGCCAACATTTCCTTTTCGTGGGTGGACAACCGCAGCGTCCGCGAAACCAATGCCTTTTTGTAGAAGGCTATGGGCCGCCCTTCCTGCATCAATACAACACAGAGCCCCACTCCTGACGCATCGGTCTCCACTACAAACTCCTTCGTGAAGTCGGGAAGCGCCAAGACCGGCGTAGTCATCATGGACTTCTTGAGTGCTTGGAAGGCCTCCTCCGCCTCATCCTGCCAGAGGAAGGCGTCCTTCTGCAGCAACTGGGTAAGAGGCCGAGAGATCTTGCTATAGTCCTTCACAAAGAGACGGTAGTACCCGATAAGGCCTAAGAAGCCCCGCAGTGCCCGCACAGTCTGGGGTCGTGGCCAGGTCATCATACTCTCAATCTTCCGGGGGTCGGCCTTGACGCCCTGAGCCTACACTAAATGTCCCAAATATTCCACCTCCTCCTGACCGAAGGAGCACTTGGACCGTTTAGCGTAGAGGTGGTTCTGGCGGAGGATGGAGAAGACTTCTTCAATATGAGCTAAGTGCTCCTCCGAACTGAGACTGTATATGAGAATGTCATCGAAAAAGATCAGCACAAAGCGACGAAGAAGTGGACGAAAAATCTCGTTCGTGTTGGCCTGAAAGGTGGACGGCCCACCGGTCAGCCCGTTGGCCATCACCAGGAACTCATAGTGGTCGTCGTGTGTCCGGAAAGCTGTTTTGTGGATGTCGCTCTCCCGCATGAGGATCTGATAGTAACCGGACCACAAGTCCAGCTTGGTGAACCGCTGTGCGCTGTGCAGTTCGTCCAATAGTTCTTCAATCAAGGGAATAGGAAATTTGTCCTTTACAGTGACACTGTTCAGCGCGCGGTAATCTACGCAGAACCGCCACAAACCATCCTTCTTCTTGACCAAGATGATCGGGGCAGAAAATGAGCTCGTACTGGGGCGAATGATCCCCGCATCTAGCATCTACCGAACATTGCACCCGATCTCAGCCTTCTGCATGCGCGGATATCGATATGGCCAGATGTTGGTAGGATCCACTCCGCTTTGAGGACGATCTGATGATCCCGAAAGCGCGGTGGTGGGAGAGTGAGAGGCTCCTGGAATATGTCAGCATACTATTCTAGGAGAGACTGCATCTGGACCGGTACCTCAGATGGCCAGTGTCGGCCGACTTCCCCCAAAAGCACTGCCATCATGTTGCCTTCTTCCCCAATACGCTGTAAGCTCCGGACAGAGATCTCCTTCACTGGAGACGATTTTAGGCCCTTCATACAAAACTGCTTCCCATGCTCTAAGAACTCCATAGTCATGTGGTCCCAATCAAAGGTGATTCGTTGTAGCTGTTGCAGCCAATGTACCCCAAGCACCATATCTGAACCTCAGATCGGAAGGAGATAAATATCTGTATGGCCAGTGTAGCTTTTATGTTAAGCTCCACCTGCTTCATCAGCCCCTCACACTGCAGCTTGCTCCCATCAGCTACCATAACCTAGAAGGAAGCACCTCGATCGATCACGTGTCCCACTCGGCGCGCCACCTCGGGATGAATGAAGTGGTGGGTACTCCCACTATCTATCAGAATCGTCACTTGTTCCCGTCGGACCTTGCCCGCCATGCGCATAGTGAGGGGGCGTTGCAGCCCTCCATAGCCTGTACCGAGACTCCAAACTCAGTCACTACCGATTCCTCTGTCAAGTCCGGCTCGGGGGCCATGTCCACCTCCTCCTCTGCATCCTCATATAGCATGAACACCTGAACCTTTTGACATTTGTGCCCAGGAGCGAACTTCTCATCACAGTTATAGCACAACCCTTTTTCCTTCCGCGCCTGAAGTTCTGACCAAGTCAGCCGAGTGACAACCGGCTTGCTTGGACCCTGGGAGTCCCTTCTCGCCACCGACGTAGTGGTAGTAGTACGCGTTGTGTTGCGGGAGCGTTGCCTATTGTAGCGTTTCTCTTGTATCCGAGCTAAACTTATCGCATGGTTCAAGCTGCGGGGCATGTACGACTGGATCTCATACCGCAAATAATCCTTGAGTCCCGACACAAAACAACTGAGTAATCACTTCTCCTCCCACTGTACTCGGTTAGCCAACTTCTCAGTTCGATAATCCATCATTGTACCCTTCTGGTGCAGCTTCTGTAGGAGCGCCTCAAAGTCTTCGTACTCTAGTGGCCCAAAACGAGCGGTGAATCCATCCACAAAGTTGGTCCAGGGAACGTAATCCTTGCCCCTCAGGAATCACGACACCCACTGGAAAGCATCATCCTCCAAGTGAAATGATGCTAACTGCACCCACTGTCCCTCGTGAATCTCCTGATAACTGAAAAACAGTTCCGCCTTCTGCAACCACTCAAGGGCGTCACCGCCATTGAACTTGGGAAAATTCATCTGCATCAACTTTGGCGTCATGTACGGCCAGGGACAGGCCTGTCCACGCCACCCCGCCTCCTGTCCATACTCCGCCGGCCTTTTTGGTTCCCCGGGTTCAAAAGGCATGCCTGGAAACCCTTGACAAAACGGCCCCGCCGCTGGAGCACCACCCCACTGCATGCCTCCTCTTTCCGGGTGAGGCAGCAGGCCCTCCCCCCCTTCATATGGGGGAATCGGCCACCCGTCGCCTCTAGCTCCAAAACCGCCCGAGCTGCCCCCTCCTGCGCTGAAACCGGCTGCATCGAACCCTCCGGAGTCGATCCCGCCTGCGCCGACCCCGTCAAAGCCGATCCCGCTTGCGCCGACCCCGCCCGTGCCGATTCCGCCGCCCTGGCTAGATCCGGCACCTGCTGCGAGCCTCGCACCCCGATCCCGCTCCTTGGCCGATCCCGCCCGCCCTCCGTTTGCGTCGATCCGGTGCGGATCGGCCCGTGGAGCGGAAGATCCGCCCGGGTCCTCTTCCGACACGACTTTACACTTCAGATTTTGTGCCAACAATGCCATGATCTCCTCCATTCGGGTGTCGATCCGTTCTTCTAGCCTTTGCGTGGATGTTTTCACGTTTTTCTCGATGGCGGCCACTGAATCCGTCAATCCCATCAGATTTTCTTCTAGGGTTTCCAAGCGGCCGATTTCGTCTTGCGTTCGAGTAGTCACCATGGTGGAGAAAAAAACCTCTGATACAAAATGATAGAAAGAAGAAGGGGGAGAGGGAGATCTAAGGGGAAGAACTAGAGAACTAGGGTTGAGTAGAAGATGAGAGAAAATACCTTGAGATAATCTTGCTTCCCCACCAAGAGAGCCACCCCGGGGTATTTATACTCGGGGCTGAGAGGGGCCGGCCGGCCCCTCCCCATATGGGGGCTGAACCGGTCTGGTTTGGCCCCCATATTACCGGTCTTCAACTACAGTGAGGGGGGGGGGGGGGGGGGGCTGAACCGGTTGGTTCAGCCCCGGTGTCGCCTTCAGTTTCCGTCCGCCTTCGCGTGTATTGACGCCCAAATAGTCGGGATGCGTCCGGGGGCGTAACACAAAACTAGAATTTAGATAAATTCTAATTCTTATAGGAAATGTAGCTAAAATCAATTCCTAAAGTGTATAAAGTACTAAAATTTGACTGTTAATAAGACTGAAAGCCTCAAATACTCGACACACTTCAAGCTAACATGAGGCTGCGTTGAATAAGCCAAAATTTCACTACTCTGCCAATACCTAAACAACTTCATATATGTTTGCCTTTAGAGTGGTATGATGGGTGGATTAACATGAAGCAAACACTTGTCATCCTGGAGAGAATTTTCATAAATAGGTTCCCAAACCATTCTAAAACAGTGACCCATGTTTATCTCACCACAACAAAAAATTAAATGAAATAAGATGACCATCTACATCTCTTGATAAAGGTAAACTTAAATTATGAATAACAACTTGAAGAGTTTAATTAAGTAAACATCATTAATAGCATGATCTCATAACAATGCACAGAAATGTTAGATGTCTTGTGGCCTAAAACTTTTTAATCCAAAATGATGATGACCCATGCCAAAACTCACATAAACATGTAACTAGTAGTTCAGAAACATTAATTTAGATAATTATTTGTATTGAGACGGAAACACAAAAAAATATACGAAGTATGTCGTGATTGATATTTAAATATCCAATTATTTGAGAAATAATGTGTTAAAATTTAGAAGCATGGGAAATCTTTCGTTAATTGAAAATCATCTCATGTTAAAGAAATATCAATTACATCAAACTTAGGCCACGTTTCAATCATGCAAAAGAACCAAGAACTAGTCATTTAGGTCACAAATGTAACAAAATATGGAGGTCTCACATCCATACAAGGATAAATTTCACTTCATCTAGAAACTGTCAACCTTGAATTAGAGTAAAGTAGGAAGAAATCATAATTAATCTAGATTTTTATTCAAAATGGAGAAATTCTTTATACAACTCCATGCACAATTTAAAGAAATTCCCAAATGAAAATGATGGGGATCGGCCACATGATCTTGTTCAATGGAGGAGATAGGACCGCCACTCGGCGGGACCGGTTTTTGCATATTTGCCCGAGATGAATTGTTCGGATCGGCGATCTGAGAGGGCGAGCGCCGGGTGCCCAATCACCCCTTCTTATAAATATGGGCGGGTGTTGCAATTTAAGTTCATTGTTGATTTGTGAGACTCCAGACCAATCATCCAAAGTGCCACGCCGCAAGCCCGAGGTGCGACGCCGCAAGCTCGAGGTGCGACGCCGCAAGCTCGAGGTGCGACGCCGCAAGCTCGAGGTGCGACGCCTCAATTTACTTTTGTTTTCCCAAACCTCTTCAGTTATTTACTTAATTTGCTCCTCGAGCCTACCATGCGGGAGGGAGAAAATTGCCCATTGTTGCTGCTGCTCATCTTCTCTACCACGATCCCCATCTAGACGAAGGAGGAAACTGCCAAACCTCCCATGTTCTTCTCCATTCCACACTGTACGACCTACACCACATCATTAATCCTCCATTCGATTCTACATCCAGTGAAGTCAAACCTTCTTCTCCCCAGCAACTACCCATTCCAGTCGGTCCTGTTAGAAACCACGGTAAGCCCATTTTAGGGGGGCAGACACCAGGTCCGTGGCCGACTGCAGTCGACAACCTAGTAGCTTGATAAAGGAGGTCGTGGGTTCTATCCCACGCCTCAACAACCTACACGGTATTTACCCTGTGGGCCCCGAGAGATTTGGTTGTGGATGATTCTTAGCCATTCGACTGCAGTCGGCCACGAACCTGGTGCCTGCCCCCCTAAAATGGGCTTACCGTGGTTTCTAACAAGTCCATTACCGCCTCCAAAGGTTCCAGTCGACTATTCATCATCTTTCTCGCTTCTGCAGGCCTATTTCGATCTCATCCCAACCTAGAACTTCCATCCTGACATTGTTCCCGTTCCCGTCTGGGAAGCCTTCCTTGATCCCGTTCCAGTAAGGAGAAGCCCTCATCCTATCTCGTATCATCTTGGAGGCCGACTCTCGTCATCACCCCTGTCCAGAGAAGTCTTGTCCACCCATGTTGAGTATAATCAAGCGCGTGCTTCACGTCCATGCAAACCCATTATACCTCTAGTCGTGGTTCCAACATTCCCGAGGCCCATTACTGTAGGAAATCAGTTTCCCTAAACCTAATCAGCAAGCCTAAACCGTCCAGGACCCTATTCAGCACCCTTGCCATCCTAGCAACCGTTCTTGCCTACGCTCATCGCCACTGATTCTCCTAAATTGTGAGTATTATTGTTGTGTTGTATGTATTAAATTCTAGATGAACAGGCTATATTTGTTTGATGATTGAGCTTGTGGTACTATTGTCGCATTTTCTTAATTCTTATAAGTTTTCATTAGCAAAAGTAGTAGTAAAAAGCACCACTTCAGAAAAGCGCGTGATTGGTTGCTTACATGCATGAAAATTATTCTAAACATTGTGTTGATTTGCTAACCGCTAATAATTATCGTTGAAACAATTTGATTCCGAATAATTAATTGAAAACAAGCACGTTTCATTTGATTGGGCTTGATCACATTCATTCTGCACGTTAGCGTAGGATTGCATTAGCGTATCGACACCGTCATATTTTCACACAACTCATCCTGCATCAGAAAATATAGAATCAGGGATAAGGTAGAAATCATTTCGGCGAGATCAAGTTTTGTGGAGAAGTGGATTTGCAGCATATACTATTAATGGTTTGTGGGCTCCTCTAGTAGAATATACATAGTTGGCAAGAACTTTGAGTGAGGTTCTTGAAATAGCTCGCTCACATGAAGTTCATGTGTTGGTAATTGAGTTGACAGTAAGTTATGTGCCCTAGATTGAAACCTCGTGCAATGGGGGTGGAGTGGGAAGTCCTGGAGGAGGGAGGTGGATCCCTTCTTCGATCCCCTTGGAGCTATGGTGTGGAGGAAGGGATTTACCGATGGTTTTCATCGGCGGCATGGAAGAGCGAGTAGCGGCTGCGTGCGTGAGTTAGATCACGGGGGAAAGAGAGAGAGAGGGGGAGAATAGAAGTTAGAGAGAGAGATTTGATAGTTAATTCTTCTCCACCTTCTCAAAAGCCAGCCCCACCCAAATATGAGGGGAAAACCAAGTTCCAACAAAAAGATCAAATGTCTCCTCGCATGGCTTAACAAGAGGTGAAGTTAAAATACTAAGCATGCAAAAAATACTAAAACAAGATAAAAATGGTTCAGGCGAGCGCCATTCAAGACTTGTGGTGCTTGTACGTAATCCCTCAACGAGGATCCGTAACACAGCACATACGTGAACAGTGAGCTCGAACATAATTTATCCTAAAATGGAACTTGCCTTAATTGATGCTTCATTTGTTTCGGCGGTAGCGGATCTATCCGGCGGGTGGAAACGGAGTGTTCGAAACGGAGGGGGGAGGTGGCTGCTCCAAACGGAGCTTTTTGGGGCGTTTCTCAAGGCGGGCGGGTGGAAACGGAGCAAACGCCGCCGGAGGTTCATTTGTTTACCCGCCTTCCGGCGGCGTTTGCCCAAAACGGAGCTCCGAAACGCCCAAACAAATAGAGCCTGAATCTCCATTTTTTGATAGTGTTGATACCAGGCTTTCCCTGCTTTATTTGAATTCGTTCGGTAGAATGAAATCAAAGAAAGAGATGTACCCCATTTGACATGATACTTGAACCAAACCTAACCAAAATAATCTGAGAATACAACTAATATATATGTATATGTATGTATGTATATATATATAGACAAGTTGAAATTGTAATAACATGATTCTTAAATAGAAATCCACCAAATATCTACAGTACAACTTGCTTTAGAATATGAGGTATCTTATCTTACCCAAAATCCACGATGACTTTTTCAGATAATAGATTCAAGGAAGATGTTAGCACGCTTCTCTGAAATTTATAAAAATGTATGTGTTGGACGTGAACATCAAAGGATGAGGTGTAAAGAGATAACAACTCAATATATTTTATTATCAGATCATAATATAAAGTCAATAAGACTATTAATGTGCAGTTGACGGACAAATCAGATCATGTGCGGTTAGCAGACAAATCTGAAGGCTGCAACAATCCTGAAGGAGCTTGTACAATGGGCTCCCAAGAAACCAATAACGCTATTTTTGTTAAGGTAAATGTTGAGGAAACCAAGGACCAACAATCCTACAATCTATTTCAACATTGACTAAAAAACATCAAATGGTTCTGAAACATTGGAATAGAACTACCTTTGGGAACATCTATTTTCAAAATTACAAAAAACTCCCCTTAAGTTTTCATTTCATTACCAAAACCTCCCCTGCTCTTTTCATTTCATTGCATGCATGAAGAA
Source organism: Platanthera guangdongensis (assembly GCA_039583875.1). Classification (NCBI taxonomy): domain Eukaryota; kingdom Viridiplantae; phylum Streptophyta; class Magnoliopsida; order Asparagales; family Orchidaceae; genus Platanthera; species Platanthera guangdongensis. Next base: position 225,830,766 of record CM077163.1, on the reverse strand, counting down.
AAATACCCTCTGGACACTGTTCACCGTGGGGGGTGTTTTTGTGCATGGATGTTATGAAATTAAAACTTCACGGGAGGTTTTGTAATGAAATAAAAACTTTAGGGGAAGTTTTTGTAATTTCGAAAATAAGAGGGGTGCTGTCAATAATTTAGCAAAGTTAAAGGGGAGGTCCCGGTAAATGGCTCATATTATATATAACAATATCATATGTTAATATCGTTAATTTAACTAACGTTAATAATATATTCAAATATAGTATATATTTAGCATTAACAACTTCACTTTGATACATTATATTATATTCAAATGGAAAGACGGTTGGGACAGACGATATACCCATCGAATTATGAAAATGTCTAGAGAATGAGGGAATTTTATGTCTTACATGTTTTTTTAATAAGATAATGAAGTCAAAGCAAATGCCAGACCAATGAAGAGAAATTATCTTGGTACCTTTGTATAAGAATAAAGGAGATATACAAAATTGTGTTAATTACAGAAGACTTAAATTAATGAGTCATGCCATGAAATTATGAGAACGAGTAATAGAAAGAAGAGTAAGACGGGAGACTAGCATCTCAGAGAATCAATTTGGATTCATGTCAGGGCGGTCGACCATGGAAGCTATACATCTCTTAAGGAGACTCATTGACAACTACCGAGAAAGAAAACAAGATTTGCATATGTTGTTTATTGATCTTGTGAAGGCTTATGATAGAGTTCCAAGAGAGATCTTATGGAGAGTCTTGGAAAAGAAAGGTGTAAATGTATCATATATTGATATAATCAAAGATATGTATACAAATTCAGTGACAAGGGTGAGGACATCTAGAGGATTAACACAGGAATTCCCTATCATTGTTGGCTTACATCAAGGTTCAACTTTAAGCCCTTATCTCTTTACCCGTATCTTAGATGAGCTTACCGGACATATCCAACAAGCAATACCTTGGTGTTTATCGTTTGCGGATGATATCGTTTTGGTTGATGAGACATGCGAGGGTGTAACGCAAAACTTGAATCATGACGAGACACTTTAGAAAAGAAGGGTTTTGCAGTGCGCAGAGCAAATACAGAGTATATGGAGCTTAAATTTAGCAATAAAAGAGGGACGGATGGCGTCGTTATTCAGTTGGGTGATCAAGATATTTCTCGTAGTGAATGTTTTAAGTATGATAATTCAAAAGGACTGAGGTATTGATAAAGATGTGACACAGAATCTAGGCGGGTTGGTTGTAGTGGAGAGGCGCGTCAGGGATCTTATGGGATCGTAAAGAACCATTAAAACTCAAGGGAAAATTTTACCGTACTGCAATTAGACCAACGATGCTCTATGGTTCTGAGTGTTGGGCAGTGAATTGTGTATATGAGCAAAAAATGGGAGTTGCAGACATGAGAATGCTTAGGTGGATGTGTGGACACACGATACTGGATAAAATTAGGAATGAATGTATCAGGTTTAAGACGAGTAGCACCAGCTGCAGAGACGATGAGAGAAGCTCGGCTAAGATGGTTTGGACACGCACAAAGGAGACCATTAGAGGCACCTGTTAGGCGTTTTGAGAGTCTAGTAACTAGGCATGTTAAACGAGGAAGGGGTAGACTAATAAAGACTTGGAATGAAACTATACGGAAAGATATGATGTACTTAGGCATTAGTGAGATTATGACAACAGATAGGGCACAATGGCGACAAAGGATCCATATAGCCGACCCCACTAAAGTGGGATAAAGACTTGCGTGTTGTTGTTGTTGTATTAAATATTAACATTAACAAACTGACTATGATGCTGGCTAATATTATTACCTTTAATTTAACCCCGTTGCTTTTTTTCCCAGTAGAATGTGGTTGTTTGTGTGTGTGTGTGTGGGTGGGGTGGGATCAGGCTCAACAATTTTTTAAAAAAATCTCTAGGGGCACAACACCTCCAAAATTTCTGTTCGACAGGGATTTTTGAAAAACTGCAATGTGCAACTCCTAAAAATCCGACTCAAACAGGTAAACTTTTGCTTCTGCATCTCGGACTGTGATACGAAGATCAAAAATGATCTCTGAGGAGTTTGAGATGGCCAACTTCTCTTTTCGGCCCCACGCACAAAATAGGTATCACACGAGTACCTTTCTGATTGGTCCCGGACGCAAATTTAGGAACAGAGCCCGGTCCGAAAAATCCCTCCTCAAACATGCCCTTTATGTTGGATCCTACAGAAACTGAAATTAAAGAAGCTAATATATCCTTACATTAGAACAGTAAAACAGGATTTGATGGCTTTGAGTTACCAAGCTTGTTGGGACATCATTAAAGCTAAAGGAGATCTTATGGAAGCGGTGTTGAACATCTTTATAGAGATGTGCAGGAAAACCGAAAACCACGTCAAACCAACAAACTACATTGTAATTCGAACCAAACATCCATACACTTACAAGGAGCCACCACCAAAAAAGTTGAATCAGGTGGGAATACTTACTATAAATGAACTCTTCTGTGGTCCAACATTCACACACTTACAAGGGCCCTCGTTCCTAACTGTGTCCTCAAAAATATGGAGAAATGTATATATCTAATTTCCTATGGAATAAAGAATGGGATACAAAGACCGTTGGGTAATTCACAAAATATGTAGTATGCCAACATCACATGCGGGATTAGATGTACAAGTTTGATATAAAACAATAAACCATACAGGCATGAAGACATGTAGAGAGTCCTCATTGATACCTGACTAGGATGCACTTACCTTTACCTCCAAAAAAATATCAAAGAAACGAGATGCACAGTCATTATGAACAAGAACGCAAAAGAACTTTGGAGGGGAAATTTCAACTTCATGGAACTATTTCATCAGAAGTTGTAGAAAGATCAGACCACTTCCTATTGTTACCACTTACCCTTGGCTATGGATCTTAGTCTCATCACTCGGAATGCTCTTAGAAAAAACTCCATACAGATAACAATCTACAAAAAACGGAATACCTTATGTCTCAAAATATGAATGTTGTGAATCTTCAATAATGTAATAATGTGACCACTAACTATGACGGGGAGACTTGACACATCAATTGTGAATGTACTTTGGGTAAATTTCCATGTGTTCTAACTCTAGGCATCTGATATTTCAGTAAAAGAAGAAGGATTGGTATGCAGTCAACCTAAGAAAAAAATCTAAATCATAGCATCATTAATCACACTTTACTGCATGGACTGTATGGAAAGAGAGGTGTGAGAAGCGATTTCAAGGGGGGCAATCCACCATCAACAAGCTCATTTTAAATATCAAGCAAAAAAATTCAAATTAGAATTAAGGGCAAACATGTTTTAAGGCTTATTGGCATGACCGACCAATAAGATCATGAATGTAAAGGTTCGTCGATTCAGTATTGGTGTTAAATTGGACAGGCAGATGAATTAAAATAAAAATTAGGTACTTGATATTTTTAAAAGAGATGCATATATTCTGAAATAAACTTTAAAAAATATTTTACTTCAGAATTATTTAATATGAGGGAGAAGCCTAAGAGATTTGACTATCAATTTTTTTAAATGAGTTAATTCACCGAATGCCATTGAAATTAATGGAATTCCTAAAGTCTTAAACCTAAACCTAACCGTTTTAGAAGGCCCGCCCACTTATATATGAGGGATGTTGGAAAAAATGAGAGAACATAGAAATCCATCTGTTCTTACGTAAGTCCAGCCGATCGACATTCTCCAACACGACGTCTGGCAAATCCTCCTTCCGCCTCGCCGCTGTCGTTGGAGGTTTCCTTGAGGTCCGACGACCTTTCCTCCAGCAGTCGAAGGTTACAACGAGCCAACACGGCAGTACTTTTCATCCGGCGACTCTACCAGTTCCACTAGGTCTGGTCGTCCCCCCACAACTGCTCAACTACCCTAACAACCCCCTCACTTGTTCTTCTCAAACCAACAACAGCTTCCCAAGGCCCGACATCCTCTTCCCTGTTGAAGCCAAGCCTCCTCCAGGCTTGCAGACTAGTCCAGTGTTCTTTTCGAGCCAGTTCTTTTCCTCACGCAGTTCTGACACTACAGACAGCCCGGAGGTCTTTATGTTCCTTCCCAAAGAACCCCCAGAATCCAATGCACATTTCTTCGCAGCATTTGTAAGGCTCCCCTCTAACTCTACTTGTTATAAATCATGCTAATTTAACTTTATTTGATCCATAAATTCAGAGATTGCTTGCCTAAGTTAACATAAGCCTTATTTGTCCTTAATTTTAGAGCTCTATTGTCGTCTTCCTTTCATTGAAATGCTTGTGGATTAATTTGTCAAGATTGGAATGTGTACGAATGTTAGGCCTTATGCGCACATGCAAACCCTAGGTCGGTTATCAAATGATATTATTCGAGAAAATTCTGATAGTGCCGCTAAATTTTAATCGATCTATAATTTAGTTTTAAACATCAACATCGAGTTTTCAGTCTACATGACTACAACAGATCTGAATCTCCAATCTTGTAAATATCTTTGACATGAATCAAACTTCACATATCCGACATTTAAAAACTCAATCTGACACGTCGCCGACATTCAAAATTTATAACATTAATAATAGTAAAGTAGACCCTTAACTACATTCAGATGTTGTTGTGAGAGGTTTAACGGATGCTTGCAAATTTTTTCATCGGATAGCATCAACCAGCTCATTCACAGTAATAGTTGGCTTCAACAAGGGCTCTCAGTTTACACCAAAGAATTTACTGCTCTTCGGATGGGTGTGTTGCATTGCAAATCATTTCAACTACATAATGTGTCTCCATATTGTTTGTTTACACAATTTTAGGCAACACCAGCTTTGAATGGTACATTGAAAGGATGGGGAAAGAATTAATTGTGTTGAAAGGAAAACATAAGCATAATTTAAACACATATATAGGAAGGTAATCAAGTGAACGATTCATTTGTTAATCACTCAATGATGATGAATCGAGATTGCAGTTTCAATACTACATACGAACTACCAGAGATGGTTCAGATGTCTACTTCCAAGATCTTAGTGTGACACCCTTACATTAGAAACCTTGGCAATATTGATTAACTTATACATAAGGATGCTATGATAAGATTACATCAATGCAATATTATTTTGTAGTTTCTATGCAACCCGCCCATCTTTTATATGTACCCACCATCATCAATATTGATTAAATAAAGATCAACCTTTATCAACCAAAAAAATATAATAACAATACTAAAATAATATCAAAATTCTCAACTTTCCCAACATAGAAACATCCACTCAAGTTTGCTGAATAACTTTGTGATTTCATTTTTTAGGTAAAACTTAATCAAATTAACATGAACCATCATCTTATAACATGTTTTAAACTAGTCTCCAATTCCCATCTACAGCAACTCATAATTATCACAAGAAAAAACACCTTTTTCTACAAATATTCAAAATGATCAATGTGTTGATTTGTCTATAAATATTTCATAAAAAATCATTCAAAATGATAGATGGGTGGTGCAATAAATGCTGGGCAGAAAATATTAAAATGCACAGATGTTTCCTGATGGATATATAACAAATGAGATGAGGGAAAGATAAAGAACACAGACTGCATGCACACAAACCACACAAATATGGCATATTTATGATACGAATGAACAATCACTTTAAGAAAACTAATCCAAATCTCTCAAACAAGTGCAGACAAATTTTGGGATTCTAATTTCAACAAGGTAAAAAAAAATTAATTTTCCAATCCTCTTGACAGCCACCACCGGTAACTATCCATTCAAAATGTTCATGCAGTGTGATTCTTCTCAAGAATGAAACAGTTGATCTAAATCAAAATATGCATGTATAGTGCAATACATAGAAATGGTTTGAATACATGCATAGGATTTACAACTTCTCGTGTGAAATACACACGCGCTCTGAGAAATATGGGCTAGTATGCATGAACAGTTCGCTCCCTAAAGCATAACCCTATTTTTCAAATGTATTCACCAATCCATTATTTTCCACAATAGATACACAGCTTAATTTCTTGCGCGTTTACTTGCCCTTTAAATAATCAGTATGAGAAAACTAAAGACAGCCAGAAAATCATAAACAGAGCATGAATACTGCATAAAATTCAAACACATCATCAAATTAAACAACAGTACAAATATTAAGAACTTACAGATGCTTCAACTATAAACTAACGCAGCATAAGAAAAAAAACATGCAGAAACATCAAAAAAAAAAACATTAAAAAGAGTTGATAAGTAGGGGAACAGACCAGGATGAGGTCGAATAGAGTGGCCTGGTCGACCTTGACGAAGTCCGAGTCCCAATTCTTAAGCTCCTCCTCGAGGGCCTTGTCGTCGCCGGCAGTTGACGGTGAGGGGGTGCATTCGACGTGCTTCTTGCAGTACTCTATAACCTTGGCGAGGATCTTGCTGTTGACGTTGGGGAGCGGTATCCCGCTCTCCGCACAGTCGTCCTCAATCATATGCCGGATCGTCTGCGACAGCATCGCCACCGGCTCATCCACGACGAACTCCTCGCCATCGGAGCTCTTCAGCGTGATCCTTTTGCCTTCGTCGGAAGCCATCGCTAGTCCGCTTTAGATCGGATCCGGTAGGTAGGTTGCGCGACCTAGATGACCTTCTTCCCGGGGCCAACAAGAGAGAAGCTAGGGATTGGATTGTGGGTCTTTCGAGAGATTTGGACGAGGCTGGGCGGCTGTATAAAAAAAGCCCTTGGATTGAGTCGGCTAAATTCTGCTGCTGAGTCGAACGGTCTGTACCACACGTGTAAAGAAAAGCCGTCGGTATTGACTATTGAGATTGTGATGGATGCCAAATTTATAAGAAAAAATTTTAGGTGAGTTACTCTCATTTAAAAATGAGTGCATATTAAATATTGGGCTTTTTGGCAAAATACATCCCGAAAGTTAAAAATTGGCAAAATGCATTTCTCAAAATGATTTTTTTGACAATGTGCACCATAGAGTGTATATTTTGGTCATTTTATTTATTACCTATTGAGGGTGCACTTTGCAAAAAAAAATATTTTGGAGGTGCATTTTGCCATTTTTAAACTTTCGGAGTGTATTTTGCCAAAAGCCTATATTTCGAGGGTGCACTTTGCCAAAAAGCCAATATTGATCATTGATTTTCTGCAGAAATAGTATGATTGATCGAAATACTGATCAACAGTCAATATTTAATATCATATGCGTCGTAGGATATCAGATCAATGATCATAATTTAATACTGCAACTATTTTTAAGTGAGAGTAACTCATCTAAAATTTTTTCCCGGCCAACACAGAGAGAGTATGCCAACACAAATAGAGTATATAAAAGAATTCACTCCTTCATATTCATTCAAAAGAAGATAAAGATGAACTATTAATGACATGCGGGTGCACTGGATCCGGATCTTTGATTTCGGATTTAAGGAATAATTGAATTGTATTTTTTGTACAAAATAATTTGGGCACTTTTGCAAATCCTACTGACGTGCGTCGACATCTCTGACTTGCATTGACTTCTCTGAGTTGCGACGACTTCTTTACGCAGCACCTGCGTGTTGGAAATTTTCCGTTAAGTGAACATGACTTATGTTTTTTTTGCACTCATGTTAGTGAGTACATAAAAGAATTCACTCCTTCATATTTATTTAAAAAAACATAAAGAGTAACTATTAACCACATGCACGTGCATTGGATCCAGATTTTGATTTCAAATTTAAGGAATAATTGAATTGTATTTTTTGTACAAAATAATTTTGGCACTTTTGTAAATCCTACTGACGTGCGTCGACATCTCTGACTTGAATTGACTTCTCTGAGTTGCGACGACTTCTTTACGCAGCCCCCGCGTGTTCGAAATTTCCGTTAACTGAACATGACTTATGTTTTTTTTTGCACTCACGTTAGTGAGTATATAAAAGAATTCACTTTTTCATATTTATTTAAAAGAACATAAAGAGGAACTATTAACCACATGCATGCGCATTGGATCCAGATTTCCGATTTCGAATTTAAGTAATAATTGAATTGTATTTTTTTTTTACAAAATAGTTTTGGCACTTTTGTAAATCCTACTGACGTGCGTCGACATCTCTGACTTGCATTGACTTCTCTGAGTTGCGACGACTTCTTTACGCATCCCCTGCGTGTTGGAAAGTTTCCGTTAAGTGAACATGACTCATCAGGACATCCCGCGGAAATCGTACGCGCGTTTTGAGTCTATTCGGACTCCTATGTACGCATGTTAATTTAGTCGCGTGAACGGTCGAAGCATGTGATAGGTGGCCAGGTCGTCTCGTACTTGATGTCGCGAACTCGGTCTCATTCTTGGCACGATCTTGCCATAATCATGAATATAATTAATTTTATGCAGTTACATTTGGGTTTTGATGGACTTAATTTCATCCATTAAATATTTGGTAACTCATTTAGGTTTCCCTTATTAAGACCTGAGACCACGATTCACGAATTTGCTCATTCATTTTTTGACGTGAATAAGGGTGAAAACCCGTGTTTTTGGGAAACTGCCGGCCCTAGCGATTTTACTTTCAGATCCAGGAGAAACTCCTTCCCCGTCGGCGACTGTTTGTTGCACAAATCATCGTGAAATCACATTCATCGCTATCGCCCATTTCCTTGCGGTCGCCCAGACCTGCAGCACCTCCAGTGATTTCTTTTGTGGTAGAGAAGCCCACGACCGGACCTCGATTTCATCTCCTCGTCGGCTGCCGTCACTGGCCTCTTTCTATATCATCGATATCTGGATCAAGATCTCTGATCCAGTGCAAAGCAACGCGGGCTGCTACACCATCCTAGATCTCCATCGTCGGGACAGTGCAACACCTTCTCGATCCCTGCTAAGAAGGTATAATCTGTGGGCCAAAGGAGGTATAACTTTGATCATGCAAACAAACAATTCATTTTTTGTTATCACTTACTTGATCAGAGATTATTGATTAGACTCAGTCAATTTGCTCCACATGAGACTGGAATACAGATATTTCATATACTTTAATATACCATGTATACTAATCACATTTGTTGTAGAGATCAAGTGTTAAGATAATATTGTATGCAATTGCATTCTTCTAACGTTGGGGACTACATAAGGAAGAACACCTCGAGATTATTGGGTATGGTCACCAATATGAAGCACGAGCTCGAATCCAAGAACGGTATAATCTAATTTCCGCACTTCAGTAGATTTGTTGTTTCATTCGGATTAGTTTAATTGTGTGTTTTTATTGTTTTGGAAAATAATATTCAGTATAAGCTCCAAATTGAGGCTATTGGAGTTTGGTTAAGTCGATCCGTAGGAATTTATTATTCGCTACATTCATTCAAAATTTGGTAATATTAATTTTTTGTAGCGACACTTATGAATTTTTATAACAGTTGGTATCAGAGGGAGGTTAACCTAAACCTATTAGTCTACTTCATAATTTGGAGTAAATTATTTTTCTACTTAATTCACTTAAATAACACTATATTCAAAACCCATTAAATATTTTGAGAGAAACAAAATTTGGGATTGAAACTCAAAGTACCTTCATTATTCAATCCATGACAAAAGTCTCGTGTTTTCTTTAGACGATTAAGAGCTCATACGTCTTTAAGTAGAGAAACACGATATTACTTTTAGGGCAATACTCAGATATCCCGGTGTGAAAGAGTCTCGTGAATTGATAAGAACTGTAGCCGTCAAACTGGCCGTTTCAAGTCAGTTTATGAGATTACGGTTTCACATGTTTTATGAAGTTCTCTAAAACTAGTGCGCAATCATTCGCCCAAAGGTGGTGCTTGCACAATAGGTTCAGAGGGATACACACGGACATTTGGACGGTAGTGCAAGACTCTAGTAATCTATTCGCCCAAAGGTGGTAGATCTGCGAAAAGCTAAAACATAACTGTTTCTCGTTCTTGTGTGGAGAATCACTAATTGCGTGGCGCGTATTCTGCCCAAAGGTGTCGCGCGTTGACGCGCCTAGATTCTCTACACAGTGTGTTATTTAGGATTTTATAGTCACTATTGTCCTATTTGTCTGTCTTTTTCTCTCTCTTTTCAGTCACCTTTACAATGCATAATAATATAACGACCATTGAGAAACTCACTAGATCTAATTTTAAGAAGTGGAAATCTGACATCATGTTTGCTCTTGAGATGTCGGATATTGAGATGACCATGAGTACCGACCAGCCTGCGGCTCTTACAACGATCAGCACTCAAAATGAAAATGATCATTATGGTGCATGAAATAAGTCGAACAAATTCTGCTTGTTGACTATGAAGTGTTCCATTCCGGAGCAATTGTTAAGTGGTCTTCCAAACACGACTGTCGCTAGGGATTTCCTAACTACCGTTGGACAGAGATATAAGGTGTCTTCCAATGCTGAGATTGAGACTGATTCAGGACCTCTTCTCTATGAGGTATTTGGGAGGAGGCGGAGTCCGTGATTATGTATTGAAGATGGTCTATTACCAGACCAAACTGCAGGAGATGAAGATTACTCTCCCATAAGCCTTGATAGTGCATCAGACACTAAATACTCTTCGTGCGGAGTTAAGCATTATGAAGACTACCTAAAGTTCCCAGTATGAGGCTCAGAAGATAAAAGATCTCATCACTCGCTGCGTTGCTGAGAAGGAGAAACTGAAGAAAGAGAAGACGAACACTGTTTTGCTCGTGGTCAAATCCCCATTTAAGAAGAAGAAGAACTTCAAAACTCTTTTTAAGGCTCAGGATGGACAAGCTTCAGGGAGCAAGGATACTGGTGGAAAGAAGGCTCTTAGTTGCTTCTTTTGCAAGAAGAAGGGGCATGTGAAGCACGAGTGCCTGAAGTTTAAGTCTTGGATGGAGAAGCATGGTTTTGCACCTAAAGGTGTTCATCAAAAGGAGGAGGCCTAGCAAGGGTGAGTGCAGACTCACAGTTAGAAACAATGCTGAGGTGGAGGTGGAGTTCATCGGGGACATTTGTTTAGTCCTTGATTCAGAATATGAGCTTTTATTAAAAGACATATTTTATATTTCTTCATTTAGAAGGAACTTAATTTTTATTTCTGCATTAGATAGACTTAATTATGGTTTTAATATTTCTAGTGATTTGATTAAGTTATTTTACAAATCACGATTTATTGGTCAATGTTCTCTATCTAATGGTTTATATAGAATATGTTTTGCACCTGTTAATTATTATGTCACCTCATATAATGTAGAAAACATTACTAAAAAAAGACCTCTCATTAAGGAACAATTATTCATGTTATGACATAAAAAGTTAGGTCATATCTTTAGGGAAAGAGTACAAAGATTAATTAAGAAAAATATTTTTGCTACTCTATACTTCAGTGACTTAGAGACATGTGTGGACTGTTGTAGAGGTAAAATGACCAAGATTAAAAATAAAGGCTCAACTCGTAGTTCAAGCTTATTAGAGGTTATTCATAGAGACATCAATGGTGCTTATTCTACTACCCTTTGTAGGAACACTTATTTTATTACTTTCATTGATGACTACTCCCGTTTTTGGTTATTTGTACTTAATTAAGGAAAAGTCTGAATCTCTTGAAAAGTTCAAGATTTTCAAAACTGAAGTTGAGAAATAAATAGGAAAAGTCATCAAGATTGTTAGGTCTGACAGAAGTGACAAGTATTTTGGTAGACATGATGCCTCCGGGCAACATAAAGGTCCGTTTGCCAGATACTTGGAGAACTGTGACATTGTTGCCCAGTACTCCATGTGGGGTAGTCCTGAGTAGAATAGTGTGGTCGAAAGGCGTAATCGCACCCTTAAGGAAATGATGAGAAGCATGATGAGTAGGACAAATCTTCCTGAATTTTTGTGGGGTGAGGCGCTTAAGACTACAATATACATCCTTAATAAAGTCTTGTCTAAGTCAGTACTTAAAATCTCCTTTGAGTTATGGACTGTTAGACGACCAAGCCTTAATCATTTGTGTGTATGTGCTTGTCTTGCAGAAGTCCGTTTATACAACTCGTCAGAGAGTAAGATTGCCCCCAGGTCTTGTCGTTGCTATTTCAGAGGCTACTCAGATCACTGTAAGGGTTTTAAGTTCTATTCCCCTTAAGGAGGACCCAGAATTGTAGAGTCACAAACAACTAAATTTTTAGAATGAGATGTCATTAACGAACATAGTTGCTCTCTCCCTATTAATGAAGACGAGGAAGTTATGACTATTTATTTACCTGTGCCCTCAGTAGGAGATCCTGCGGTGCTTGAACCTGTGACAGAACAAAGTGGATGACGTGAAAGTGGTCTTACCACCAATTCTAGTTGAGGTTCTTCCTCATGTTCAAGAGGTTCATCCACCCACGAGGAGATCCATTAGGCAGAGAAGGCCTGCAATTTCCTCAGACTACGAAGTCTATTTAGGAGAAAGTGATTATGACATTGGTCAAATAGTTGACCCAATGACATTTAATGAAGCTTTGTCTGGACCTCAATTTGATATGTGGTGGGATGCGATGAAAGACGAGATGGAGTTTATGAAGCTGAATAAGGATTGAGAGTTGGTTGAGTTGCCCAAAGGGTGTAAGCCCATTGGTTCTAAATGAGTGTTTAAGCCCAAGAAAGACTCCCAAGAAAATGTCGAGCGGTTTAAGGCCAGACTGATAGCGAAGAGATTTATGCAAAGAGAAGGAATCGATTATCATGAGACCTTTTCTCTCGTTTCCTCTAAAAACTCTTTTAGAGTGATTATTGCATCATTAGCTCATTATGATTTGGAGCTACACCAGATGGATGTAAAGACCGCATTCCTGAATGACGATCTTACCGAAGAGGTATATATGGTGCAGCCTGAGGGATTCAAGTTCGGTCATTCCGACCAACTTGTATGTAAACTTAACAAATCCCTATATGACCGAAAGCAAACTTCTAGACATTGGTATTTGAAATTTGATAATGTGATTACTTATTTTGGTTTTGTAGAAAATAAGGTATACTGTTGCATATATCTCAAGATCAGTGGGAGCATATTCATCTTCCTAATTCTTTATGTAGATGACATCTTTCTTGTGAGCAGTGATTTGACATTGTTGCATGAATTTAAGCAATTTCTGTCAAAATACTTTGATATGAAAAATCTTGGAGAAACATCTTTTGTTCTAGGAATTGAGATCATCAGGGACCGATCTCACCATACATTGACACTCTCTCAGAATGCATACATCGAGCGTGTACTTGAGAGATTTAGCATGCTCGGTTATAAGTCTGGTGACGTACCTGTGCTTAAGGGTGATAAGCTCAGCTTATCACAATGCCCTATAAACGATATGGAGAGAGATAGAGAGCGCATGAAGGATATACCTTACGCTAGTGCGATAGACAGTTTAATGTATGCCCAAGTTTGTACCAGACCGGACATTGCCTTCGCGGTAGGACTTTTAGGCAGATATCAGTTGAACTCATGATCTGATCATTGGGTGGCTGCCAAGAAAGTCTTAAGGTATTTGAAGGGAACTAAACATGTTAAGTTGGTCTACCATAGAGTTAAAAACCTTGAGTTGGTGGGATATACAGATTCTGACTTTGCCGGCTGTGAGGATGATTGGAAGTCTACTTCATGTTATATCTTTAAGTTTGCTGGTGGGGCCATTTCGTGGAAGAGTGTCAAACAGACACTCATCACTTCATCCACAATGCATGCAGAGTTCGTAGCTATTTTTGGAGCTTCCACTCACGCAGTGTGGCTTAAGAATTTCATTACGGAGTTGAAGGTTGTCGATTCTATAGCTGGACCTATCCGGATGTACTGTGATAATATCTCTGCAGTTATGTTCTCAATGAACAATAAAAGTATCACAGGGTCCAAGTATATGAAAATTAAATTCTTGACTGTTAAGGAATTGACAAAGAATGGTGAAATTTTAGTGAAGTATTTAGAGACAGATGACATGTTGACCAATCCACTTACTAAGGGACATCGCCCTAACATGTTTCAAAAACATGTTATTAATATGAGGCTTAAAGAGTCGATCGATGTATTAGATTAGTGAGAGACTACATGAAGCTCTAATTCAGATATCTGTCATTTATAGTGCAATTTATCTAATTCATTAATAATTAAAGAATATTCATTCAGAAATATCATTAAGTTTCGATATTCATTGAATTTATGTGACACGTCACATTTTATACCAAGTCTCATGACTTGTGTCAGTCAGAGCATACGGCTTAGGACACTTCATTTAGATAATGGTCTGTGGTATGTCTTTTGACACATGAATTTTGGAACCTTAAGGTTATACATACGTGTTCTTTTGAACACTTACTTCTCACAGCATAGTCTAGTGCATTCATTTGAGAAGTTTGGTTGACTACCAAATTAGAACCTTCATGCATATTTTTCAGCATGTTGTTCTATTTTTATGTAACCACGCTTTGTCTATGTCGATTAGATCTGTAAGCTACTGAAACCATGAAAGGTCCCATATCGCCCAATAATGCGGTTGCCGCCATGATTCAAAGTGAAGGATTTGGTTGGACCGAATTGACGTGAGAGCAGACTCAATGCCGCATTTGCTAATTGGTACCCTTAAGTTTGTGAAGATTTTATCAGAATGTCATAAGCTGTGATGAGCACAAGTTCAAATGAGAGAATGTTGGAAATTTTTCGTTAAGTGAACTTGACTTATCGGGACATCCCGGTGAAACCGTACGTGAGTTTTGAGTCTATTCAGACTTCTACGAGCGTGTGTTAATTTAGTCACGCGAACGGTCGAAACATGTGATAAGTGAGACAGATCGTTTCGTACTTAATGTCGCGAACCCGGTCTCATCCTTCACACGATCTTGGCATAATCATGAATATAATTAATTTTATGGAGTTACATTTGGGTTTTGATGGACTTAATTTCATCCATTAAATATTTGGCAACTCCTTTAGGTTTCCCCTATTAAGACCTGGGACCACGATTCATGTATTTGCTCATTCATTTTTTGACGTGAACAAGGGTGAAAACCCATGTTTTTGGGAAACTGCTGGCCCTAGCGATTTTACTTTCAGATCCAGGAGAAACTCCTTCCCCGACGGCGACTGTTTGCTGCACAAATCATCGCAAAATCGCATTCATCGCCATCGCCCTTTTCCTTGCGGCCACCCAAACCTGCAGCACCTCCGGTTGAAAATCCAATGATTTCTTTTGTGGTAGAGAAGCCCACGGCCGAACCTCGATTTCATCTACTCGCCGGCTGCCGTCACTGCCCCTCTTTCTAGATCGTCGGTATCTGGATCAAGATCTCTGATCCAGTGCAAAGCAACGCCGACTGCTACGCCATCCTGGATCTCCATCGCCGGGACAGTGCAATGTCTTCTCGATCCCTGCTAAGAAGGTATAATCCGTGGGCCAAAGGAGGTATAACTTTGATCCTGGAAACAAACAATTTATTTTTTGTTATCACTTACCTGATCAGAGATTATTGATTAGACTCGGTCAATATGCTCCACATGAGACTAGAATACAGATATTTCATATACTTTGTATACTAATCATATTTGTTGTAGAGATCAAGTGTTTAGATAATATTGTATGCAAGTGCGTTCTTCCAACATCGGGGACTACATAAGGAAAAACACCTCGAGATTATTGGGTATGGTCACCAACATGAAGCACGAGCTCAAATCCAAGAACGGTATAATCTAATTTTTGCACTTCAGTAGATTTATTGTTTCATTCATATTCGTTTAATTGTGTGTTCTTATTGTTTTAGAAAATAATATTCAGTATCAGTTCCAAATTGAGGCTATTGGAGTTTGATTAAGTCGATCCGTAGGAATTTATTAGTCGCTACATTCATTCAAAATCTGGTAATATTAATTTTTCGCAGCGACACATACAAATTTTTATTACACTGCGCACAAAGTTTCCTGCTCGCTTTCTTTATGTCTTTTGGACCATTAATTGTATACGTTGAAAATCCAACGTTTCTTTACACGATTAAAGATTACTAATTATAGCAATTGTAATTTACTGCGTGTTAGTTTCCCACCGTTTTAAGAGACTCTTGTATAAGAGATTTTTTTGGTTGTTTTAAAACGCTCTTGACAAAACCTGCTCTACGTCTCTCGCTCTTACTACAAATTGTTAGAAATAATAATATTATGGACCAAATATGTTAATTATGTGCATTACTGGTTGGCATTAACATTGAACCAATTAGGTGATCTAAATAATCGAGTCGAATACATTTCAATTAGATGATACTGAGCGTCGTTTACGTTTATATGATGAGCTTAAATGTAAAACGGTCGCATTAGTTTTTTGTTATAAATATGTTATGTATTCGGGTCACAAGATATCACATTATACACTCTCATTTAGTCCTAGCATCTTATCGCTTGAGAGGGCATAAGGAGGAGGTGTCATCTTCTTTGTTGAGACCTTTTAGACTCGAAAGATTCGTGATCGCAAAAATCCATCATCATGGATTCATGTATGCTTCCGCTCATGTATTCCTTTCGATATGTCGACTAGAGTGAATCTGTTTCAGGATCTAGAAGTATCTTACCTTGAATGAGTGAGCATCGGTTGAAAAGCTCTGCCAGAGGGTGATGCAATATTTTTAGGACAGTGATCACACACCATACACAAACTCAATTTTAAACTACATACTATTCTGATTTATTTATTTTTTCACATGTATGCTTTACAAGTTTTTATAATCTTATTATTCAAGATCTATAATTATTATTATTATCTCCTGCAAATTTTCAAAATGAAAAATATACATTATTTCGTATATACATCAAAATATTCTAATACGAACACCAAATAAGCATAGAGCATCCAACTTCCAATGGATGAAACAAACGTAGAATAACTAAAAAAAATGAAGTGAAAATATGAGAGTTTAATAGAGAAAATGTGAACATTATGTATGTGCCAATGACACATTTTAGCAGACAGTTTATAAACAAAAAATAATTTCAAAATTATTAAAATATTTAATTCATTTAACATTAAATAATTAATTAATAAAAAACTAATTACATTATGAATTATAAATATTACCGTTCACAAAATTGTTGCGGGTCACCCAGCCTTTTCCCTGGTCCGGAGAATAGGACCGCCTTAGCTCGGGGCACGCAATGCGTTAAAAAAAACCGCATCAATGAACAAGAGACGTTTTTGACGTGAAAACCCGGAAAGGGTGAAAAACCACGTGTCCGGAACCGTGACGAGCCAAAATCCACTAGGTTTTTGGAGTGTTACAGAAATTGATTTGATCTCGGAGGACGATAGACCGCTATTTCGTTACAAGTTCAGAAAAAGAAGAAAAATGGCTAAGTCCTTGAAGTCTCGATGGAAGCGCTCCGACCTTGAGATGACGTCGAGCTCATGGAACCTTGGTGGGAGCGTTTCGGCTGGAAAATCTCCTAAGTCTACGGGGCTTCAGGAGGCTGCACTCACGTTGATGTGGAGCCTAGATGGGAGCGCTCTCGCGGAGGCGGTTGATGTCACTTGAGGCGTGAGGAGCCCGTGACGTAAGGAGAAGAGCAGGGCGAATTCCTGAGCGGAGAATCGTCCTAAGTCCACGATCTCGTCGAAAAACCTCAGAGTTCTATCTTGCCTATAAAGTTGTTTGGCTTCAAATGAAGGCATGTGAGCCTATTTATAGTTTTTTGAAGTGGCGTATCGGTAATTGCGTCGGGGAGTAATTTGTGATGATGAATGACGTCGCTCCATTTTGATCATGCGGATCACCATTTTTGCAGAAATAACAGGAGCGCCCCCTTCCTCCGGGGTGGTCCGGGAGGCCCGGGCATGGTGCGCGGAGGCGGCGGTGGCGGGCGGAGGCGTCCGGCGGTGGCTAGGACGGCCGTCGGTGGTAGAGGCCGTCGGCACGCGCCCGTGTTGGGTGCGGCCTTGCGCGGTCGCGCGGGTCGCGGCCATGCGCGG
Organism: Platanthera guangdongensis; assembly: GCA_039583875.1. Classification (NCBI taxonomy): domain Eukaryota; kingdom Viridiplantae; phylum Streptophyta; class Magnoliopsida; order Asparagales; family Orchidaceae; genus Platanthera; species Platanthera guangdongensis. The sequence continues at coordinate 225,812,856 of CM077163.1, read as the reverse complement.
TCGCGCGGGGGGCGGCCCTGCATGGCCGCGCGCAGTGCGCGACCCTACATGGCCGCGTGACTGCCGGCCATGTGCGGCATCGCGCGGCCCTGCATAGCCGCACGCGCCCATGCATGGCCGCGCGATTGCGCGGCCATGCACGACCAAGCGTGGCCGCGTTGGGCGTGACCATTGGCCGCACGTTGTCCGACCGCGCGCGTTGCAGCCCCGCACGATCACGCGCAGTGCACGGCCCTGCATGGTCGTGCGCAATGCGCGACCTTACATGGCTGCGGGGCTGCGGGGCCATGCGCGGTCGCGGGCACGCACATGCTGCGCATGCGCAACCTGCGCGGGGTGCTTCAGCGCGTGTTGGTCGGGCTTGACTCCCTCTGAGGGTGCTTTTGGGAGTCTTTGGGTGAGCGCGGCTTGCCGCGCGTGACTCGTTTGACCGGTTTAGTTTGCCCCGAGTCCTTATACCGAACCTCCCCGGTTTGACTAAGAAAATTCAAGGGGAACCCCATCAAATGCCCCCAAATTTTTGTGGGTCATGAACCGCAAAGCGACGAGCCCGAAAATTTCTAAGTTTGACGACTTCATCTCGGGTTTGTGGACTTAAGGTCATTTCGGCATGCGTGCGTGTCCAGTTACATTGGTTTGCGACATGAAATATTCCCTTGGTTGTGCTTTGATGTGAGTGGTGATGTCTTGGATCCGCTCGCGTCTGCCTCGGGGGATGAAGGTTTAGCGAGGATACCTGGACGGTGATGCTTGCGGTTGAGGGCTTATGCGGTTGTTGCGGAAAGTTTGTGTTGACGACAAATTCTTGTGACGTGGAGCGATTTTCTGCCCCAATATCTTAACGTCGCGGAAGGAACGGCGGGCGTGCCGCTACTGGAAGATGTGGAAGGACATGGTATCTGTTTCCACGTTGCAGCTTAGAGTGATTCAGTGTCCATACCTATCGGGAGCTGGGACAATGCTTATAGAGGCGGAGGTCGTTGATGGTGTTTGTGCCTTGGGATGTTGCAATGGTGCGAGCTTTCGCATTTGCAAAACACTAGAAGTCCTGGGCTTTGGAAAGGAGCGAGGTCGGACAGCTGAGCGGACCTTGAGACGATGGCTATGAAGGTAGCTTGTTGTGGCTGCGTGCAGTTGAACTTTGTCTTGCGCTTGGCCCGGGCTTCGCATGTCGCGAAGGCCACGGGGGCGTTCCGTCCCCTGAGTAGGTGTTGACTTGAAAGATGGTGCTGGTGACGGGGAAGCAGTTGATTGCATTGGTGTCGTACGCACGTTTGGCATTGTCGGTTGGTGTATTGCCTTGTCATTTCCTTTGCTCAGTGGCGTGAGTTTTTCCATGACACGTTGAGCTTGCGACTGTCCTAGGATCTCGTCCTCGCGTGGCGAAGATCCTGCCACCGTCGCTCGGTGGGGGATCTTAGCATTTAACGAACTGCTTCGACTGCTGTCCTCATTATGCCGACTTGGTGTCGTGTCATGCGTTGTAGCGTCCTTAGAGCATCCGATGCTTTTAGGTCCCTCGTTTGTCGGGCGCCGCCGTTGGCGGTTGTCGTCGAGCGTTAGTGGCAAGAGTGTGATGGGGAGGACACTTGCCCCACTGCCTTGGTAGTGTGGATGGACCCAGAGATCTGTTTGCTTCGGGAGGCGGCGGCGAACCGTGGTTCATGCGTACTTTAAGAGTGTCTATGGTTTAGCAAAGAGACTTTGCTCGCTTTTGCCTAGGGAGGAGCAGAGTCCGTCCGTGCGGTAATGGTGAAGAATCTTTGTTCGATCGTGCTTCGGGAGAACTGGGGTCGTCTGAGAGAAGGTGGCGAAAAACCTTTGTTCGATCGCGCTTTGGGAGAATTGGGATTTGTCCGAAAGGAGGTGACAAAGAACCTTTATTCGATCGTGATTTAGAAGAACCGGGGTTCGTCCAAGTGAACATGCAAATGAACCTTTGTCTATCTCGCCTGGGAGGACCGGGGTCCATCCAGGTGGAGGTGACAAATAATCTTTGTTCGTTCACGCCTTAGGAGAACCGATGTTTGTCCGAGTGAAGGTGTAGATGAACCCTTGTTCGATCGCGCTTTAAGAGAACCGGGGTTCGCCCGAGTGAAGGCGTGGATGAACTTTTGTTCGATCACGCTTTACGAGAACCGGAGTTTGTCCAAGTGAAGGTGCGGATGAACCTTTGTTAGGTCGCGCTTTAGGAGAACCAGGGTTTGTCTCAGTGAAGGTGCAGATAAACCTTTGTTCGATCGCACTTTAGGATAATCGGGGTTCGTCCAAGTGAAGGTGCAAATGAACCTTTGTTCGATCGCGCTTTAGGAGAACCGAGGTTCGTCCAAATGAAGGTGCAGATGAACCTTTGTTCGATCGCATTTTAGGAGAATAAGGGTTCATACGAGTGAAGGTGTAGATGAACTTTTGTCCATCTCGCTTGGGAGGACCGGGGCCTGTCCGGGCAGAGATGGCAAAAAACCTTTGTTCGTTCGCGGCTCAGGAGAACCAGGGTTTGCCCAAGTGAAGACATAGATGAACCTTTGTCCATCTCGCATGGGAGGTGCAGACAGACCTTTGTCCATCTCGCCTGGGAGGACCGAGGTCCGTCCGGGTGGAAGTGTCGAAGAACCTTTGCTCATTCGCGTCTTAGGAGAACCGTCATTCGTCCGAGTGAAGGTGCAGATGAACCTTTGTTCGATCGCGCTTTAGGAGAACCGGAGTTCATCCAAGTGAAGGTGCAGATGAACCTTTGTTCGATCGCACTTTAGGAGAACCAGAGTTCGTCCAAGTGAAGGTGTCGATGAACCTTTGTTCGATCATGCTTTAGGAGAACCGTGGTTCGTCCGAGTGAAGGTGCAGATGAACCTTTGTCCATCTCACCTGGAAGGACCGGGGCCCGTCCGGGAAGAGGTGATAAAGAACTTTTGTTCGTTCGCGTCTCAGGAAAACCAGAGTTCATCAAAGTAAATGTGTAGATAAACCTTTGTCCATCTCATCTGGGAGGTGCAGACAGACCTTTGTCCATCTCGCATGGGAGGACAAGGTCCATCCTGATGGAGATGACGAAAAACCTTTATTCGTTCGCACCTCAGGAGAACCGGAGTTCGTCCGAGGGGAGGTGCGGAAAGGCTCTTGCTAATCTCTCCTGAGGTGCAGAAAGGCTCTTGACAATCTCGCCTTTGGGGGATTCATCTTATCGAGGTGCCCTTCAACGCGGGAGTATAAAGCCTATACAGTGCGGGAGCGGATGCTCAACAGCACTGGGGCATAAAGCCCTAGCAGTACGGGAGCGGATGCTCAGCAGCGCGGGGGCATGAAGCCCTAGCAGCGCGGGAGCGGATGCTCAGCAGTGCGAGGGCATGAATCCCTAGCAGTACGAGAGCGGATGCACAGCAGCATGAGAGCGGATTCTCAGCATAGGGGGCATGAAGCCCTAACAGCGAGGGAGCGAATGCTCAGCAGCGCCGGGGCATGAAAACCTAGCAGCGCGGGAGCGGATGCTCGGCAGTGCGGGAGCATGAATCCCTAGTAGCGCGGGAGTAGATGCTCCGCAGCGCGGAAGCATAAAGCCCTAACAGCGCGGGAGTGGATGCTCAGCATCACGGGGGCATGAAGCCCTAGCAGTGCGGGAGCGGATGCTCAACAGCGCTGGGGCATGAAGCCCTAGCAGTGTAGGAGCAAATGCTCAGCAGCGTGGGGGCATGAAACCCTAACAGTGTAGAAACAGATGCTCAGTAGAGCGGGGGCATGAATCCCTAGCAGCGGGGAGAGGTTACTCAGCAGCGCGGGGACATGGATCCCTCGCAGTACGGGAGAGGATGCTCAGCAACACGGGGGCATGAAGCCCTAGCATCGCGAGATTGGATATTCAGCAGCACGGGGGCATGAAGCCCTAGCAGCGTCGCGTTTCCAATCACTGGCTTGTGTATTCACCTCAGATCTTTGCTTTGGGGAGACATGCATGTCTGATGGAAGTAAAAAATAGTTATAATATAAAAAGAGATACATAAGTGTGCACACAAGTTTCTCCTTGCGGCTTATTATACCAAAGTAAAAATGCACGAAGTTGAGACGCGGGGTTCACGCGTGTTATTAGGGGGAGAGGGCCCTGCTTGTGCCCCTAGACTATTAGTGTCGGGCTGTTGCTCGGCTTTTAGCTGGATCATCGTTCCGTAGTGCGGACTTGTTTGGGACGGAGTTCTGCACAAATCTTTCGAGGAGATCTTATTGGGCAAGGCGTTCAATCTCGTCCTTCAACCGATTGCAACCCTCTGTCTCCGATGAAAGTCACAATATTGTGACTGGTTTCCTCTCTTTGGCGCAAGCGGCTCGGGCCTGCAGAGCTTACTGCTGTCACGGATGGCGCAGAGTATATCGGCTCGAGTGGTGTTCAAGGGAGTGTAGTCTTGATGCAGACGAGCTCCTCGGCCTTGAAAGGGATTGTTGGGATGCTCGTCGTTTCCCTTGTGGTCTCGTAGTGGCTCTGGATTCCTCTTTCTCTTCGTACCGCCTTCGAATTGTTGTCGATGTGCTTCGATGGTTTCGTCTCCTGTGATTTGATCTTTGACTCAGTGAATGGGGTCATGGTAGCTGGACGGTGCATCGTTCATCATCAAGGAGTGGAATTTTCCTGGTCTGAGCCTTCCGAGGAAGGTTCCACGCAGGAGCTCGGGGCTAACCCTCGAAATCAGTCGTGCCTCTACTGTGAAGCAACAAAAGTAATCCCCGCCGGTTAGCGATGAGTTGATCCGCAAAAGGTTGGGCGAGCTCTGTGAAGTTCTCAATTTCTTCATCCTTCAGAGAATGGAACCAGGCGGCTCCTCTTAGAGTTGTTGGCAACACTTGACACAAGAACAGGTCTGTGACATTGTATATGCCCATGACGACTTCAAAGTGTTTGACGTGTTCCAGAGGGTCGACCGACCCATCAAATGTCTTGAAGTCGCGGAGTTGGATCCCGGGTGGAGCAGGATGTGCCCGGACCTGCGAAGCAAGGGGGAGACGTGCCGCACCTTTGTGTTACGATGCCCCCTGTGCTCGTACTCCTCTTTGATCACGCGCCTCACTTCCTCGCGAGTTGAGACCTTTGTTGGTCGGAGCAGTGGCTTCCTTTATCGTATGAAAGTTTTCATGTGCATGCCTGGGAAGTTCGCTAGGGATTGCGGGTGCGTAGAGCTGTCAGCGCCAGACGATTCGTCGGCGATGGGATCCCTGGAGCGGGCAGTGTCTTCAAGCATTATCTGGCACGGGATCTGCAGTGGTTGGCCTTCGGGTGTGATATCTGTGTTGGGAGCACGACAAGAACTCAAGACTTCTAGCAAGGTGAGCGCCCTCGCGCGGTGCTCCCTCATCAGGCGCCTGCATTCTTCCCTCGATGCTTGAGATGCGGTGATAGTGGATCCACCTCAAAGCGAGGCGTTGCCCGTGGGCAATTCGGTAGGGGCTGGATTGGCACGCTCCTCTAGCTTCGCGCCACTGACAACTTGTGCGCTTCTCTTTGTCATGGCCGTCGGTTGAGGGATTCAAAGACTTTTCAGAGCTTTTGGGAACACTTTCCCACACGACGAGGCCAAACTGTTGCGGGTCACCCAACCTTTTCCCCGGTCCGGAGAATCGGACCGCCTTAGCTCGGAGTCGAGTCGGGCGCTCAATCAATTAAAGAAAACCACAACAATAGACAACATACGTTTTTGACATGAAAAACCCAGAAAGGATGAAAAACCACATGGTTGAGACTGTGTCGAGCCAAAATTCACTAGCTCCTTGGAATGTTACAAAAATTGGTTTGATCTTGGAGGGAGACAGACCGCTACTCTGTTACAAGTACAGAAAAAAGAAGGAAAATGGCTATTTTCCTGGAGCCTCGATGGAAGCGCTCAGGTCTTGAGATGACAACGAGCTCACGAACTTTGGTGGGAGCGTTCCGGTTAAAAAATCTTCTAAGTCCATAAGGCTTCAGGAGGTTGCGCTCTCGTTGATGTAGAGCCTTGATGGGAGTGCTCTCGCCGAGGCATTTGACGTTACTTGCGACGTGAGGAGTCTATGTCGCAAGGAGAAGAGCGGAGCGAATTCCTGAGCGGAGAATTATCTTAAGTCCACGATCTCGCCGGAAAATCTCAGAGCTCTTTCTTGCCTCTTGTGTTGCTTGACTTCAAATGAAAGCCTGAGAGACTATTTATAGTTTTCTGGAGGAGCGCGTCGGTAATTGCGTCGGGGAGTAAATTGTGTTGACGAATAGCGTCACTACATTTTGATCACGTGGATCACCAAATTTGCCGAAATCACTGGAGCGCCTCTCCCCCCGGGCGGTCCGGGCGGCCCGAGTAATGTGCCCAGAGGTGGCGGCGGCGGCGGCGGCCGACGGCGTCGAGGGCCGGCGAAATTTGACGTTACTTGTGTGGCCACGCTCAGTTCGCGACCCTGCATGGTCGCGTGACTGCGTGACCATGCACAGTAGCGCGCAGGGCGAAGCCCTGCGTGGTCGCGCGTAGTGGGCGGCCCTGCGTGGCCGCGCAAAGTGGGCGGTCTTGCGTGGCCGCGTGAAGTGCACGACCCTGCGTGGCCGCGCGCAGTGCGCGACCCTACATGGCCGCGAGGATGCGGTGCCATGCGCGGCCACATGTCGCGGGGTGAGCGGCTGCCCCGCTGAGACCGGTACTGCCCTCCCGCGATCGCGGAGCCGCACTCGCTAAGGGGGGTCGCACCCCGTGGCCGCCCTCCTGCGGCCGCGGAGCTGCTCCTGCAAGGGGCGGTCGCGCTCCCGCTTAAGGGCGACTGCACCCAACAGCCGCCATCCCGCGACCGCCTCCTGTGGACGCGGAGCTACTCCCGGAAGGGGAGGCCGTGCCCCGCGGCCACCCTTCTGCGGTCGCCGCCCGTGGCCGCGGGGCCGCTCCCGCTAAGGACTGTCGTACCCAGCGGTCGCCCTCCCGCGGCCGTGGAGCTACTCCCACAAGGGGTGACCGCGCCCCGAGGCCGCCCTCCTGAGGCCGCCCCCCGCTGTCGCGGGGCCGCTCCAGCTAAGGGCAGCCGCACCCCGCGATCGCCCTCCTGCGGCCGCGAGACCGTGCCCAAATGGGTGGGCGCACCCTACGGACGCCCTCCTGTGTTCGCGGGGGCAAGGCCACAAGGGGTGGCCGCATTCCGTGGCCGCCTCCTGAGACTGCCTCCCGTGGTCGCGGGCTCACCCGCCACGACTGGACAATTCGCCGTCCGTGACTTCTCCGTCGACAGCCGATCGTCGTCAAGTTGGTAGTCCACTCGTGGCGGGCCTTCAGCACCGTCCGATCATCCCATCACAATCATCACCATTCGTTACAAGAATAACCACCCGCGTAACTACCCATTAACCCTCACTGTTAGTGAGAAATATTATTTTTTTATTTAATGATTTGCATGTAGTCAAAATCATGGAAATAATATATGCCCGAAACTATACTGAATGTGGTCTTCAATTAGTGATTTTGGGTGGTTACGATGTGCGGATAGCTGCGTAACCATCATAACCACCTCTTGAAGCCTATAAAAAGGCCCCAGGACTTATCTTATTTCTAACTTTTTCTCCCCTCAATCTTCTTATTCCTCATATCGGAGCTCTGCAAGAATCCTCCTACGTGCCTCCTCCACTCGTCGGGCCACCCGGCAATTTGCCCGAGTCCACGACGCTCTTGAGAAGAAGACGTTCTGCTCACCATTTAGTGAAGCCTCCTACACGAGCGCCGTTACTCAAGTCATCACTGACACATCTTCGTGCATCCCGCCACGAAGTTCGCCAGCCAAGCAGCGTCCGAGAACGCTCGTCCCCATCAAAAAATAAAAAGGAACAAGTTTCGTGTGAGACGATCTGTCGCCCACCAAGCGTAATACCGTCGCTCATCTCAAAGCTATAACGAGCAGCGGTATGTCGCCCTCGATTCTCAAGATACTCTGTAAACAACCTCCAATAGTAAAGTTTGACTGACACCATATCGGTCACGTGATTTTTTACCCAGTTGCGGGGTTTTTCCACGTTAAAATTATCTTGTGTACTTCTGCTACTCTGCGACTGTGTGCACGCTCGACCGCTCCACAGGCTAAGGCGGCCTAGTTTAGTACGGTTTATCAGGAGGGTTGAGTTGGCTGCAACAGTTTGACACCGTCTGTGGGAACAAGTTCCCCTAAAGCTCGAAAAAGTTTTCTAGAGATTCAGAAGACAGTGTCCTCTACCCAACGACACTCGTGACTAATAATGGCGAGAAGTACTCGCACAACCCAGGGATCAGCCCGACAAGGACTTGATAATGTCGGGCCCTCACATTCCCTGGCTAACGCACTTCGACAAGAAGAAACCATTGTCACACCGGACAACGTGCTCACCGGAAGGATCACTCATATAGAGGAACAACAAGCTGAAGTACTTGCACTGCTATGAAATCTAGGAACGGCCCTGACAGATGCAACGCTTCCAACACCCGCCGACCAGGCTCCCCCACCTGCAATCCCCGTTCCAGAGAATCACCCAGAAGAGAGCTTCAAAGAATATTCGGAAGCCACAAGCACTTCACACCCCGCTCGTTTGCCTACGGCTACCAGAGCTGGGCAGCAGCAACACCAACGGGCGGTCGCCCCTGGAAGACCCATCAAAGAGGAAATCAGAGAGTTCATAGCAGAAGAATATGGTTAGAATGGATGAAGGACCCATACCTGTATCGCCTTACCCGGGTCGGATCCTCGCATGCACGAGAGATTTTGGCACATCCTGTCCCAGTCGGGTTCAAACTGCCCAACATCAAGTCTTACGACGGGACTGAAGACCCATTGGAACACGTTAATCACTTCACCACGGTACTACGAATATACAATGCGCCTGATCAAATCTTCTGCCAAGTTTTCCCAGCCACGCTAAAGGGCCACGCCCGAACATGGCTCCACTCCCTCAAGGAAGGAACAGTCTAAAGCTTCGCAGAGTTAACTCAACAATTTCTAGATCAGTTCGTGGCTAATCAGAAGATTTTAAATGACCCATCTCACATGCCCGACATCCATCAAAACGAAGGAGAAAGCCTCAAAGAATTCTTCTGCCGGTTCACATGAAAAGAGAGGCAGATACCGGGGGTAGATCTCGAACTACTACTGAGGAGTCTTCTTAGGGGACTCCGCCCCGACGAATTATATTCGTCATTAATGAGAGAAATGATCCCTAACTATCCTGATCTTGTGCAGAGGGTGGAAGCCCAAATCACGGCTGATGAAACTATAGAAGCTCATCGCTGATAGTTTGAGGGAGCAACGAAGAGGAAGCGAAAGAAGCCAGCCTCACATCGATAGGAGGAGCGCCAGAACAACGTGCGACCGCAAGAGCGATGCGGGGACCTCCCACCTAAAGCCCACCAAGAATATACGCCACTAAGTACTTCACGTGCAAATGTGTTATACGCGATTCAAGATAGTCCAGCATTGCAAAAGCCCTGAGAAGTATCAGAGAGGAAGGGAGATCGAACAAAATACTGTGAGTTTCATAAGAGAACAGGTAACACAATCGAAGAATGTGCTAAACTAAAAAATAAAATAAAATGAGCGCATGATTCGCCAAGGAATCCTGGGAAGGTTCCTTCAAGACCAAAATCCGCAATCATTAGGCGCATCCTAGGAGAGAGCAACCACAACCCCACCAGGAACCATCGGGGGAAGACAAGTTGTCGGGATAGTAGAAACCATTTCCGGGGTCACCCAGCCACTATTGATCTCAGTGCACGATCCCTGGAAGAAAGCCAGAAGATCCAAAACGAAGGGGCCATAAGTTTTGTGGAAGAAGTTTTGAAAGGATTGCTCACACCGCATTAGGATCCATTAGTCATTAGCGTCGAGATCGGAGACCCCGATTTCGGTGTCAAAAGGATTCTAGTAGACAATGGAAGCTCAGTAAATGTCATTTTTATAGCCACACTTTGCAGTATGGGAATTTCGTAAGATAAGCTTCAGCCAGCCTCTGGACCTATTTATGGGTTCGACGACGGGCCCGTCCTAGTCAAAGACACCATTGAACTCCCAGTCACCTTGGGAGAATTTTCGAAGCAAGCCACTAACGACATTCATTTTATAGCTGTCGAGACAGATTCATCCTACAATACGATTTTCGGACGACCCCTTCAAATGGTGTTCAAGGCAATTCCATCTATCTGCCATTTAGCAATGAAATCCAACACCATTGCAGGAGTTGGAGTTGAACGTGGGAATCAGGAGACTGCACGCGCATGCTAGACTGCACGCGCATGCTATCTACGATAGGCTCAACCTGGACAGGAAGCAGACATACATTTAGGAGCAATCGACACCTAAGAGCCGTTTATAAGAGGGAGTTGGGAACCAGGTGGAAACACCTTACTAAGTTCCGACCCATAAATATATATCCTCAACACATCTAATACCACTAACAAGGACAAATACACTGCTATATGTCTATGCACATATGCTATATACTGTTAAATCTAATCTCTTTCATTTGCTTCTAACCTTGCTGTCATAGGAACGCTCAAAGTTCCTCCGCTTTGCCACTAACATTCAAAATCACAGTAGTCCTTATTTGCCCTGGATCGAAGGCGCGCCCTTCTCTCCCTCGATAAGGACATGCCGCAGGGTGATACCCCGAATGACCTCTCACCGCCCCGGGTCGAAGGCCCCCCCTCCCGCGATAGGTCATGGTAACGCCAGGGCAAGCCCCCCTCGCGTAAGCCAAAATAGCTGGTAAGGTGTACCCCCGCCGTATCCAAATGGCCTCGCACTGCCCCGGATTGAAGGTACGCCCTTCTCCCCCGCGGTAGGCCGCAACACCGTCAGGGCCTTCCCCCCTCGCGGCTGCCTCGATCGAAGGTTGGTACTTCACTGCCACAATCAACAAATGGATGGTAGGGTCTATCCCTCGTCGTCTTCAACTGACCTCTCACTGCCCCGATTCAAAGGTGCGCCCTTCTCCCCCGTGGTAGGTCACTACAATCGGCGACAACCCCCTTATCTGAATATCTTAATTTACGCCTGACCAGCAAGTTAAGATGTCCCTGAGTCTCGTCCTTCAACAGTCAACGACGTCAATACGTCTGAAATCATCATACAAGCTAAGCTCGACGCTAAAGAAAAATTGCAAAGCCAATTAAAAAAATGCTCCAAAGCAGCAAAAATATCGTCAAAGGAAGATACAAAGTACAAAGACAAATACAAAGTCATCACAAAGCGACAACATCATACTAACTCAACTGACAAAGCAAACACAAACATGCAAGACTACATCTACATCAGAATTAGAGTCTGAATCATCATCCTCAAAAAAGTCATCAAAGTCAAGGCCCGAGACATCACACTCAAGCCTCCTGGCCACCATCTGAAGCTCCTTTGACATTCTACACCTAAGGGCGACCTCGCGAATATCCTCCATCTAGGGCTTTACCTCTCTGGTCCATACCTCCCTGCGAATCTCCTCGCCAATCAAGCAACAATCACGCATATATTCCAAGGAATCCATGCACTCAGCAAGTCCGTCGGCTTTCAGCTCTGGCACTCGATCCTTTGAGAAAAGTCGCTTCACCTCAACCTTCAAAGCCCTCAGATCCATCTCCAATAGAGAAGCCTCATCCTGTGTAGTCTTCAACAACTGTGTGGAGTTCTCCACTAAGGACTTATCCGTCAGCAACATCGCTCAGGCCTCCTCAAGCTCTGACTTCAGCTCTGAACCAATCCGACTGAAATCGAGATATATCTCGATCTTCACCCGGAGCTTCACCTAAGGACTTATTCAAGTCAGCAACATCGAACTCAGGCCTCCGCTCAAGCTCTGAGCTTCAGCTCTGAACCAATCCGCCGAAAGTCGAGATATATCTCGATCCTTTGAAACTCACATAATGGTCGCTTCCACCGTCAACCGTTCGATGAGCCCGAGCTTTAATCTGCAACCAAAAAGGAGAAGCCGATCCTCCTGTGCATAAAGTAATCAACAACTAAAAACCAGTGAATAGGAGTTCTCCACTAAGGATTTATCCGTCAGCAACATCGCTCTGACCTCGCCTTCAAAGCTCTAAGCTGACACTCAAGGGGTTGAAACCTCTGAATGAGCTACTCGGGTACCCATTGGTGCTTTTCCCTTGTGCGCAGCTTTACTCACCGCGCACACCCAGGTAACGTGCGCGCACCGCCGCGAGCGCACGCGCGATCAGGCAACGTGAACAGGTGCGCGCACTAAGCCGCGCATTCAACACGCGTGACCAGGAGCGCGCAGGTGCGCACATCCAGTTCCGCGGCCAGGAGCGCGCGTGTGCAAATATTTGTGCCTCCACCTCCTCGCTCCACCTGCCTTCATACGAATCTCCTCTCCACACGTCTCCACCTCCGAACACATCTTCTTGTTCAAACAAATAACAATGTACCTTGGCGTGCACATCGTCACCCGTCGCTCTCACAAGCACCTTTCTGTTCATCGCCGCAAAAGAAACCACGAAAAAAAATCTCGCTCTTCTCACGCTTCGGTTATAAGCACCGAGAATTTTGGGGCATGTGATGAGCCAGTCATGATTTTTATAGGAAATTGAGGTGCAATTAGCTCACTCCGCATGATCCCCACTAACTTAGTGGCATCATGGGGAAACTATCGCGCACGTGATCGACGCGCCCGATCCCCCGCATCGCCCATACACGGATCCCACTACGCGCACCTTCCACACAACCACCGCGACCGGATGTCGACATCGCCGTCACCAGCGTCGAACGGTCTGTGCCCGACCAGCCCCGTCGAGACCGGTGCCGCTCTCCCGCAAACGCGGAGCCACACCTGCTAAAGCAGACCGCACCCCGTGGCTGTCCTCCCGCGGCCGTAGGGCTGCTCCCGCAAGGGGCGGTCGCACCCCGCGGCCGCCCTCCCCCAATCGCTTCTCGCGGCCGCTTAGTCGCTTCTGCTAAGGGTGACCGTCCACTGCGGTCGCGGAGCTGCTCCCGCAAGGGGCGGTCGTGCCCCGCGGTCGCCCTTCTGCGGTTGCGGCCCGCGACCACGGGGCTGCTTTCGCTAAGGGCGGCTGCACCCTGCAGCCGCCCTCCCGAGGCCACCACTCGCGGTCGCGCGACCGCGCCGAAATGGGGTGGCCGCACCTCGCGGATGCCCTTCAGTGGTCGCGGGGGCAAGGCGACAATGCGGTCGCCCGCCGCGGTCGCCTCCCGCGGCCACCTCCTGCGACCGCCTTAAGCGACCGCCTTCCATGGCCGCGGGCTTGCCCGCCACGACCGGCCAATACACCGGTCGTGACTCCTCCGCCCACGGCCGATCGTCGCCAAGTTGGTCGTCCGCTCGTGGCGGGCATTCACTACTATCTGATCATCCCAACACAATCACCACCATTCGTTACAAGAATAACCACTCGCGTAACTACCCACTAACCCCCATGGTTAGTGGGTTATATTATTTATTTATTTAATGGTCCGCTTAGTCAAAATCATGGAAATAATATATGCCCTAAACTATACTAAATGCGGTCTTCAATTGATGATTTTGGATTGTTACGGTTTGCGGACAGTCGCGTAATCATCATAACCACCTCCTAGAGCCTATAAAAAACCTCAGGACCCCTCTCATTTTGAGCTTATCCTCCTCTCAGTCTTCTTCTTTCTCAGGTCGGGACACTGCCAGAATCGTCCCGTGTGCCTCCTCCACCTGCCGTGCCACCCAAAAATTTGCCCAAGTCCACGGCGCTCCTAAGAAGAAGACGTTCTGCTCGCCATTCAATGAAACCTCCTACGTGCGCGACGTTCCTCAAGTCATTGTCGACGCATCTCCGTGCATCCCGCCACGAAGTTCGCTAGCCAAACAGCATTCTAGAACGCTCGCCTCCATCAAAAAATAGAAAGGAACAAGATTCGTGTGAAGCGGCATGTCACCCACAAAGCGTAATACCGTCTCTCATCTCAAAACTGTAACGAGGAGCGGTCTATCGCCCTCAATTCTCAAGACACTATGTAAACAGCCTTCAATAGTAAAGTTTGACTGACATCATACCGGTCACATGATTTTTTACCCAGTTGAGGGATTTTTCCATGTTAAAATTGTCTTGTGTACTTTTGCTTGCTCTATGACTGTGCGTTCGCTCGATAGCTCCACGGGCTAAGACGGCCTAATTTAATCCGGCATACCAAAAGGATTGAGTTTGTCACAGCAATAATATATATATGTCATTCAATAACATATATTATCTTATATACTATATATATGAAGACTGATTTCTCAGTAATGCAATATTTAAACATCTTATTTTAGTTATTGTTTTTTATATCAAGATGAAAAAAAAAGACAGACATGAAGAGAGAATGTGAGGATCAGAAACCACATGCTTGTGAGAAGTTTTTTTGGGCAACACAAACCTTGCTCCAGGCGGGGATTGCGATGATCGTGGGAATGCATAACACACCAATATGATGCATGCCTGCCCTCTAGGGTTGAGTTCTATTGTAAATCCGTCCAGATACCACTCGCGATACCCCGAACACCAACCCTAGCCCTAGCCGATCGCCAACTTGCTCACTTTGTAGAACTAAGGCAGTTTTTGTTTTTTTTTTTCTTGATCTGTCATTAACAACTTGATCAGATCTTGTATTTTCTCAAATTGAGTGGACTGTCATTACTCATTAGCATAAACAAGTTTGCCAATAACAACATTCATAAAATATACTTTGATTTTAGGCTTCGGGGGCTCATGGGATCCCTTGAAGAATTGAGCCAAAAGATGGCTCTGAGATCACTCTTAAGATCCCTCTTCAAATGAAAATGATAGCTCAGAATTTGTAACTGCTCTATCTTTAGCTCCGTTTGGCAGGTTGGCAGGTTGGTGGCGGTCATGAACATGGGGATTAAATTGTCATACGTTAACGCCCACCTAAGGAACTTCATCCACTTTTATGTTCAAGCGGATGATGTTTGTTAGGTGATCCGTAACGAATGACGGTTTAACCCATGCGTTTATGACTGCCACCACCGTACCAAGCAGAGCCTTTGTGAGCATGCATGTTATAAAATGTATCTCAGAGCAAAGTTTATAACATTTCTTAAGAGGGCGATTGAAGATGGGGCAAGATGAAGATAAAATATTGCTCTCACCGCACAATTAGAATCAAACATAAAATAACATTTCAGGGATCGGTAGTTCTAAATGAAGAAAAAAAATTCATCTGCATTTTCTAAAAAAAACGGAGAAAAAAACGCTCAAACAAACAGAGCGTACATGACCACAATATAAAAATAGCTTCTAGATAAATAAAAAGAAGATACAACTTCAAAAAATATCACTAGTGCTTCATAATGAAGATATTTGCATGATTCATAATCTAAAAATTCCCAAAATATCATCTATCATCAAATTTTATTATTGAAAAAGAGTTTGTATAATAAGATCCAGCTATATGGCTTGAATGCCTTAAATGCAAACCAAAATATCACCAAAAACATAATAAAAAAGAGATGATGCTCACCAATTAGATTATAAGACCTTTATGTTGCCTTCTTAGGAGCTAGGCCTGGAGACGCGAAGATTTTCCGACGGCGCTTTCCATCCTCCGGTACCATTCGCCGATGCTCGTGTTCTCCACCATCTCTCTCCCAGCCTTCAGGTAACGAATCGGTCGAAGAACGCCAAATACAGAAAGGTCCGCCAGATTAGGCCTAGACCCACCTGGAGAGCAAGTAAAAAACCGGACAAAAGTTCGAATTAGAAATTAAGGACAAATTGTGGTTCGAACCGCTTGATCTGGACTGCTTACCCAGAAAATCGCGGCCATCGACGGCTTTTGACCATGTTTCAGCTGCTTCGTACAAAGCGGCGCGCTCGTCCGTGATATTGTACTTCTTCTTCAGCTTTTTGGACACCAAATACATGACAGTAGCTCCGGCGTATTTCGCGGTCAGCCTCTCATGAAATTTGAAGTTGCCTGCAGTTCAAGCCAATGTGATTATACTTCCAGGCATTAAGAGGGGTCTCATTTGGGTTGTTAATGACCCAGTCTCGAGAATATTCAACCCCATCTCGATATTGTCTTTAATTTTGATTTGATTAGAAGATCAATATTTTCGCTTTGGACAAACTATGTGGATATGAATTAAAACATGCATGAACGCGCGAGCGTGCGAGCACATTTTGTTGGAAAATCCTGAAGAGCAAGAAGACCACTGGAGCTCGTTCACTCAGATATTGTCACCGATACAAAGACGACTTGTATTCTCCACCCATATCATTCAACAGTATTTCAAGATAATTGTTTGCATTTTTTGGTCCACTGTGCTTCCAACACATTTTAATCAGGACTCAAGCAACCACCTCTATTTAAGTTCGAAGCGAGCCAGGTTTGGATAGTTAATCAGTTATTGACTTCAATATAAGCCAATCCAATCTTCGAGCCGCATTTAGATTCCTACATTTATGTTCCGTTTGGTGCAGCGTTTTTACTCCGGTGAGTTTGGACAAAAACGCCAATGCCATAAAATGTGTGTTTGGCATGATTGTGGACGATTATGATCACTGCCTAGGCAAAAAACTAATTTTTAATAAGAGGATGAAGTTTCTTTGGTGATTTTGGGCGTTCACTAACTCCACCGCCATGTCAAACAGACCCTTAGTTGGGTGTATATGATAGAGCAAAAATTACGTCTCCTACGAACTACGTCAACTACAGGAGAAATAGAAAAAAATGCTAAACCTGAACATGAATACATTCATGACTACCTCGTGCAGGAATGTTTTTTAGGTGCATGCAGTGCACACAAAAAATGTATCCACCGCAGTATTTTGATGTCAAAATTGTGGATAGAAAATATGATATTTTGAATCCTCATTATATTCTTGATTTTTTTTTAAGTCAAATTTTGATCCACAATTCAATCATCTTGACAACCAAAAATATCAAAGTGGCTACAAAATTGTCTATAGCCTGTAGGCAATAATTTGCATTCAACCGGGGTTCTAGAAAAGTAAATGTGCCAGGAAGGTAAAAAGAACAAGAAAATAGCTAAATCAATCCCTAAAGTTTAGGGTGGAATCTACCAGAACCCACTCACTATTTTCTGCAATCTCTATCCAGTTCAAGCATTGGGGAAAATGTTTACCTAGATCCACCGGAGCCTACAGGAGGAGCGGCATGGGTGGCTAACGGCGCTCTGGCGAGGTCCAGAGGCTCTGGCGAGCCGTCAACGGGTGTGGACGGGATTGCGAGGGGGGGCACGGATCGAGAAAGAAGGGCGGGGCTGTGGTTAGCCTACTCGGCATCTCACTCAACACCCAAATTTGAAGAAACTATTAATAAAGTGAGCAAAGTTAAATGAGACTTATTTTAAAAATTAAAAATTGAGAGGACTTATTTCAAACATTTGAATCTTTAGGGATCTATTTCAACTACTACCTAAAGTTTAGAGACTAATTTAACTATTTTGCCAAAAAACTATGATTTCTACACAAAAATTTATGCCAACTTTATACTTTGAAAAAGAAATTTTTATAAGATGGTATAGATGTAATTATGAGCGGATAATGGAATCATTAGTTAATAAAGGAAAAATTTGAGACCAGTGGTAGAATCCATAATAAATATAAAAATATATTTATTATTGTTTAAATCAACGTCTTAAAAACCGGACCGGACCGGCCGGTCGGACCGGTTGAACCGCTGACCGGTCCTCCGGGCGGTCCGGTCTGGTTCCTAAAACCGTCCTGGCCAAGAACCGGCCAGGAACCGGGAAACCGGCCGATTGAACCGGATAACCGGAAATCGGGCCGGCTTTTGGCTAACCGGGCGGTTCACAAAATCAGGATTAATTTTACGCAATTGTTAACCACAGCCCGTTATTGGTTGGTCGCACCCCAAAATCTCATAATTTTTCGCGTCTTTTTGAAATACGCCTTGTACATGCAATATTAGGAAAAATGCTCACCATGAAAGTTGTAGATCTCGAAAGTGGTGATCACTTGTCCTAAAAATGCATGTACACGGCGTACTTTCGAAATATGCTCAGGTTTTGCGTCTTTCAGAAATACGCCTTGTACAAGCAATTTCAGGAAAAGTGTTCAACACGAAAGTTGTAGATCTCGTTGTAGATCTCGTCGAGATCTACAACTTTCGTCTGGAACACTTTTCTTGAAATTGCATGTGCAAGACGTATTTCAAAAAGGTGTGAAAAGTTAAGAGATTTTGAGGTGCGACTAGCCAATAATGGGTTGCGGTTAACAATCGCCTAATTTTAGATCCAATGATTTAGATTAAATGTTAGAGCTCTTTGACGCTAGGGTTAACTTATTTGGTTCCTCCAAAACAGACCATATGATCCCATGCATGTCTGCGTGAAACTACGGTTAGTCGATACCTTCTCTAGTTCTTCGTCTTCCTCACGTGCGACCGTCCAGGTGCTCGCGTGCGTGTAGTTTAAAAGTTGTTTTGGAGCCGGCGTAGCACTGTTCTTCTCCCCCACAGATATATCACTGCTCTTCTTTCTCGCAAAAGTATTTTGGTGGTATTTGTAATTTCTTCTACTGCAGATATATTTTAGTCAGTGTTGTGGATATCGGCTGACATGTCCGACATGTCGGCCGACATGAAGGTTTGGGAGCAAAAACGACACAAAACCGGTACAAATTATGTGTGTGGCGTTTTGAAAATATCGGACCGACATGTCGGCCCCAAAAAACGCCCATATCGGGCGTTTTTTTAAGCTAATTTTTTATTATTTAATTATTAATTTTATATTTTAATTTTTATTAATGAAATGAGCGGGGTCGGGCTACTGTTTTAACACCCCCGACCCCGCTCATTTCATTTCATCCCGTCGCTCTGCCCTAGCTCTCCCCGTCGCTCCTGCCCTAGCTCTCCCGCGAGCGCCTGCGACACTATCTCTCTGGTTCTTTCTTCTCCCTGCTCGTTGGTGCTCTCTGGTTAGCTGGTTCTCTGGTGATCTCTAGCTCGTTGGTGCTCTCCCTCTCTCGCGCGCTGTCGGCACTCTATCTCTCTGGTTCTTTCTTCTCTCTACTCGCTGGTGCTCTTTGGTTCTCTGGTTCTCTAGTTATCTGGTGCTCTCTAGCTCGCAGGTGCTCTCCCTCTCTCGCGCGTTGTCGGCACTTTATCTCTATGGTTCTTTTTTCTCCCTGCTCGCTGGTGCTCTGTGGTTCTCTGGTTCTATGGTGCTCTCCCTCTCTCGCGTGTTGTCAGTACTTTATCTCAGTGGTTCTTTCTTCTCCCTGCTCGCTGGTGCTCTCTCGGTTGGTTCATTATTCTCCCTACCTCCCCCTCATTCTATCGCTCTGCATTTTTTTTTTTGTGTGTTGGTTGTTGTGCTAGCTGTCGGTTGTAGCATGGTGGCTGCCTTGTGGGTTGTTACTGGTGGCTGCCGACCCATTTAGTTGTTAGTGATATCAAAAAAACTAGGGAAGAGGTTGCCGTAGTTCTCGATCACCAAGAGAACAAATATCTTCCTATATGAAAGTTGATTGATAGCAGATAGGAGAAGAAGATGAGCAGCCCTCTGCACCTTGCTTGATGTTTACCAATACCAACAAGGGTTATTTGGTAAAGAGATGACAAAGAGACAGCTACAAAATCCCAACTTAAATACAGGTACATTTAATATATATATATATATATATTTATTAACAATAATGATGTATTTATGTATAATAAATGAATAATTAATAGTTTAATACATTGTGTTGTCATTTTAATTTTCACAGTACATTGGTGGCGGCTTAACGGTGCTGATACGCCGTACCTTAAAACTATGGTCATGAAAATTTTAAGTCTGACTACTTCATCTTCTGGCTGTGAGAGGAACTAGAGCACCTTCGAGATGGTATACATTAATTTAGTTATGTAGTTAAACATTTATATCTTATTATATGATTGTATGCATTATTTAACTCTTTTTAAAAATATACAGATACATTATAAAACGAGAAATAAACTTGATAGCAAGAGATTGAACGATTTAGTATTTGTAAAGTTCAATGCTTTGCTAAAGTCGAAATATTCAGAGATATCTCGGGATCCATTGGCAGCTAAGAATGTTGATTCTGGAATGGTACAAGAGTGGATGGTGAATGTTGATCCTGAGGAGGATGAAGATGAAGATGACGATGATGAAGTCTTTCCTGGCGAGGGGCTGACATGGGCGCAAATTGACAATATAGTCGACGCTGATCATGATGAAAGAAGACCTCAAAGATTAGCTACAAGCAAAAAAGTGAGAATTAGTTATCAAAGAAGGGGAAAGAGAAAAATACCTGAAGTGGACGAGGGAGATCTAGAGGGTTCATCGGATGAAGATCATATTCTATCTACTCTGCCGACTATAGATGAGTTTTCAGGTGATGAAGAATGAGGTATGTTTGAGTTTTCATCTTTAAAGTGTTGTATGTTAAATGCTACATATAGATTTTAATATTTAAAAGTTCAATAGGTTGTAAAATAGATAGTACTGTGATATGTATAAAAATTAAAAAATAACATTTAATTACATATATAATTAATTAAATATTAAAATCCGATATATGAAATATCTCCGATATATCCCCCGATATATAAAAAACCGACATGAAAACCCAAACTGACGTGTCCCCGACATCCGACATCTGCAACATTGATTTTAGTGTCTAGATTAGTGCAAGTTTATTACTTTATTTTTCCAATTTACTGCAGCTTTCAGGTTTTTTTGTTAAGTATGAATTGTTTGGATTTTTGTGTAAAGTGTCATAAATTTTCTTAAATTGAATTACATAAATGATAGAAATCAGTAATGATCATATGTAGTTGTGATGATATTTTCTTTGAGTGTTTCTTAAGAATTGTTATTTCATCAATATTTTTATATTTAGTACTTATATATATTCAAAATTTTATATATTATATATTTAATTTGTACATGATACGTTATAATTCTAGTCATTAATGTCAAAACGGTTCAACACCGGTTCAACTCCGGTTCAACCAGTCAAACCGGTTAAATCTTGAACCTCTCTCAAGACCGGTTCTATGTCCGGTGCAGTTCTCAAAACCTTGGTTTAAATGGTATAATATTTCTAATAATACTTACAAAATTAAAATAATAAAAAATACACTATCTACAAGTTGCAACAAATAGTAATAAATTATAAAAAAGTAGCTGGAAAAATATTTTATTAGGGCATTTTTCAACTGACATAATTACTCCAGCCAATAAAATCCATGACCTCAAAGATAGACTTGAACTTTATTTTGATCTGATTTTTAGTTGTATCTTAATTTCTCTCTCACTAATAAGGGAACCCACGGCACACCATTAACTCGATCTCTGTCATCGGATCTCGTCCCTTACCATTGGCTCATCAAATTCATACCTAAAACCAACCTTACCCCCACAAAACCCTTGAATCAGGATCCTCTCTATTTCTAAGTGAAATAAATAATATCAATTTCACGGTTCAGATATATTTCTGGTTGATCTTACGGGTTCACTAATCTCATCCTATTTTATTTTTCTTTTAATCAAAAAATTCTACACCATTATAGATCAAGTGAGAATGCATCTAGACCATGAAATGGACCTCCATTTGGGATCCCAAATAGAGAGGATCCCGGTCCAAAACCCCTGCACGATCCATGATCTGCTAGGTATTCTTTGCGGATCACCCACCACCTGCAATCCCTCCCAGTGGCCAGAACTTCGAAGGTCCTCGCCAACTGCAATCCCGGTCGCCAGAGCTTCCAAGGTCCCTGTAGACCACAATCTCTCTCCCTGATCTGGAATCGACGGTCATACATTTACTTTTTATATTTAACTACCTAGTCTCCCACCAACCCAAGCCCACTGCCGCCAACTCAAGATATTGCATTTCTTTATTCCATCCTTTTGTTTTATAAAATTCCGTCCCCTTCGATCAGTGCATTGTAGTTGGCTTCAATTAGTGCATTATTTCCTCATGTTCTCAAGAGATGGACATAGGTGCTATCTCTGAAGGGGGCGGGGGATAGTGCACAACCATTCCCGCAAGCACACGTATAGTGATATAGTGTATATATTATCCAATACTTTATAAACGAATGGAAGGTCGGAGTATACGGTGCTCGTTAGAAGACAACTGCCATATCTATAATATTTTTTTAAAAAAAAAATTAGAAGTTGCAGCCAGTTCAATGAGTGATTCACAGCTGAGCCGGCTCACCCAGTGGATGAGATGGGCTAGCTTCCTGGTGGTTCGCGAATAAGTCCAACCGGTTTGTCGGGTCCAATTTTTTAAACATTGTTAGTAAGAAAAGAGCATGATGAATTCGTTCAAAAATATTGGTATAGTGTAGCAATGCTCCATTGAATATGTTGCTGCTAATAAAATTAGAATTAAAGAAAACATGAACAAACAATAAGGTCACATTTATACGCATAAAGTAACAGTAATAAAAAAAGAAGCTGCATAATCTTCAATGAAGAAAATACGGATGAGATGATGTTTTACCATGAGTAGTTATGTATTCGAATGACTCCAATGCCTCTGGAATTGTCCTATATATATTTGGAGATAAGACGTGCACGAGGTGTTCATCAACCCACCTACATTAATACCAATTCATAAATCAAAAAACACTTTTTTGCATGATTGGCGATACTCTGAAATTATTTATATAATTTTCCAGATTTCAGCACTCAAATTTTAATTAGTTCAGAGAATTCTCCAGTAAAATGATAGACGAATTATAAAATAGGGGTCTTAATGATGTTAACCACAACATGGAAAATTGAACCAAAACTGGTGTAGAATTCCAGCTTTGGGAAGAAGATAAGAGACAAGGGAAGGCATCAATTATAAACAGATCATAGATAAAATGTCTATTTAGCTAGTTGCTTGAAAATGTTTTAAAGATCTACCTCCTCCACTTTGATTCTTCCTCGTCAGTAATGGCGTTCTCGGGATGGATTTTCTGATTTAGTTTATCAATTATATCTGCAGGGTATAAGTGCCGTGATTAAATTTCATATGCGCATAAACATTTCAATGAGAATTTACCGAAAAAACTACTTCGGGGAAGTTATTTATTGAAGTCTGACAGCAATAAGAGTATTCTGTAAGAAAATTCAGTAGCTTCTGCTGTAGGGAGTGAAAAGTTCAGAAAAAGAACCTGAGGACTCTACCAGCTGTTCACCATCGACAACTAGAATAGGAACCTTCTTATAGTCAGACCATTTGATTTCCTTCTTACCAAAAGGGTTTACTTCCACAACCTTGTATGGTATATCGTGATAGTCTAAAAATGCTGCAGTAAAGTACAAAAAAAATGAAATTTCAGATATGAGGAAAAATTCTCATTATATATTACCAGAAAAGACATAAAAGTCTTCATAAATATCCATAACATATCTTACATACAACAAGCATACTAAAATATAAAGCAGATGCCAGGACGATTAATAATAAATTTGAAAAAAAAAGTATCTGCACTTCATAAATCAAGCAAGTAATGGCATCATAAAATATAGAATAAGAAGATGGAATCATTGTCAGTTTGAGGGGAAACAGTGGTGCAATCATCTGCATAACAGGTATCTAAAATGCAATGCATGTACATTCTAGACCAGCTGCAAGTTTATCTCATTTCAATTCTATAAACTGTCATATTTACAGGATTCTGTTAATGTCCCGCTTTGGCCCGCCTTGGACGCGCATGTCATGGACCTTTTATCTACTTCTATTTGTATCTTATTATTATTATGCGCATTTGATCCTCTGTGTCTAAGCCCAAGGATGGGGCACTTGACTACTAATACCCGGTGGGGTGAACCAACGCGGGTAGACAAGGCAGTTTTATTTTAATTTTCCTATTCCTCTCTCTAGTTTTCTCTCTCTCTCTCTCTACCGTTCCTTTATTCCGCCGGGTTTGCCCTAAACACAAGCCGCACCATCTTCCGCATCGCGATACCCCGCGCGATTCCGCAGTCCGCTCTGCCACCTCAAGCCGCAAGCTTTGTCGGCCACCATTGCTCCTCCCGGCTCCAAGAAGGTTTCCCCCTCCTCCCTCGTGGACTTCCCTCTTCCTCCGTGCACGCGCTCTCAATCTAGAGCACGTAACAACTTGGTATCATAGGGAACTCTTCCCCCCGCCGCCGACACTCCCGATCCGCCGCGATCTACCTCCTCAGAACGCTTCGCACCGCCGGCTCCGCCCCAACCGAGCTCCTTCCCGACTAGATCTGGCCCGCACAGTCCCGTCCCAACCGGAAACGGCCCGCACAGCCCCGCCCAAACCTGCTCCGGCCCGCACTGCTCCTCCCCGACCTGCATCGGGCCGCAGCCAACTCCGCCACGACCGGCTTCGCACTGGCCGCTCAACGCCGGCCCTATTCCCTCGCGCATCCTTCTCAGCTCCTCCATTGACAGAGACCCCTTGCTTGCAGCCTCTATCGGGGTACTTCCGCCGCCGGACCCACTTTCCACCATCCCCTCCAGCGCCGATAACCCACAAATTTCGTCCCATGCGATGGCCGACCAGCCCTCCCTCTCACAAATTTTTGAGTCTCTCGCCAAGCTCCTCACGGATAACAACAACGCCCTCATTGCCGTCGTCACCACCCAACTAGCGGCTAACCGACCGGCCCAACTGGCAACGGGTTCCTCCAGTGAGGCGCCAATTCCGATGCCGAAATTTTAGCCCCCGCGACACGAGGGCAACGGGGTGTCATGATACTTACGGCTGGACTTTCCCATATTTGACGATCACAAAGACCCCTTAGCCTGACTCTCTCATTGTGAGCAGTTCTTCAGCCACCAGCGCACTCCTTGAGAAGAGTAACTCAATATTGTTGCCTTCCACATGATGGGGCCCGCGCAACTTTGGTTTTCTCAGCTGCAATGTGAGAAACCACTCCTCTCTTGAGAAAAATTCAAGGTCAACTGCACCCTCCGCTTCGGCCCACCGCTCCACAGCAATCCCTTGGGGGATCTCAATTCTCTCCGGCAGACCGGTCCGATCGACGAGTACCTCGAGCAGTTTCAAGTCTACCTGACCTGCACAACCTCCGTTATTCCAGCACAACAGGTGTCCATCTTCACGGCCGGACTCCATGAGCGCCTCCGCATGGACGTGGAATATCAGACACCCGCAGATCTAACCACTGCAATGAGAATGACTTGCATCTGCGAGAAGCGACTGCTTTTGGATCTCCCTTATATACATCACCGGGACACCGAGGGATCTAGTCGCACTCCACGCACTCTGTCATCAGCCAAAGCCAGTCTCCTCACCCCGGACCACAACGTCGACCATCCCGCTGCCATTCGCCGACTATCGCCACAGGAGATGAGTGACCGCCGTGTCAAGGGCCTCTGCTACAATTACGACGAGCCATTCTTCTGTGGACATCGTTGCAAGCGCCTCTTCTGGCTGGAGGTAGACGACCCGACTGTTGCACGGGATGCTGACACTGACACGGGGGATCTGACGCCGACCATTGTTGAAACCAAAAACTTGGTCTCTCGTGGAGTTCGGGGTCCCAAGAAAGGGGTGACCTCACACCTACTACACTCAGGAGAATGTCCCAGGCCAAAGGATCAAGAAGCTAGGAACAAACTCTCGGCTCTAGCGTGGAGGTCTCACCTTACACCCGGAAGACCTTGGTGATCTCCCCCTCCATAGCCAATGCTGAGCTAGGTGCCTTGGAGGAAGAAAGCAGAGGGATTTAAGTGGCTAAGAAGCAATGCCCTCCAAGGCACCATCAAGGGTCCATTTATAGTTTTCCCAAAATCAGAGACCAAAAGGTCGGAAATACCCCTACGACAAATATGTCCCGGGCCAATAGAAAACATCTACACCGGAGGGTAAATGGGTAATTCCACCCCTGGGGGTATAATGGTAAAAGCATGACCAGAAGGGGTCCAGGGATGAACGGAGGCTAAGTCATGCCCCCTACCCCTCCGGACACCCGAGGCGAACGGGTAAACAACGCGGATGAACCAAAAGCTGGGGGCGAGAGCCAGGCCGCCGGCCGGTCTCGCCCGCCAGGCAGGCTTATCCATAGACACTTGTAGCAAACGTATCCACCGAGGATCGGGTACGTACCAGAGCTGGTAACGTATTTGGTACGGGTACGTAACCTTGCTTTGATGCCATATTGAAAAAAGATCACTCGATAATTTTCAATTTTAATAGCCATGTATTTACACATTTATACAAGGGGACTCCCGCATGCATTCATATATCAAACAATGCGGGCCAAAAAAGAAATAATAATACTAATAAGAAAAGTAGACAAGTACTCACTGCAAAACTACTACTCTGGACAACGTCAATGTTGATTCCTAAAGTAAATATATTGTGCTTGAAAATTTTTAGGTTATTCCAAAACTATTTCTAATATTTGTTAACATAACTTAACAATACCTTAGACATGCTTATTCCATAATACATGTTGAATGATATATGTACAAGCCCATTAGTAAAAGCTCATTTAGCCTCTTAACAAAGATGTTTTGTCCTATATCTTGTAATAGAAATTTCTCTTTCTCTCCCTATATATTTGTACTCACACTTGTAATTTGATGTTCAAGAAGTATATACAAGGTTTACTCAACGTTTCTACAAGGTATCAGAGTCATACGGTCCTACCTCTTGCTTCGGGCGCCTAGTTTGCTTTTTTTTAACTGCCTGTGTCTGCGGTTTAACCGCTGGCTATCCGCACCTCTCTTGCGGTCTCCTACCCGCCAGCTTCTAGCGGTTTCTTCCTTCTACCCGCCAGCTTCGTGTGCCTTCTACCCGCCCTGCTTTCCGCTCATCTCCTGCGGTCTTCCTTCTTCTACCCGCTCTTTTTTCTCTCCTTCTGTGGAACCACTCCCCTCCGTCTCTCACCTGGCCTTTTATAGCCGTCTTCTGCTACTGCCAGGTGGGCCCCTCCTTCCTCTTCTTGCGCGGCCTTCTCATCCTATCTACGCGACTTCCTCTTTCTTTGCCACATGCGTGTCTCTGCAGTTACCAGTGGGACGAGCCTTCTCGCACGGCCTTCTCTTCTTTAGTCGCGGCACCTTCTCTCCTTACCACGGCCTCTTCGATGCGGTCTCTTCTTGCCTGCGGACATCCATCCTTAGTCGCGGCTTTCCTCCCGTGGAACTCCCCACCCACCCACCCTTCTCGTGTGGTCTTCCATCCTTAACCGCGTCTCTCCTCTGTTGTAGTCGCGGCCAGTCTTGCCGATCTCTCTTCTCGTCGCGGCGACCTCTTCTCTTCTTCTCGCGGCGACCTTCTTGTCGCTGGTTTCTCTGCTGTGGATTCGTTGCCGCAGCGATCTCCTCTACCCTAAACCGCGGCCTTCTCTGGCTCACGGCCTCCTTCCCTAGTCGCCAAGTGGGATCTTTCTGACGATCGTTTTCCTAGCCGCTGCTTCCTGTCTCTAGCCACACGATCTTCTCCTCTTGTCGCTACGGTCTTCTCTTCTCCAAGCTGCACCAGTCTCTTTCTGTACCCGTGCGGGTTGCTTGTCGAGCGGACTTTTCTTGCCGCTATTTCTCTCTTGTCCCTGGACTCCTGCCCCAGCTCTGTGCCTAGCCGCGGGTTGGGCTTAGCCGTGACCTGCTCCGTCGTCTGGTGCCCGCAGCTGCCCTTTGATCTGTCATTGTTGCTCGCTCCTCGGTTCGCAGAGGCTGTTCGACTGGTCGCCCAGGCTGGCCCTTGTCATGGTCATCCATGCTCCATATAGTGTTCATGCCGACATTGTTGATTTGCGCACTCAACTACAGCGACTACAAGAGTTAACGTGCGGTTCATCTGGATCTGTTTTGTCTATTTCTGATGGGGGTACTTCCTGCATTGCCCACGACTCCTCCTGGATTATGGACTCCGGGGCCACACATCATATTACCCCAACAAAACCATCACGATACTTGAATTCTGCGCATCCTAAGCTGTCACCAATGGGGACACTACTTCAGTCGCTGGATCTGCAGACGTAACTCTTACCTTGGCTCTCACTCTTCACTCGGTTATTCATATTCCTGGCTCGCCCTTCAATCTCCTATCAATTAGCTGTCTTATACAAGATCTTGATTGTTATGTAACTTTCTCCTCCACCTCTTGTGTTGTGCAGGATCGCAAGACGCAGTCTGTCATTGGAAAAAGGCATCTGTCGAATGGTCTCTACATCCTTGACCCCTCTCCTCCGACGGTTTTGTCCTCTGTTAGCTCTTCTGAGTGGCATCGCCGTCTTGGACACCCACCTCTAAACATACTCCGCAAAGCTCTTCCCGATGTCTAAATCCAAGAATTCACTTGTGAATCCTGTATCTATGGAAAACATCATCAGTCTACCTTCTCGCCTCATCCCACTCAGAGTATTGTTATTTTTGATCTTGTTCACTCTGATATCGGGGGACCATACAAAATCACCAGTGTTTTCGGCTATCGTTACTTCGCTACCTTTGTAGATGATTATTCTCAAGTGACATGGCTGTATCTCCTTCGTGATCGCTTCGAACTGTCGGGTGTTATTTGTGCCTTTATCACTGAAACTCGCAACCTGTTCTTCACTACAATGAAAACTCTTCGTTCTGACAATGCTCGTGAATACACTAGTCATACGTTTACCAACCTATGTGCTGAGTTTAGAATCATCCACCTAACCTCATGTGCATATACCCCCCGACAAAATGGCGTTGCTAGACGCAAGAATGGCCACCTCCTTGAGATTGTCCGCTCTCTTATGTTTCAAATGAATGTTCCCAAACAATACTGCAATTTCGCGATCTCTACTGCATGTTCTCTTATTAACCGCGTGTCTTCCTCTGTTCTCAACTTTGTGGTTCCCTTCAACCTTCTCTTTCCCTCCACACCTCCCTTTTCAGTCACCCCCCGCGTGTTTGATTGTGTCTTCCTCTGTTCATAATCTTGGCTCGTCCACAGACAAGCTCGCCCCTCGTGCCACGAAATATATGTTTGTTGGTTACTCCCGTACTCAGAAGGGTTATGTTTGTTTCTCTTCTAAAGATTGCAAGACTGTTATTTTTGCTGATATCACCTTTCTCGAAGACCAGTCATATCATTCTCAACCAACTGATTTTCTCCCCCCACAACTCCTTTCGCAGCTTGATGTCCATGTTACTCCCAACATTCCGCCTCTCCTTTCTACACCACTCACACCAAACTCACCTCCTCTTCCCACACCACTTCCACACAAACCACTTATTACTTGTGTGTATACTCGTCGTCCTCCTTCATCCACTACTCTACGGGAGATGCCCTCCTCTAATGATATTTTGAAGTCTGCGAATCAACTACTTCTACCTCACACCCAATGGCGAATTGTGTCTCCTTCCATCGTCTCCCTCCAGAACTTCGTCAGTTTGCTCTTTCTTTATCCTCTATTACCATCCCTACTTCTGTGCAGGAAGCTCTCCAACATCCAGGATGGCAAGAGGCTATAGACGAGGAAATGTCTGCCCTTTGGGCAAACCACACTTGAGATCTTGTCCCTCTTCCTTTTGGACATAATTGCGTGGCTTGTAAGTGGGTGTTTGCCCTCAGACAAAGACAAGATGGGGCGGTTCAACGTTTGAAAGCTCGTCTGGTGGCTCATGGTTTTACTCAACAACAAGGTCTAGATTATGATGAGACCTTTTCTCCAGTTTCCAAACTGAATATTGTTCGTGTGTTGATCTCCCTAGCTGTTCATCGGCACTGGCAGTTGCACCAACTGGATGTCAAAAATGTTTTTCTTAATTGTGATTTACAGGAAACTGTCTATATGCAACAAACTCCCGGGTTTGAGATCACGGAGGAGTCCCTTATCTGTTCTCTGAAGAAGTCACTTTATGGTCTTAAACAATCGCCTCGGGCATGATTTGACAAATTTAGTCGGACTGTTAGTGTTGTTGGGTTCACTCGGAGCTCAGCCGACTTCTCATTATTCACTCGGCATCGTCCAATAGGCATAGTGATTCTCTTGGTATATGTTGATGATACTCTAATTACGGGAGACGATCTTACAGAAATACATATGATCAAACAACATCTGACGACTGTGTTTCAAACAAAGGACTTGGGAAGCCTTCGTTACTTTCTTGGTCTCGAGGTGGCTCGACGGCCTGATGGACTGGTGTTATCTCAAAGGAAGTACTGTCTTGACTTGCTTTACGATGCGGGCTACTCTGGATGCAAGTCTGTCAACACTCTCATGGATATTGATATTAATCACAAGCTCTGCGCTCATGCCTCAGACTCTAATCTACTCCTTCCAAATCTGGAGTATTATCGTTGTCTTGTGGGAGAACTGATATATCTCACTGTTACAAGACCTGATATATCATTTGATGTTGGGATTGTCAGTCGATTCATGCATGAGCCGCGTATCTCTCATCTCCAAGCAGTTGAGCGCATTCTTCGATACTTGAAGACTGCTCCTGAACTGGGACTTGTATACAAGTCATCTTTGTCTCTCTTATCTCTGAGTGCTTATTGTGACGCTGATAATGCTGGTTCATTGGATGATCGACGTTACACTACTGGATACTGCGCTTATTTTGGAGGACATCTCATTACTTGACATAGCAAGAAACAGTTTGTTGTTGCCCGTTCATCCGCTGAGGCCGAGTATCGTTCAATGGCAGTTGTTGTGTCTGAGCTCACTTGGCTTGAGGGTCTCCTTGATGATTTAGGAGTCAAGCTTTCCGCAGCGGCCACTCTATTTTGCGACAGTCAGACTGCCATACACATTGCCAAAAATCCTGTTTTCCATGAACGGACGAAGCACATTAAGGTTGATTGTCATTTCATTCGAGAAAAGGTTAAATTAAAGAAGGTACAGTTAATGCATGTTTCAGTTACCGAGCAAGTTGCTGACATCCTCACCAAGGCCTTACCACGACCTTTGTACTATCAGTTCTTGTCCAAGCTCGGTGCCTACGATTTGTACGCTCCAGCTTGCGGGGAGTGTTGAATGATATATGTAAAGGCCCATTAGTAAAAGCTCATTTAGTCTCTTAACTAGGATGTTTAGTCTCACATCTTGTAATAGAGATTTCTCTCTCTCCGTATAAATTTGTACTCACACTTGTAATTTGATGTTCAAGAAGTATATACAAGGTTTAATCAACGTTTCTACAATACACATCAAATAATATCTCCTGGTAGTCGAGCATATACCATTTCAAGATCAATAAAATCATACGGAGATTAATTTTTTCACATAGTTTTAAAATAATTATCATAATACAAAAATTGCATCCAAAGATTTAATTCCTTTGTAATTAAAAGGATATTGAATATCTCTTTTGTTCTTCAATATTCATACCAAAATATTGTTTCTCAAGTCATTTGACAATCTCTTAGTTTTCAAAAGTCCATAAAAAAAATTAATAGAAACACTATCCACATAACTCTCCAATCTCAATAAGCATCTCATGGACCTATAGTCTTACGTTTATGCATCTTCTTCAAGTAATCTTAATTCTTTTTTTGAAACAGTCCACATATATTCTCATTATTATGTTCATGTTGCTCTATAAAATATGTTTTTCTTTAAAACTTCCGTTTAATAAATTCTCAAAGTAAATGGGACACATCCGGTTTTCATCGAGCTTGCGGGCTACTATCGCAAGTTCATGGAAGGTTTTTCACATATAGCACAACCGCTCACTTCCAAATCCCAATAAGCATCTCATGGACCAATTATCTTACATTTATGCATCTTCTTCAAGTAATTTTATTTCTTTTTTTGAATCAATCCAAACATACCTTCATTATTATGTTTATGTTGCTCTTCTAAAATATTTTTTTTTAGAACTTTCAATAATAAATTGTCAAAGTAGCCATTGACATCATCATTAATTAACTAATGAAGACCAAAAGGGGCCAAGTCGAATTTACGCGTGCAAATCACATTCAAACGTTGGATTTTCTTAAAGTTGTTAGTCGTTATTTGGAGAGAAATTCTCAAGCGTTTAAGGATTCGATTGAAAACGAGATTCTGCGACTTCCGGGAATCTTAACCACAACAACAATTTATGAATAACGACAATAAAAACAGTTTAAACGTTCGAGGCAAGCTTTAACTAATTAATTAAATTGCATACGCTTAAGTATTAAGCTAATAAGTGAAGCAAAGAAACGGAGCGGAGTTTGCCCGAGCATATTCAAAACTACAGTGAGGAGGAGGCCACCTCATATTAAGACACACATAGGAGAACTTGATAATTTCTCGGTTGGGCTTCGGTTGACTGTTGGAGCTGTGATCCATGACTATCAATACTCAACGTCGATTGGGAGGTTGAGGCTCGCCGATCCCTAGATAGAGATGGACCAAAGCTGGCCACCGGAATAGGACGTTGGTGTTGACGGTGACCGAAAACACCCGCAGAGTTGCCAGATAGTAGCGCTGACCAACGAGATAAGACGCAGAGGCGTCCGTCGAGGGGGGACCAGGCGTTGTAGCTTTTCTACGGGAGAAACGATAATCGGCGTTGTAGTCCTGGAAGATCATCGTCGAGATAGAGAGGATGATCGTGCAACTCTTCACGTTTGCACAGGGAGATCTTCGGCCGACAGAGGGGGAAAACAAAAATATCATTTTCCCTTTATATTTGGCCGCCCCTTCTTTGAAATGAATTTTTTATACCATTTACATGCCTTCCTTACTATTTGTTTCCAAAGACAGAAACATTTTGATGCCCCTTCTAACAAATATTCTCAAATTTCTCTTTTTCTTATTATTACAAAATAAGATCTTATTTCCTCCCTATTTCAATTTTAGATCTTTCTAATTATAGTTATTGCCTCCTTAGTTATATGTGTCCTTAATTAGTTAAAATTTGCCTCTTATGTCTTATCTATTCAAATTGTTGGACCATTTATTCTGGGACTAACCGGGTGGTCAAACCAGAGAGCCGGAACTCAAAATAACATGAGCGTACAAAAAAATGACAAAAAAATAAAATAACACAATAAAAATAAACAACAACATTCAAGTCTTTATCCCACAATAATGGGGTCGGCTATATGGATCCTTTGTCGTCATTGTGCCCTATCTTTTGTCATAATCTCACTAATGCCCAAGTACATCATGTCTTTCCTTATAGTTTCATTTCAAGTCTTTATTGGTCTACCCCTCTCTCGTTTAACATGCCGAGTGACTAGACTCTCATAACCCCTAATAGGTGCCTCTAATGGTCTCCTTTGTACGTGTCAAAACCATCTTAGTCGAGCTTCTCGCATCTAACACATAATAAAAATAACACGTAAAATATAATTGGCGCGTGGTAATATCACGCGGGCTTGGATGTGGCGATGATTGCATCAGTTGTCAAGATGAATCTAGATGGGTCTGCTGCTTGACTAAAAGTCAGACTAGTTGCAGACAGCTACATCCAAACCTATAAATTTTGATGAATTTTTTTCAATGATTGCCAAAATGACATCTATCTGAGTAATCATATCACTAGTTGCAATTAATCATTGGCTCTTGCTCAGTTGGTCATTAATGTCATTCTTCATGGTGATCTTGAGGAAAAAGTATATATAGAACAACCACTTAATCTCATTGGATAGGAGGGGTCACAGTATGATGTGTAAGCTCAAGAATCAATTATATGAACTCAAACAATCATGTCGAGCCTAGTTTGAAATTTTTTTGAGAACACTAGAGCAGTTTGGGCAACACGAATGTAATGTTGAACATTCTATTCTCTATCAACACATACAAGGTAGTATTATTTATGTGGTGGTGGATGCTATTGTGATCGAAGGTGGGGACAACAAAGGAATTTCGGAACTAAATCATGATCACTTTCAAAGTAAGGAGTTCGGTACTACTATACTAATTAAGGTATAAAGAGACCCTGACGTACTCTCACTGCACCCTACAAGCTTATTAAATCCAAAGCTTAAGGAAAAGAAGGCAAAATCAAAATAGACAAAAATGATGACTTTTAAAATCTTCCTTGTGTAGACATTGAAATAATCGAAGAAAAACTAGGGAACGCACATATTCTCAAAAATAGATCCCTCTCAACCTCATCATTATGAATATCTATTTAGCTGAAGGAATGCAGTTTGGTGTCACTTCTGAGGAGGGGAGTTGATCTCCCTGATTTAAAGACTCCCAAGAGGTTGAAGTAGATGAAAGAGTGGAGCATGTAAACTGAACTGTTGACTATTGGCCTCCTTTGATGCCCATGAAAAAAAATGCTCGGTTTACTTGAAATGTATCAAAATAGTTTATTTAGCATTTGCTTTGCTTCAAAAATGACAAAAGGCAAACAGAAAAGACCACTTTACACACATTTTACCTGCAACCGAAAGGAAAAACCATACCATACCATACCATACCATAAATATGAAAAGGCTACTTTACACACATTTTACCTTTCTTTTTTCCTCTCTTTAGCTTCAAAGAAAGAAAAAACCATACCATAAATATGAAATAATCACGAAAAGGCATGTGGATATAATAATCACAATCGAATGCACTATAAACAAGAAGAAGCAATGAATTTTTCTGAGACATAAAAAACAATTAGGAAAAACTACTCTCAATAATTCCCAGAAGTGAACTCGATGTCAATCTCTTCTAATCACTCAAATTCATATTAACTCCACAAAGAATCAACAGAACACCTCGCATTAAATCACAAATCAAAGAGTAGTTTCATTACCTTTAACCTTATTGCAGAAAGGGCAGGCCTCATACTGGTACAGAACCACATCCTTCGGTAATAAATCCCATGAAGGAGGCTCTTTCGCTTCCACCGCCGTGGAAAAAGCCACGGAGAAGGACACGGCTCCGGCCAGGCCCACCGAAACCGACTTCGAATTGATGAACGTAGATGCGGACGGTGCTGGAACCAAAGGAGGCCAACACCGCGATTTCCCGTCGGCCGCGGAATCACCGTTATTGATCAAGGCGGACGTAAAAGTTCGCCGCCCGAACCCGGCGGCGACGGAGGACGAGCAAGGACGGAGCAGGCTTCTCGGGTAGAGAAAATGGGGGTAGAGACTCTGCGCCCTTCTCATCATCGCGCGCGCTCGCTTTGATCGCACCTCCGATCTTGGAGAAGAACGGAGAAGCGCGAAGTGGAGGCGCTTTACGCCCGAAACCAAACCCTCGCGCGCGGGGCGGCAGGCAGCAGCTTATAGAGGAGACGATATCATTGTTATGCTGTCCCGCGGAGCAGATTAGTGAGCGATTGTTAATTATATTTTGTGCTTTGATATAATTTTCCGAATCGTAAGGTAGATCTGATGATTATTGTGCATAAATATATTTTGAAGCATAAGCCTGCGTATAAAAATATTCTCCACCATCATATACTTTGCCGTGGTAATTAAGTCAGAAATATTATATATATTTTTCATAATGTCAATATTAATTTTATTTTGTAATCTAATGTTATTAATGGGTTTCCTTGAGCCGGCTCGACCAAGCCCATAGAACCGTGCACGACCACCAGAGACTCGGGCGAGTCGACACGTGCTGACTTGGCCCCGCCTCACCGTACACGTCCATGCGAGCACCGGGTCGCGTGCGGCCTTAGCCGCGCACCTCGGCGCGTCTCCCCGCCTTCGCGTCCCCACCGCCCCCGCAGCCCCACCGCCCCCGCGGCCCCACCTCCCCCGCGGCCCCACCGCCCCCGCGGCCGCACCGCCCTCGAGGCCTCACTGCCCTCCGGCCGCCCATAAGTGGGCAGCCGTTTTTTCGGCAGTGCGGGAGGCCAAGTGATCATCCCGCCTTCGCGTCCCACTTCTGACATGAGATAGCCGCCCAGAACTTGGCGGCCAAGAGGCCTCCCAGATCAGGGCGACCAGAGAGAAGGGTGTCCTTGTGGTCGCCCGCTCCTGACAAGGCACGGTCGCCCAAAACTGTGCGGCCAAGAGGCCGCGCAGATCTGGGCGACCATGACCTATTAGGAGTGGGCGACCACATGGTCGCCCGCCCCTTTGGTCGCCCAAATCTGGGCGGACTCTTGGCCGCACAGTTTTGGGCGACCGTGCCTTGTCAGGAGCGGGCGACCACAAGGACACCCTTCTCTCTGGTCGCCCTGATCTGGGAGGCCTCTTGGCCGCCAAGTTCTGGGCGGCCATCTCATGTCAGAAGTGGGAGGCCACATGGCCGCCAGCCCCCTCTGGTCGCCCAAATTTGGGCGGCCTCTTGGGAACAGGTGGCCACTTGGCCACCCTCCCCTCTGGAAACCCAGATCTGGGCGGCCTCTTGGCCTCCAAGATCTGGGCCACCTTTCCTGCCCAGAGTTGGGCCACCTACGTCTGCTGTCGCTGGGGGCTAACCCCCTAGTGGTCGACGCTTGTCAATAGGTAAGGTCGCAAGGCCTATGTCTGCCGTTGCTGGGTGCTAACCCCCTAGCTGTCGGTTCCTGCCAATAGGTAAGGTCGCAAGACCTACGCCTGTGACCTCCCACTGTCGACGATCGAAGGTCTGCTCTTCTCTCCGCAGTAGGCCTCAACATCGTCAGGGGCTGACACCCTCATTGTTGTCACTAGTTCGAAGATCCGCTCTTCACCGCCTCCTCGGGATCACGTCCCATCGGTCTCTCACTGTCGACGATCGAAGGTTTGTCATTCTCTCCGCAGTAGGTTGCGGCGTTTTCAGGGCCTACCCCCCTCGCTCGCCACCGGTTCGAAGATCGATCTTCACCGCCTCTCAGGGACCACATCCCAGCGGCTTCCTACTACTGACGATCGAAGGTCTGCCCTTCTCTTTATAGTAGGTCGCAGCGTTGCCAGCCCCCCCATCGCTTGCCACCGGTTCGAAGATCCGCTCTTCACCGCCTCTCCGGGACCACGTCCCAGCGGCCTCCCATTGACGACGATCGAAGGTCTGTCCTTCTCTCCGCAGTAGGTCGTGGCATTGCCAGGGCCTGCCCCCCTCGCCCGCCACCGATTCGAAGATCCGCTCTTCAGCGCATCTCCGAGACCACGTCCTTGCGGCCTCCCACTGCCAACGATCGAAGGTCCGCCCTTCTCCTGCAGTAGGTCGCGACACCGCCAAGGCTTGTCCCCCTTGCGGCCGCCTAGGTTCAAAGGTCCGCCCTTCACCGCTAACTACTCAACAACATCCCCCAGACTAGCGAACTCGACCTCTCACTGTCCAGCTAGAAGTGTTCGCACTTCGCCCTGGTAGTAGGACACTTGACTATCTGGGTCTCATCCTTCAACCGCCAACCATTCAACGACATCCCCCAGCCCGGTGAACCCGACCTCATACTACCTAATTAGAAGCATTCACCCTTCGCCCTGGTGGTAGGTCGCAGAATCATTTAGGTCTCGTCCTTCAATAGTCAGCCTCAAAAGAGCACTGCAAAGTTGCCCAAATATAGCAGAACCAACATTACAAATCTCACAAGAGAAGGGCAAAACAACAAAGGGCCAAGCCTCGACCCTAAACTCTGAAGGAATGTGCCGGAGAATCACAGAAGGCAAAGCGACAACAAAAGCATAAAGCCAACAATGAACTGCGAAGAGAAGAAGTAGCTCGCAAGCTAACACACAACAAAAGTACAAGAACGTCGCAAAGACAACAAGCATACAAGACAGTACTAGATACAACGAACTAGGGAGTCTGCACCCCCTCACCAACGTCAAGGTTGGAGGATTCATCCTCAGAAAAGTCGTCAAAACCAAGATAAGCAACGACACACTCACTCATGCAGGATATCATTCCCCATCCGCCCAGGTAGTGTTCTGGGTGTCATCTGGACCTCGCCCTCCAACTGCCAACGTCTAAGAAGCAGAACAGGCTTGCTTATACAGAACGATGGTTCCAACACCGCCAAAGCTCGATCATCACCACGAGCAAGTGGACAAAGCTAGAACAGTGAACAAACAATAAAACAATGCTCAAAAAGCTACCAAAGCTCTGCAAACTAAGTACAAAGACACTACATGACACAAATGTACAAAGATACAATAAAGGCGAAACTATATCTCATCTGCATCAACGTCAGAGCTCCCACTCCCATCAAAGATCTCCAGTAAGAAAACCAGCTACACCGCAACCCCGCGACCACGCCATCATGCAAAGGAACGTCACCTCCAATCTCGCGGGTATCTCTTAATCTTCAGTGCGTAGTGCACCCAGTGCGTGTAACACCTTGCGCGCGCATTGCACATTGCGCCAAGCGATCGTGACCTGCTAGGAGCGGGCGGCCACATCCCTCCCCTCTGGCCGCCCTAATCTGGGCGGCTTCTTGGTCGCCCAGTTCTGGGCGGTCGTTCCTTGTCAGGAGTGGGCGTCCACAAGGCCGTCCGCCCCTCTAGCCGCCCAGATCTGGGAGGCCTCTTGGCCGCTCAGTTCTGGGCGGTCGTATCGTGTCAGAAGCGGGCGGCCATGTAACACCCATTTTTCATGTTTAAAGAACTTGGAGTCTCTGGAAGCTACTGCTCAGCGGTAGGTAGCTACCGCCCGACGGTAGCCTTTTATTCGTCAAATGCGTCGAGATAAAAGCGTCGAGACGAAAGCGTTGAGTAGCTAACGGCAGACGATAGCTCTACCGCTGGCGGTAGAGCGACGGTCTGAGGTGATTAGCGGCTCTATAAGTTACCGCTGCGCGGTAGGTAGCTACCGCCCGACTGTAGCGGACGGAACCAGTTCCGTAAGTGACGATTTCTGACTGTCCAATCTTCTTAAAACTTGACTGGGTGGCCCAGAAATCCCCATCCGTGAACCCTAAGCAGGGCAGATGGGTTCTCCTTTCCTCTTCACTCCTCATTTGAGAGTTTGGAAGATTAGGGTTTTGAGAGAGAGCTTGGAGGAGGAAGAAGAGGTATCTTCCGTCATTGACGAAGCTTCAGATCTCCTTTCATTGATTCGAGACCGGATTCGTGGAGAGGGCTTGAAGGCGTACATTTTCATCCGTGCAAATCAAGATCTACATGACTAGAAAGAGCAATCGTAAGGTAATGACACTTCTCCTCCCGATTTTTAGGATGTGTGAATGACATCCATTTCGTTTATGACCTTATTCAAGCATTTAGGCACCAGATCTCTCAAATGAGAGAGGTTCGGGTCACCATGGTTCAAGAGAAACTACCAGGTCGATTGAGTCCGTCCCCGACATATTGTTGCATTAGAAATCCGCTCCGTTAGTGGATTGGGCATTGAGAGTGAGGTCATAATCGCGACCGGCGATCCGATTCGGCGATGTTGCATGACGTGCACTGTAGGGATTTTTGCTAGAAATCTGATCGCGGCGAAGACGCCGTTTGCGATGCCCTCATTTTCGGGTGAGAACGAATGGTGGTCTAGGGCGGGAAAGGATGTGATTGTTGAATGTTATGTTAATGCGTGACATTGTCTCTATGGTCGGCTGGCTAGCCCATGACGTTGCAAGTCACGTGTGGAGAGTGTCCCAGCAAGACAAGTTCCCTTCTGTGAAAACTGATGAGAACGTTAAGCTTTTGGACAAGCCCGGGCAAATGAAGCCCACAACGGGCAGGGTCAAGCAAGGTTTTTTAACATCGGTTGGATTGTTGTGACGAAACTGACGTGAGAGTCAGAGCTTGCAGGCAAGCCCGGGTGTTGAGACTCATGAGCGGGTGGGACATACGCAAGAGTTCCATTTTGAAGCTTGAAAGCCGATGTGGGAAATCAGAAGTACCCATGTGAATGATGTGATGATGTGTGATGATGTGATAGAATCATACGCGCTATAGGGCGCCTTAGGTAAAACCGGAGTTTGCATACATGTTACATTGTAGGCCCACTTTATTTAAATGTTCAACATAAAAACGTGTTTGATGTGTGAGACACCAAAACCTGTAGTTTTTTATGATTGTTCATATTTATTTACATATGCATACGAAGTGCTGACCTGCAAGATGATGAAGTTCATCGGGATCCGCTAGGGACGGTCGGGAGGAGGGGTGTTGGTTACACAGTTGAAGTCAGCCTTTGTTGTCCCACGTTACAACAAATTCTTACAGGACAAGGATCGCAAGCTGAAGCAAGCTCGCTGGCCAGAAAAGTCTAAGCCTCATGAAGTGCACCCCTTCTAATATTTCCTATGTGTTTGCTTGTTATGTTTCATTCACTGTAATCCGGCTTGCATGTAATCCGGCTTGCATGCTGAAGTAGCCTAGAAGTGCTATGACACATTGTTATGTTTGATGTTGATGTTGTTTTGGACGCTTGAATGTTGTAAGGTCTTAAGGTCATTTCGAACTCCTATGTAGTCGTGGATAATTTCTAGTCTGGTTGTTGTGTTTCCGCTGCCATGTTTTTTAAGTTTTGAGATAAATAGTACTTTTATATCACATTAAAATGTTGAAGTTGTGGCGTCTATATGTTGTGGGACCCCGACCGGACCCATATTATATGATCATTACAGGGGAGGTGTTATAGGTCACAAGGCCGCCCGCTCCTCTGGCCGCCCATATCTAGGCGGCCTCTTAGCCGCCCAGTTCTGGGCACGGGAGGCCACTTGGCCCGGCGCCCCTCTGGCCACCCAAATTTGGGCGGTCTCTTGGACTCCCAGATCCGGGCCACCTTTCCCGCCTAGGGAGGGTGGTCGCGCGGCCGCCCCGCGCTCCAGCGGGGTTTGCCTCCCCGCCGACTGGTGGCCTTGCCCGGGCGCCGGCCTCCTCCGGCCGCCGCCCTCGTCGGTCGCTCCTCCCCTCGTGGGAGGAGCGGTTATTTTTCGGTCGGGGGCGATCTTGTCATTTGCGTAAATGTATCAATCAGTGTGCCCCATTTCGGACAATTCCACTGGTCTGACCAGTTGTTATTAGGAGAAATTACCGGCTTGTCCCTCCTAAAATTTATAAATAGACCTCTCTCACTCTCATTTTAATCTTTTCCTCGACCGGAAAATCCTCCTACGATTTCCTCTCTCCACTCCTAGGATTTTCTCTTCACCGCTTCCCTTCCTTGCTCGCTTCCGTGCAAGCCTCTTCCGTGTCCGCTCCCGCGCGTGCTTCTTCTGCGCACGCTCCCGCGCGCTTCTTTCAAATCATCATAATTATTATATTAGCTAATCGTCACTATCAAATCAAATAAAATAAATAAAAATGACATCAAAAAGAAGAGAAGTGAGAAAAAAAGGGAAAATTTTTAGGTACAAGCTTGTACCATGCTCCCGTGCCCAAATAAATAACCCTTAACTCATAGGGGCCCACCTTTCTTTCCCCCCCTATCTCCCAAAAATTTCATTTTGAATTTTTCTCCCCTTCCTCGTCTCTCGCTGTGCATTCTCCGTGCATTCCTAGGGTTACGGCAGAAATCCAGGAACCGGAGGTCTCCCCCCCCCTTCACGGCGGAAGCAACTAGAGGTCTCCGTTTCTACTCCAGAACTCCACCATACTCGCCCCAGCGCGTTGATTCGGGCTGAAAACTCAGTGCTTCCGTGAGGGAAAATTTGTGCCATTACCGGAAAAATCGGTCTTCAGATCCTACGGATTTTCAGTTCCATCTAGAGCGGAACACGTTCGTTATCGGAGGTTGTCATTACTACTCCTTCAAGGTATAAAAATTTTGATTTTCAGTTTCATTCCAATTGTAGTTTATTTTGTAGTGTCCACCATAATTATAGTTGCTC
This sequence comes from Platanthera guangdongensis, assembly GCA_039583875.1. Classification (NCBI taxonomy): domain Eukaryota; kingdom Viridiplantae; phylum Streptophyta; class Magnoliopsida; order Asparagales; family Orchidaceae; genus Platanthera; species Platanthera guangdongensis. The sequence goes on along the minus strand of CM077163.1, from coordinate 225,771,349 downwards.
TGTAGTTATCTTCCAGTTTAATTCCAGTTGTAGTTACATTTCATTTGCGCTTATAGTTGTAGTTACTAGGTATTTAATTCCAACTGCTTTTGTTTTTATTCAAGTTACATTCCAGTTTGATTCTCGTTAGATTCCAATTGTAATGTTGTATTGTTTCCAGTTGTAATATTGTTTGAGCTTCTTTTATCTTTCCTTCTCATTCCCAGATGCCAGGTTCCAATATTGATTTTCAGTTCCATTCCAATTGTAGTTTATTTTGTAGTGTCCACCATAATTATAGTTGCTCTGTAGTTATCTTTCAGTTTAATTCCAGTTGTAGTTACATTTCACTTGCGCTTATAGTTGCAGTTACTAGGTTTTTAATTCCAACTGCTTTTGTTTTTATTCAAGTTACATTCCAGTTACATTCCAGTTTGATTCTCGTTAGATTCCAATTGTAATGCTGTATTGTTTCCAGTTGTAATATTGTTTGAGCTTCTTTTATTTTTTTCTTCTCATTCACAGATGCCAGGTTCCAGTTACTTATATAGCAGATGTGCTATTAAGACATTCAAAGAGAATGCCAAATCTTTGTTGGATGTCCTCTCTGAAGACTCCAAAGAGACTCTCCGTGAGATAGGAATTCTACAATTGTTTAACATGTCCACTATTCAACAAAATATTCCTCTGTTATATTATATTATTAGATCTTACTCTGCCAGAAGGAATGATTTTCTCATTGGTAAGTTTTATGTGAAATTTACAGTGAATCATGTTGCACTCATATTGGGTCTTCCAAACCGGGGAAAAGAATTTCAATTCGATAGAATTCCCTTGTCTAACCTCAAGCATAAGGAATTGGTGCAAGAGCTAGCTGACCTGACAGTAGAGGATAGTTCACCAACCCTAGAGTCAAGGAGAATAAATGCTCTTATTAGATATGTATTGGCAGCTTTCTTCTTCCCTTTGAAAGGACTGAAAGTGCCAACCTGTCTTTTGGAATTCAAAGGGTTGGAGGATTTTGCAGCAGTGAACTGGCCGAAGGCCATACACACCTTTCTCTACTCGCATTTTGCTTACATGAAAGAGATTGTTATTGGGGAGGAGATGAAAAATCTAGGCTATCTTGAGGGGTACTCTGTTATTCTAGTGGTAAGCAAGAGCACGTACAATTTATACTTGTCATAACATTGTTTTTTATTGATTGCTTGTAGCTATTTAATATCATGTTGTAGGTATGGTTTTTGGAGCATACCTCTGTAGCATCGACATGCAGAGAAATGACCACTCCCCGATTGCACTGATGGTCCTTCCAGCTTACCTTTAGCGCATTGCATTGTTCAAGACTCCGAGCCCAGCTGTCAATGCCCAATGCTGTAAGTAGTACATCGTTATTTACTGGATTAATTATTTTATGAACATGTAACATGACATGCTTGTTTGCATACAGGTTCGGAAGTCTTTTGTTTATATATCGGTTGAGGAGCAAGACTTGCTAGGAGGAGAAAGAGAGGAAGACTCATCAAGCTTTGAGGAAGAGGAGGAGAGGAGAAGTGTGAAGAAGGAGAAAAGAGAGAAAGAGGAGAAAATGAAGCAGTATAGGCTGAAGAAGGATAAGAAGAGGTTAAGAGGGAAAAAGGAGGAGATACATATCCTTTGAAAGATACATATCCTTCTTCGCTTTTAAAGTAAATCTGTTGAGTATGTACTTGACAGGAATTTGCTTGACATTTTTATGATTATACACCCTCAATATGTGTTTGCATAGTACTCCTTTGGTTTGAAAACCCTTACACGAACAATCTGCATCAAAATTTGTTGAATCAACTGTTACAAACCAGTGTTTATGATCCTCGGTTGATTCACAATGTTGGGCAGCATACAAAATGTGATTTTCACTTATTCTTGATTCTTCTACGACACATACACCAACTGTGCCGTCCATATATGCTTGCTCAAATATGGAGAAACTCTTTCGAGTGTATATTTTTGAAATATGTTTGAGTAGGTGACAATGTTGAATTTTCGGAGTTACGGTACCATGTTTGCATCGAAAGTCTTCATCATGTTCAGATCGACGCCAGTTCGAGGTCAATTTATCCAACCCAATATAACATTCAACTAGGGAACTGGTTGCTTTGGAACAACCATGCAAAATATTATTAGCCGACTCACTTCTTTGTGTAGATAATATGCCCAGATCTAATATTGATTTATTAAAAGCAGTGGACCACTTCATTCTAACCTTATATAAGTCACACAACCATCTGTTGTCCCCCAAGATTCCTCTTGTAACCATATCGCTCCAGCACTTCTCAAATTCAATCTCAGAATCACATTTACTCATACAATGGTAGAAAAGTGATCGTACAATTTTATCATTATTGAAAGCGGGTACCTTTGACGGGGCTTTCTTTGAGATGTGTCACTGACACAACCGATGTCGACTATTGGGAAAAGTTCTCTCAATGGCAACAGTCATTGCCTGATCTTGATCTGTAAATATAGTGGTGGGTTGTTTTCCTCCAACAAACCTCAAAAAGGTCTCGAACACCCAGCAAAAGGAATCTATGGTCTCCGTTGCAATGAAAGCCCCTCCTACAAAAATATTCTGCCAATGATGATTAACAGCAATAAAGGGCGCACATGCCAAATTATACTTATTCAGTCGATATGTAGTATCGAACACGATAACGTCACCGAAGCAATCGTAATCAATTTTGCTATGGTCGTCGATCCAAAGAAAACTAATAAGTCTATTCATCTCATCAGTGTGGATATCATAAGAGAACATATTATTCTCGAATTGTCTATCCTGCAATACTTTGGACAAGCTGATAGCATCCCCACTATCTATTAGCGCTCTTCTTTCGCGTTGGACAAAATTATAAGCATCGGACTTGCAAAACCCCACATTTTCAACACCGCCCACTTCATCTGCAAGGAAATTGTATGCATCGGTTGTTCTAATACCAACACCTGTCATATTCTTTAGAAGACTAGCTTGAATAGTAGATATACTGTGATGAGACCTCAGTAGGTGCTTGTCATTCTCTGATGCAAGTGTGTGATTATGTTCCTCGACGAACTTCGTAACCTCCCAATTCTTACCTTCTTTGTCTGCATTAAAATATATGCAGGCCAAACAATCTGTACGAGTATCCAATTTACGGTATTTTTGTTGTTCGTCATTCAACGGTTTGGAAACCTTTAAGCCGGCTTTTGCGCAACTATACCCTCGGCCCTTAATAAATCTGGTATGTGCCCAATAGACAATATTTTGCTTCCGCACGCTGAATCCAGTTTTATGGGCATAATCGCAGTACATAGAGTATGCTTCCTCTTCACTATGTACAATAGGGAATGATACTGTAGATTTCTATCATTTAGGGAAAAATACTCGCAAGTTAAATGCAGTTGGAAAGAAAAATTCGAATTGTAAAATAATAAAATCCAGTTGTAAAGAATAAAATCCAATTGTAACATAATAAATTCCAGTTGTAACATAATGAATTCCAGTTGTAACGGAGTCAATTCCAGTGTGTATTACATCTATAATTTTGATGATAATCGAAGAGAAAGATGCTGAACTTAAATTAAAGGAAGATCCACAAAAGAGAAGAAAGAATGAAGACTCACATTGCCAAAACTATCTACGACAGGTTTCTCATGTGACTCCTGCATGATCTGAAACTTCAGGGAGAAGAAACACGATGAGGGCAAAGAGACGGGGAAGTAATGGCGGAGTAGTAATGACACACTCACGGTCTTCTGCCGTTATCCGAACTCCGTAGGTAAGGTGTGGTAGGAGGAGCTTTCCCGACGGTCGGAACCGGCAGCAAGAGCTTTCCCGAAACCCTAATGGAGCAGACGGGTTCACATGAGAGAAGGAAAAATTGGGGAAGATGATGAAAAAATTGGGAGAGAGATGGCGGGAAATTTTTGGGAGATGGGGGGAAAAAGAAAGGTGGGCCCCATGAGTTAAGAGTTATTTATTTGGGCACGGGAGCATGGTACAAGCTTGTACCTAAAAATTTTCCGAAAAAAAGAGGAGAGAATAGAGAGATGACACGCATGAGACTGCAAATCACGGGAGTGTCGTCCCATCATAACACTGTAGATGTCAGGTGATTGTCACAACCGCACAGAGGGCCCTTGAACTGTCACTCGTTATGTATACATATGAAAAAATATCATGCGAAGAATATGCAAATAATGAATCGGGACATTTGATTCTTGTATTCGCGATCTGCTGCTATATTGCGTCCTCCTTCGCGCCTACTTCGCACCAGGGGCGGGCGGCGGTTGCGGACTCGCCAGCCACCGGCTGCGGGCACGCTGACGAACCCAGGGCGGCCGGTGGCCGGCGAGCTCACAGCCGCCGACCGCCCCTGATGCGTAGAAATCCCAATAGATTTCTTTGCAGCAGCGGCGCCCGTTGAGAAAAGTGAATTAAAATTGACCCAAATTCTAATTCTCATAAAAATTGAATTTGAAGACAATTTCAGGTTTTATCACAATTCACACAATGAAATTAGTATTTTCGATGTTCGACCAATAGGAAAAAAATCACATGCTTTTTCCTCAAGTGCCATTTAAAAATACAAGATGTGCAATTCACATGCTAATGTGAAGCATGAGTATCAATAAGTTCCATTTGATGCATGAATTTATATTCACATTGCTCAAAAAAGTATTCATAATGCATTACAAACCAAAGCGTACTTTGGAGAGCTGAGCGCAAGGCCGCGCACCGGGCAGCGGAACGCGGAGGCACACACTAGGGAGCATAGGTTGCGGGCTGCGCTCGCCAGACATAGGTCTTAGCACAAAACACCTCTAACATGAGTAAAAATATCTACGTTCGTGATAAAAGCACGCTATCAACAAATTCTGCGTAAATATATAACTAGTCAGTTCTTCTCGCAGCAGTCGGGTTTAAATGGATTTGATCAACCGTCTATAAGTTCGAATTAAGTCCCTACTTGGATCATATGTAGATCATTAACAGAAAAGGTGATGACATTAGCCAGGAACAAGTAGCACATCTGGCTGTTGACTTCATGTTCCTGAAAGGAATCTACCATTCAATTCTAAAAATGTTCAGAAATTGAATTCATATAATGTATTAAGGAGGAGATAAAATGAAAATCTTAGAATGAGATTATAGCAAACAGAAAACTTGATGATACCAGGGGTTTAAAGGAGCCAAAATAGCCACACACACACACACAAAAGCGGTCTCTGCCAAGCATACTTTAAATAAAAGTCTTTGTAGACGTAGGGCATAGATCATAACCGGGCTAATCTATCTCAAAAGTTTCAGTCCCACGAAGATCTAAACTAACGACAATATGTTGAGTTCTACAAATTATTTCAATCGAACAACGCGATAGAGGTTGTGGTTGAATCGCTCTCTTTCGCTCTACTTGGGAAGACATAAAATTACCCCCCCCAAAATTGAGGAATGCTACACATATATTCGCCTCCATAGTCCACACACTCTCCTCTCACATTCTTCCAACTGCTTCTAGCATCTAATCTTTACAAAGTTGTTTTGAAATAGAAGATCAACATTTGTGTCTATTGGTTGAAAGAACTAAGGTCAAGTCGTCATTAACTAAAGTCTAACCTTCAAGTTTCACTTGATTTTCTCTCCATTTGTGTCTCTGGAAGGTTTGAAAAAACATAAAATGTCTACATGATCACTACTTGCTCTCTCTTCCAGGCATACTCTTTCTCTCTTTCATAATTTCTAGGGGTTAAAAAAACATAAAATTCATGTCTTATTGGGATCACCCTTGTAAGTATGTTAAATTACATGTTGCACCCCTTCTATCTTTTGAAATTAAAAAAACCTCCCCTGCAAGTCTATAATTCCTAACATGCATGCACAAAAATATCTCCCAAGAGGAAAGCCCTAGGGGGCAACATGATTTGTAAACTCGCAGGGGAAGTTTTTGTAATTTCAAAAGTTAGATGGATTCAACCTGTAATTATGCTAACCCCAGGGAAATTTTGAGTAATTAGTAGTATAAATTATGGGGTAAACTGAGAACTCCAATGCTACATCTAAGAAGGGGGTTACCTTTTTGTATAGTAAAAGATGGATAATAGATTAATAGATAAATATAACTGGGCCCATTCACTCTCACAATAACTGAAGGGGAAACATTTCTCAGAAATTCAGTCTGAAGAAGCTGAAGCAATCAGCAACATAAGAATCTTCTATGCCAATTGTTAGCCCAAAGAATATGATGCCTATGAATTAGATATCGAAAGCAGCCCTTAAACGACTTCGCAGCTAGAGGCGACGAATTGCGCACAAAAAACTAAGATTCATGCGAACATGCAGCCGGGTTGAACAAAGCTTCAAAACAGTATCAAATTGCATCCACTGTGAAAAAATATGTTATTTTAATCCATGCAGCGGCTGTAGATTTTAACGTAGTTGACAAATTTATCTTTGTGAGCTTCAAATTATGATCCTAAAATGTATTTGGGAGCTTCAAATTATGATCCTAAAATGTATTTGTGAGGGTTATGAAATGTCTAAACTACCTCCAAATCAATAAGAAGATGAGTTGATTAGACTACAAACCACACTAAGGATTCGTTTGTTTCGGCGGTGGCGGGTCGATCAGGAGGGTGGAAAGGAGTGTTCGAAACGGAGGGGGGAGGTGGCTGCTCCAAACGGAACTTTGGGGCGTTCTCAAGGGGGCGGGTGGAAACGGAGCAAACGCCGTCGGAGGTTCATTTGTTTACCGCCTTCCGGCGGCGTTTGCCCAAAACGGAGCACCCAAAACGCCCAAACAAATAGAGCCTAAGAATATATTTTGCAATTCTCATATTATTACTAATACAAGATATATGCATATAATGATGATGATAATTACAAAAATGAAGTATATATATTATAAAATTTAATTTGACTGATCAGAACAATGAAGTATATATATATTACAAAAATGAAGTATATATATAATGCGAAGTCTTGCCTTGGTGCATTGATTAAGATGTTGTTGTGAGACCCTGAGGTCACGGGTTGAGCCTTGGAAGAAGCCTCTTGCAAAATGCAGAGTAAGATTTGCCTATATTTTACCCTTGTGGTGAGACCATTCCCAATCATCTGCGTGGAATGCTTTGGAATGCTTTGTGCATCGGGCTGTCCCTTCTTTAGAACAATGCACGACCTATAAAAAAGCATTGCATCAAAGGAAGCATACTGCTTTGAATTAGGGATCTTGCCCCCATCCTCTATTATAATTAAGATTTTATAAGTTTGTTAAAGAATACTCCATAAGTTTCCACAATGGGTATTTGAAGAGAGTTTTGGACACTCATAGTTAACGAATCATGATAATCTAATTTTCCCAATTGTTTCCAAAGTAGCGAAAGACCATGTGTGTACTTATCTTTGGACACTAGTAAGTCTTGTTTGGGACAATTCTGGCCGTAGAAAAAATGTGACGGGAAATACTATTGGATTAGAGTTGAAAACACTTAGGGTTCGTTTGGTTTGGCGTTTTGCCGCCTTCGTTTGGAACAAATGCCGCAGATGGCGCGTAAACAAAAGCACTAAAATACTTTGTTTGCACCCGCCGTACGAAGGAAAAGCCACCAAATCGGAGCTTTTCCAGCTCCCGCCTCCCCCCCCCCCCCCCCGGTCCGACACCTCTGTTGAGGACCCGCCGGCTCCCGCACCGTTCAATCAAACGAACCCTTAGGCAGAAGCACTATCCCATTATCGAAAACCAAACCAAACTACTTCAAAATAGTGGTGGCGGTGGGATATAACTTTTTTTCCATCAACACCACCATCCAAAACAATAACTTGGTATTATTTGGGATATCCCATGATGAATTCACTGACAATGGAATCAAGTTGTTCAAATTGCACAATTTACACTAACAATCCAATATACCCAACTTCAAAAGACAAGTATTTACGACCATAATGCTTTTATCATTGCAAAAAAAGCATAGAAATTTTCAAAATGTTAGGTCTTGCATTTTTACAGCAGATTTCTACAAATTCTAAAGAAAATGCACACACAAACAAAAAATTTGGTAGTCCACTAGAGAAGCGCAATCAGTATGAAGAGAAGGAGGGCGGCGATGAAGGAATATTTTAGTGCCGCAAGGACGATGGCGATGGAGATGAAGAATAGCTGAAACAAAACCTGAACGCTAGCCCAGGTAAGCAGTCCCGTCAATCCGACAGCTAGGATGTTCTCCGGTCCGGGTTCAGGAGATCCCTCAACCGGAAATTGAACGCCGTCTGGCGAGCCCTCCTCATCTCTGACGGACCGCCGCCGGCTTCTACCTTCCGTCGCGTCTCCGTTTCCATTCGACCTGCCGCCGGTCGCAAAGACCACCAGCCTTGACGATCTAGGTTTCCAAATGATGGGCGTTTGTGAGAAGAAAGCAGTGATCTGCAGTTAGCCTGCAACTTGAGTGAGTGGCTACTGGGGAGGAAGAAGAGTGGATGAGAAATAGTGGAGAAGATCACCATCTTCTTCTTTCTTCACATGCTTCCCATGCCCAATTTTATTCGTGGGAATTTTCTTATGGACGGAACTACACATCTAAAATACTAAAAAAAATTTCCTGCGGTTCTCCTGGAGGAGGAGCCGGTATCGCGAGGAGCCGTACGAGATGAGTTTTGCATTTTGTGTATTTGAGGGTATTTTTATTTCGTTTTTTGCTTTGTTTTTTCATAAAGTCAAATGCGGCGCATATAACATTGCTTAAATATTAATATAATTATTTATATAAATGTTAATTATTAATTATTTTTTAATTATTTTTTAATCTATAAATATTACTGTTTATATATTATGCTATATAAATATTATACTATAGTTTATATGCTATAATTATTTTTAATATAAATATTACTATTTATATACTATAGTTTAACTATATTATATACGGTAGTCTGATCACTTTCACCGTGCCTCCGCCACCGTCTGCGAGATCAGGGGGCTTTGGATGTCGCCGGAGAAGAGTCGCCCTCGTCGGAGAAGAGCCGTGAGAATTGGAGCCCACCGGAGAAGGGGTTTAGATGTCGTTGAAGAGAGCAGCCTCCCCAGAGATGGATAGTACAGCTTGGCGGAGGGGAGGAGCCGAAGCCGGTCTCAACTCCACCTCGGACGGGCGGTGACCACCAGATGGAGGAGTAGGAGGAGGTGCTGGAGCTTGGCGGAGGCGGAGCCGGTCTCAACTCCTCCACCTCTGACAACCGCAACACCTGCAAGGATCGACCTCGATTCCCGTCGGAGAAGACGAGAGATGTCGTCGGCGGTGACGGGAGAGATGCGGAGTTGCGATTTATCCTAAACGTGACTCACTGGAGCTCTCGCCGAGGGTTCGGACCATAGTTTTTTGAGCAGCAATAAAACGTTGGGCGTCTCAAACGAAAGCGAAAAACAAATGGAAATGAACATGCGCGTTGCGTTTCATTAAAACGAAACGCCACAAAAAACTGCGCCAAATGACCCAAAGTTATTTCCCATAGTGTTGAAAGCTATAGTTCTTGTATTTCAATCATGTGTTTTTTTTTGCAGCATTTTTTTTACTTAGAGCTGCAAATAGATAAAATCTGTGAACAGGGGTACATGATTTACAAATAATAGCCGTATTTTATTATGTAGAATGATTATAGGTCGACTGATGATGTGATGCATCCGACCTCTGGAGTTTGTGCGGGAACTCCAGGGTGGAGTTGAATCCAACGGCGCGAGAACCTCCCACTTCCATCAATCCAACGTTGTTTGACTTCTCGCGCGCTAAAAGACAAAAAAAGAAAAAGTTAAATATTAAAAAATGCAACCTTGCTCGCACGTTGAATTTCAATCGGACGAGCGAGATTTCGAGAACTCCACCTGAAGTTCCCGCAGGAACTCGAGAGGATCTGGATTCTGATGTGATCAGCTTCCTTAAAAATATTTTTGACATGGTCAATCTTCTGTCACGTGCGCTAAGAGCTATATAATTGTTACAATTATTATTATTTTACTGTAACGTTATTCTCCAAGTACTTCTAAAGTTATAATAGGCATGTCTGTTGGTGCGTCTAGTGAGCGCTGAATAGAGAGCGGTGCGATTTGCTATAATAAGGACCACAAATTAGGAATTGAAGTTATTAATTAATAAGAAAAAAAATTAGAATGAAAAAAAAAGGAACGAGAATCTCACCGAAGTCGACTCCATAGGAGACCCCTTCTAAGGCGAAAATTTTCAGTGCGTAATAATATAAAACACGTGGAGTATTTTTTTTTAGTATAAAATCTAACTGAAATTTCATTCACACTAAAAAAGGATTGTATTTTCAATTATAAATATCAGTTATAAAAATACCTTATATTTTCACCCAAAAATATATACATATGGGTACAACTCAACAGTCAATGAGTAGCACCAGTACATGAAGACCTGATTGGAATTCAATCGCCAGCAGGGGCGGCAGGAGGACCTTTAGACACAAGCGAGGATCATACTCGCCAGGAAGCGTGACCACCCAGTAGCACGGGCAAGCTCCGAACAGCACTAGTGACGAGCAACAACAATGCTCACCTAACAGGCGACTTTCGATTAACACCTAAGATAATCGCTAGACGATGTTCACCAGTAACCGAGCCAGGTCGCCCGATGACAGTAGCGGATAATCGCAGTATTGAGTCTTCTCACCCGTAGGACACCCCCCCCCCCCCCCCCCTATCTTTTGTTTATAAATAGAATCACAAAGGTACAAGAATATGAGCTTCGAAATCTTGAAAAAAATCTTGATTGCCTCTTCCCTTGGCCTTTTAGCTGAGCTTTTTGATCATTTCTCCGAAAAGTCAACTTCTCAGCTAGTGTCGCCCTTGTACCTTGTTCGACCATCTTTTGTTGTGGAGGGGAAACTACTTCTAAGTATCTAGGTACGTAGTGAGACCTCCCTGCCGCAGCACCTACGGTCCTTTTGGTTGTCCCTCTATTTCTACGTTTTATCCCGTTTAGCAGTTGAGCCCGACCGCTAGACTAGTAATCTTAAGCTATCTTGATCCGAATTTTGAAATAAAGATTTTCCCGGCTTTAACAATATGAGTACTTAAAATGGCCGCAAAAATATATCAATATTTTGTGAAATAACAAAAAAACAAAAGGAGAAATTTGCATTTACTCCACAATCCTCCCGATGTGTTACACGCACAAAATTTTTTTTGCCTTTGGAGGATTTCTCTCTAGAATTAGCGGAATTTTTGGGTCCGGGTTTCCGGATGGAACCGGAACCAATAGAAAACTTGAATGCAAGGGCCCCGCGCAAAAATGTATGTCGGACTCCCAAAATGCGTGGGCCTCACATGCCTTTTAACGGTAGATCCGAGCTCCCGGATCCAGATTTGGAACCGGGAGTCGGACCCAATAATTTGCCCTAGAATTAAAGCTAGAATTCAACAGTGTTCGAAAGGTCCTAAACCGATAAGTTCATCCACTCCGATATGACGTCCTTTGAGGTAGCTGGCACTAGACTACTAGAGACTGTCGGAAATCTAGCTCACAATTTTTTATAGCAGACAAGAAGCTCATCGGCATCCTGGACGGCAGTCTCTGCATTCTTGTACTTCTCGTGAGACATGGGGCATTGTGGCAATTGAAGCAAACACAATCTCATGCAATTTGTGGTGGAGCAAACAAAGTTTGAGGTTGTTGGGTGAGGAAATCAAGGCTCCATTTGGCGTGACGTTTTTGCTACGGTGAAGGTGGACAAAAATGTTTATTATGTTTGCGTAATACTTCAGGAATTGTATATGGGTACCTGAATTTGTAGACCCCTTAGATAGAAGTGAGATTGCAAAATAACTAAGGTTCCGTTTGTGGGGGGGGGGGGGGGGGGGGGGGGGGTTATTTTCACAGTGGTCTGATGCGGTCGTAACCGCTTGACCGGGGAAAATGAAAATAAGTCCCCCCAAACTGAGCCTAAATCCAGATGTTGTTGGCAAGCTGGATTAACAACGACCGACCACCGGCAAATTGCAAATCGAGTTTCAAGGCAAGGCAAATTCCTAACAGACTCTGCCGGTAAATTCCAAGCTCAACCACGTCTGAGTAGATACTACCAGCAGCATCTCATGTGGACAAGCTCAAAGGACAACATATGGGAGGGAGTAGATGTGAAAGGGAGCTTACCTGTTGAAGCTACATGCAGCGGCCGCAGCAGAAGCGGTGAATCGCTGGCCAATTTTGGATAAAGTTTGCGATCGGAGAGGCACCAGACATAGGAGCTCGAACACAACAGTACAGAATAGTGGGAAGAAAAGGGGGATATTTCATAATTTTCCATGGATTTAGTTCATTCCTCCGCATTTTGGCTCCCCGCAGCAGCGCTCTATCTCCGTCGTGGTAAATCCAAGATGCCAAACAGGGCGTAAGACATAACCATAAATAAAATTAATAAATGAGTGACACTGCGACCCATCAACTACAAATTAAACCATCCACGCCCACAGACTATCATACATGTTTGATATCGTGGAAGAAAACCCAGGATTAGAAAGAAAAAAATGGAGCAAATGATTCAGGCAGACATCTGAAAGCATGTAAATCAACCACTTCAAATGCTATGGCTCGGACATGGGTCGAGAAAAGGTGAAGCCTAATTAATGATGAAATTGCACAAGCAAATAAGATAGAAATGTGACCGTGTTGTGGATACCAAATAATGCATAGCTTATGCCACTATTCTATTCAAGTGCCTGGATGAAAATCTCTGATAAAGACTCTCCTCGAAGGACCAAGGCAGACAGAAGGCTAGAGTTTATTTTACATAAGAAGTCTTTAACTGGATTAAAAAAAAAATTTAAAAGGAAAAATGATTATTTTTTCATCAATATACTGTAACAAGCATCAAAAAGGTCCTGAACTTATAAAGAGCAGCCTCAACATTGGATCCAAACTAACACCACACTCTATGAAATGAATGTTCTGAAGGGGATGAAATTCTACGAAGTGACACAAGAAGAAAGCGATGGATGACGGCTAGTAACAACTCCTTGATTATATAGTAAGTGATGCAAAATTTAAGTATGCATGTACCAGAAACTACAGAGGAGTAGTAGCAATAATGGCATCCGAGATACTACTTTCCAGCTTTTCCTCGGAAATCCACAACGAACTTTGCCGGCGTAAAAGTTCCTTCTTTTCTGCTTTCTTCTGTTCCAAGAGTTGCTCTTTCTTCCTCCAGCATTCAAGCTTTTCAGCTTTTTCTTTCAACTGCATCCACATGTGTAATCACGTTCATTAGGGAACAACGATGAAGTATCAGAGAGCGAAAAAATATGCTGCAAGGAATACGAAATTGAAGAACAAAAAATGAGAGCACTTGCAATTGAAAAAATGATAAACATTTCCTAATCTTTTTTTAATCAATGATAGTTTTGTAGTGAAGTATTATCATGGTGCCTGGAGTTCCTACTCAAATAAAGTTGTTCTTAAAACAATCTAAACTAAAATTTGGGCAGATGAAAAAACTGTTTTGCTTGAAAGATCAAAATTTTTATAATAGTAACTGTATTACTGATGGTGAGAAGAAACGGGCAGGGGGAGGGCCGGCGGTAGGAGGGAGAGAAGATGAGGCTAGGGTTAGAGGAGAACAAGGAGAGCAACTCTTTTCTTAGATCACATCCAAGACAAAAAAAAATAAAGTCCATACAAGCCCCTCTTATAGTAATGAGGTGTAAATAATAAAACTGAACATTTAAACTTAATCATAATTGTCCGGCGCTACCGCCTCATACGGTTCATCTTCGTTCCGGGTCGTGCTTGCCGCAACCGCCTCCTGCGATTCATCCTCGTCGGTCCGAGCCGCCCGCCCGCCTCCTGCAGTTCCCCAATGGCACGAGCACCCCCATCACGTTCCCTCCGCATATAGACCCGCCACGGAGGTGCTCATCATGAACGTCCGTAACAAATTGCATTAGGCCTCAAAATGAGATTGGGTAAAACGGACTAAGATATGTTATTCTATTGAGATATGTGCCTTTAGATTCTGGTGGAGACCAGCCCTGATCAGGTCGACAAAAATGTCCGACGTCGCGCCCCACCGGACCTCTATCGATCCGCAGCTTTGCATGTTTTATTTGTCTTTTTTTGTTTGTAATTGTGTGGATATATATCTATATATATAATACATAGATACATATATATATATATATATAATACATACATACATATATATACAAGCAGTCGTGCACGGAGACCCCGTGCGGGGCGACGACATTGGTTTGGAGTGGAGACATTGTCGGGGGCGGCGACATTGGTCGGGGGCGGCGACAATGATCGGGGGCGGCGACATTTGGGCGGGGGCGGGGGCGGGGGCGGGGGGGCGGCGACATTGGGCGGGGGGCGGGGGCGGCGACAGGCGGGGGCGGGCGGCGACATTGGGCGGGGGCGGGGGGGGCGGCGACATGGGCGGGGGCGGGGGCGGGGGCGGCGACATTGGTGGGGCGACGAGTATGAAATAAGAAAAAAAACTATGCAAATGAGTAGGAGAATAAGAAAATTTATGATGAAATGATAAAAAAAACCATACAAATGAGTGGAGGAATAAGAAAAATGAGGGGTTATTTTGGCATTAAAATATTACACCATGACTAAGGGGTATTTTGGGGAGACGAATGTTACACCATACCTTTTGGAGTTTGCTTATAGTATAAAGATATGATATAATATATATATATATATATAAATATATATATAGATTTATTTGTATTAAACCCCTTCCAAAGAACCCGATCCAGTTCATGTTAACAGCTGAAGTTTCATTTCCTGGTTCATCCATGGCGCCCTGCTAGGGCTCCCCATCAACGCTTCTTCCGCGGCAACGCCCGAGCCGCAGGTCTTTCCGACATTGGCGCTGCAAGGAGAAGCTCACGCCTCCCTTACGGTTTTCAGCCCCAAACACCAAGTTTCTGACCACGACGTCCATGCCCGCTGCCATGATGCCTCTTCCCCGACAGTTTCAGCTCCACATCCAAGCTCGGCTCATCCATGGCCGCTCCTTTGAAGGTTCATACAGTTACTTCGATTAGTATAAATGTAATGTAATTTCTGTTTTCGATGGTGAATGTTGATGAAAATATTGAAAATCATGTGTGTTGTTGTTGCCTTCCATCGAGAGGATGATGAACAGTGATGTTGGTAAAATTCCGGTTGTTGTGTGCTTCCTGTTAGAGTTAGGTGTGTTAGATAGGTGAATGGATGATTGAAAGGTCTTTAACTTGCTTCATGTAAGTGTGTCGTGGAATGATTTAGGTTGTTTCCCGTAAGATTAGAGTTAGTGCAGTTTCTGTTAGAGAATGGAAGTGAATGAGATTACGTGGAGCCTTTTTTGGGTGAACAAGCGTGAATTTAACTCTTGTGTTTAGAGACTTTGTGGAACCACTTGAGTGTGAGAGCGAGTGGATTTTAGGTTGTTTAGTTTGTGAATTTCTTACACTGTTGAGTGTTTGAGATTCCGTTGGAACCACTTTCTTGTGAGAGTGAGTGAAATTTCTCCTTGCTGCCGTGTGCGATAGTGGCCGACCTCGGAGCGGGAGATCGAAGGTGACGAGGAAATTGCTCACGGGATCGCCGTCGACTTTGATTGCGGAAAGACGTCTCTTTTCGTGGGTAACTTTTTTTTTTCTCTTCCTTTGGTGCGTCTAAATTTTCTTTTAGAATAATTAGATTCATTGTTGGACTTTGCCTGAATTTTTGTCAGCAAACGTTACGTCAAAAACTTCAAACAGAAACATATTTGAAGTTCACGATTTTTGTTCTGCTGCGACAAGGGGAAAAAATTAAAGTTGTGAACATTCTTTTCCGGATTTAGAATTGAACCATTTTTTTAAGAAAATCCATTTTTAAACAAAATAGTTCTTTTTGTGTTTTTACAAAAAAACATCATTTCATAAAGTACGCGCAACGCCCCCTCCGAATTCAAATTTTTTTGCAAAATCCATATTTCATTGCACGCATTTAGGGTTTCCTAGAAATAGCCGACTCCCGCGCACCTCGATGACCATCTTGGCGGTGGCCTGCACGTTCTCCTGAACGATCACGTCGATTTCGTATGCGGAGTAGTGGCTGCGCTCGACTCTCTCCTCCCGCGACGGTCGGGCCTGGGCCAGGGCCTCCTCCAAGCGCTTCACCTCGGCCTGCAGCAGCTGCTTCTCGCACTCGACGCTGGCCACTCTCGCGCGAGACGGCTCGACTTCCGCGGAATCCTGCGAGACGGTCCGATTAAGCGAAAGGCATAAATATATATCACTAAATATTAGGGGGACGAGAAATATTGAAGGATCCCTCTTACCTCGGCGGTCGGGCGAGTGGAGAGGAGTTGTTGGGCAGCAGCAAAGTCGGCCTTCAGGGTGACCGCTTCCGCCTCTGCGGCATCCCTCGCCCTGAGCATATCGACGAGGTTGTGCTCTATGGTGAGGTTGCGGCGCCCAGCGATGTGCGAGAGCTGGACCGCGTGAAGATGGGCCTGGGCAGCATCGAACACGAGGTCCCAGGATGTCGTCCAGTCGAACGTGTCGGCGTCCTCCCGGCTGTAGAGGCCATAGCCTACCGTGAAGGCGTGGCCGGTGCTTGAGTCTCGCTCCCTCCAAGAAGGGAGAAGGGTGGAAAAACCGCGATGCGGTTGGTGGTATGATGCCACTGGAGCAAAGACAGGCCCTCCGTATCCTTGTATTTATCGCCGAAGCCGAAATTCTGGTGCCCTTTCGGCACCGGCATGCGAGAGGACTCGGTCGGGGTCTCTACAGCAGGCTGGAAGGCACCCGTCTCGCCTGCAGCTAAAGAGTCTCGGCGGGGGCCTCTGCGGCAGGCCGGACGACATCCGCCTCGCCGGCAACTGAAGGGGTCTCGGCGGGAATCTCGGCGGAAGCCGGTACGACGGATTTACCCTTGTCCGCTGCCGACGGTTTCGATTTTTTGAGAGGAGGGCTGAGTGGAGCTCGGTTTCCACTTCGGGGTGCTTGGCGCGGAAGAGGTTCTCGGCTCCTCCCGACAAGCGGCTGCGGCGGACTTGGCGAGAGCCAAGGGGTCAGCGAGTGCCCTGGTTCGTCGAAAGGTTGATGGAGAGGAATGTCTCGCTCACCTGCGAGTCCCATAGTTGATTAGCCCTATCTCTCAAAACGAAAGGTTACAAGCCAAGTTTGAAAAATTACCTTCGCCGGGGGGTACCGGTTGGAGAGAATCCAGGTCTTGCCGGAGGAAGGGGACGTCGAAGGATTTCGAGCCAAAGAACTCAACAAGGGCGACCTCTCGCATCCCGAGAGCGGGAGGCTTATTGGTTGCGTCGTCGTATTGAATGGGCACGAGAGGGATGTTGGCGAAGGGCCCTGAGACGAAGACGAACCTTTCCGCAAAGTGATGATGTTTGTTGGCGAGACCCGCCGTCTTCACCGACTATCCAGAAAGGAAGACTGACTCTACCTTGGCCCGAAAGTTGAACAGCTTCCGGAAGATCGACAAACTGAACTCAAACTCTTCCGCCCGCATATAGCAGGCGAAAGCCACCAGGAGGGCGATGGAGTTAGGGTTGAGCTGGGTCGGCACTACCCCGTAATAGCGCAGGGCCTGACGCACATCAGGCCAGAGGGGGAGGCGGAAAGCCGCCTCGAAGTGCTCCAAGGGGATGGCGAGCTCCCTTCCGACGCGAGGTTAACCCTGTCCTCGCTCTCAGGCTTCCGCGCGACGAACCCCGGCGGGATGAAGGTCAGGGTGATCGTGAGGAATTCGCCTGCGTGAAGCAGGGCGGGAAGGTGTGGTCCAGGAAGGTCTGCGCGCACTTGAAACGGCCTTCGCTCTCGCCTGACATTTTGAAGGGAAGAAGAGAGGAGAAAAAGGTTGGGGAGGCGAGAGCCTTTGCGCCGCAAGGATCAGAGAAAGCAGTTGACAAGGGGACGAAGGTTCGGAATGAAAGAAATAAATGCTGAGAAGTAAATGAGGTAGGTGGATCGACCTATTTATAGAAGATACGGTAATTATGAGTTTTTTCTTAAAAAACATACGGTGGCCGGGAACGGTCAACGAGTAAACAAATCCGGACGTCTTGACTCCTCGATTTCGTCCAGCCTCGTCAGCTCTCCTTGGACCTGCAGGAAGCGAGAACCTCCAGGGAGGGCTAGGGAAAAGACAAACGGTCGCAGCGCGAGAGAAGAGTTGAGCAAGGCGTATGAGTCAGGCATTCGCAAAGTATCAAAGAGAGCATGCAAAAAACAGGCGGAAGGACACAGATACAAAGGGGGTCACGTTGCGCGAGAGTCCCCAAACAGCAATGATAAATAATAATAATAATAATAATAACAAATAATACTTATAATAATTGTCTGTTGCCGAAAGGCGCAAGTGGTACAAAGGGAAAGAGTTGGCTGAGGAAGCGGGTAAAGAAGAGGCTAGCCCTACAGGGCTCAGTACGGCACTCATCGCCAACGACCTAGTTCTCGCCTGCCAGACCTTGGAGGGACTTGAGGGTCGAAGAAGGCCGTCAGGGTGGTCAGCCCCTGGTGGCCAGGCGGAGCTGATCTCGAATCTGCGCGACGTGTCTTCTGGGGGAGGTTTCGGCACAAAAAGCGTGTCCAGGGATTCCGCCCCGCCAAGGAGGTAGGCGCAGTCCCACTCAACGATCGCCAGCCGCCGCTCCATCGTCTCGTGGTGACCTCTTCACCGCTGCGGAGTTAGCCCGTTGCTGCCGCACGAGCTTCGACGGGACTCCCGCAATCCTTTGCCTCCGCGCCTTGCCGCTTCCGGAGGCCTCGAGAAAGTCCTCCATCTCGCCAGCGGAGGGGAGGGGCGAGTCTTCCCCTTCTTCTTCTTCTTCTTCATCTTCGTCTCCTCCCCTTCCGCTTATTGCTCCTTCGGCTTTGGAGGACAGATTTTGGTCAGAATAGGAGGGGAGCGAAAGAAAAGTTGGGAGGTTCTCGCATACCTGAAGAGCGATAGATACCCTCCCCCGATGGTTGGCGAGAAGGGCCGGGCTGGCCCTCCGAGCTTTTTCCAAAAAACAGATGGAGCGACTTGCCCCGGCCCGGACGAAATGTCCTGCGCTCCGGGGTCTCGGTCTCGCCCGGGGGGGGGGGGGGGGGGGGACAGAGACGCCTCTCTCGCCGGGAGCTGGGATCCCGCCGCGCGGGAGCGGATGGCTCGGTGACAACCCCTCCGGCAGGGATGGCGAGATCGGGCGCTAGATCGGTGCGATCAGCCGGGGGCATTGGGCGGGCAAGTCCCCGAGACAGCGGTGCAGCCCCGAAACAGATGGCGGATCCTCATTGTGAGGGCGGGTCACCTCTGTGTCCGCCAGTAGAAATCGGAGACATCTCTTGGCACCGTCCCCTGTAAGAAGAGTGGTACTTCAGTACGCAACAACGTTCCAGTTTTTTAACATTTCACGTTAACAGGAAGGGTGAAAGGCGAGAAGGGTACCTCCGGCAGAGAAGAAGGGATCTCGTCACGGTTAGGAGTTGGGGTAGGCGGGGCTCGGTTCTCCTTCGACAAGTCTCGCCTGACTGACTTGGCCTTCTTCTTCTTCTTTTGGGCGGGAGCTCTCGCCGGCTGGCTTCTCGCCAGCGGATTTCTCCCTCACTACCTTCTCGCCGGCGGGCCTCTTGCCCATCAACCAAGGGGCAACCTGGCGCAGTTGGCGCGAGCCCGCACCTGGGCGCAGCGAGGCGGGCCTGAAGCTCTTCCGAGAGTGGCTTCTCAATATTTTTGGCACGCATTTTCATGGTCCGACAGAGGCTCAAGCAGAGAGTAATGATGACAGAGATGGCCTGAGAGACAAACTCGGCAGTGTATTTATAGGAAGAAGGTGGGGTCTGCAGAAAGATTCCCTGTCAGGTCAGCATGTACTCACCGAATATTTGTGGTTGGACGTGTCTTTCCGACCGCAAGGCTAGCTCGCAAAGAGCGGGGATTGTGTACAACCTCATATTCGCTGGGTGGGACCAAAATCCTCCAATGCCCCAGATTGGACCAGCTTTGGGCTTACAATTGGATCAAATAAGAAAGCGGCCGAGATGGCTCTCGCCGTAAATAGGCGGGAAGGCTCTCGCCCAGGGGTTGAGTAGCGTCATTCATTGAGCGTCGATTCGTCGAGCGACATTTCGTCGAACGCTAGTTCGTCGAGCTCAATTTGTCGAGCTGGAAACGTAATTTGTCGAACGTCAGTTCGTCGAGCTGGGCCTTCGACTTAAGGTTATGTTCGTCGAACGCAGATTTTAGGTTCAGGCTATGGCAAAACCAGGGGGAGGGAAGGCTCCCTCCCTGGGTAGGATCAAGGGCTCGCGCCTCAGGACGACGGAAGCCCATCGGCCCTCGGCGTTGAGTGATGCCTCTCCACTCAACGTCCCTTCAGTCTTTTGGTTCCCGCCCGGGGTAGGCGGAGGGCTTGCGCTCAGGGCAAGCCGAGTTCCCGCAGAGCTCAGCAGGAAGGGCTTTCGCCAGATGGGACCCAGACCTGAAATTACCTAAACACCCTGGTCTGCATTTAGCTCTCAGAACAGCAGAGTTGGCTATTGGCAGACCAGCCAGGGGCATTCTAGTAATTTAAGGGCAGCAAAAGTACATTTTTTGCAGACCAGATATTGAAAATCTATAAATAGACCCACAGGATACCTCAGAAGGCAGATATTTTCCTCATACTCTCATTCTTCTAAAGCTTGTTGAGGTACTCCTAGCGCAGCAATTGGCTTTGGAGGGGAAGCACTCAGAGAACTTTCAGGTTAGTGGAGGGACTCCCAGCTGAGACTTAGGGTCAGTTTCCAGTTCTTTATGGCTACTCCTGGGTCGAGGTTTGAGAGAAAATAGGTGTCGGCCACACTCCAAGGTCATAACTCTTGTTGAGGCCAGTTTTTGGCTTCAACATCCATGTCATTAAAGCATGGGATAATTGGCAATAAAAAACGATAATGATATTGAGAAAAAACAAATATCTCTATGACTCTATATGTATCAAAAGGGTACAAAACTACAAACCAACAAGAGAAAGTAAATTGAATTAAAATCACCCAAAAAAACATATTTCAAGGAAAATATGTTAGGTGGAAAGGAGAAGGGGGGGGGGGGGGGGTGAAGGGACAAACACATGATAGATCACGAAGAAGGTTACATCAACAATCAAAGGCATGCTCTCAACCAATACAACTTGAGGGAGGATTCCCTCCTCAAGAATAAGGGTGATACCAGCATGATTGAGATAAACTCTTCCCACACAAACTGATACGAATAAGCTCCACTCTCAATAAAGAGAAATAAAATATTACATTAATTATATATCTTAAGTAAGAGACTGGCTGATCTATTTGTGTCCTTCCTGGATATACATAAGACTGCACACCCTTCAAAAATCAACATAGTCCCCAAAGTAGAGTGAGATGAACTGAGCTTGTAGTGGTACACCATGACAGTGGAGAGAAAATGACAAGTTGAGTTGTCAAGGGTGGTCACAATGTTGAAAAATTTATCCAAGTCATTGATAATTGTTGTGGTGAGAAGAAAATATGTACGACGAGTAATACTTGCCTGGACGGAATGTTGAGGGTGGTTCATGTTTGTGTGGAATGAACAAAGTGTCAAAGACATGGGGAAAGAGAAAATATTCTATTGTGAGGCTGGAATAAAGACTTGAGGAAACACAGATGTAGCCTCTATTTCAAGAGTGTGGATGTTTGGGTGGATGGGTTGCTTTGTGGGCAGAAATGGTATGTGGCAGTGAAGCAGAGTAGAACACTGTATGGTTTCTACCTTTATTCTTGTGTCGTTGTTATGTCCCTATCTTCCCTAATATAGAGATGCACTCTAATCGTATTCATGTGAAAAGACAAGGGTGGAGAAATAGGTGTATAACATGAATTTTGCATGAAGGTTTCATGTCAAGCATACTGCATAGTTTGTAGTTGTTGTTATTGGCTTGAGGGAAGCAGGGAGCAGCGGTCTGCAGTTTTGGGGTAGCAAAAAACAATGATGCAAGGAGAGGGTAGTGCATGACAAATGGAATGTGTTGCAGCAGTTTGAGGAAGCGTAGATTTAGGTAGGTAAGTAGCATGTAGTGGACAAGATGCAAGAGTAAGAACGGAAGCATTGGGATAGGATGGTGGGAGGATGGTTGTCAAGAAGAAATAAGCTGGGGTTGTTGAGTTTATGGAGAAGCGATCAAAGAACATGGATGGGAGTTTCTTGAGTCAGATTAGGCAATGTTGTGGGGGAAAAGGGTGGTAAAGCTGAGGGTATTCGGCTTGGGAGGGGAAGTTGGAAACTATGTGGATGGCCAAAGTGGCGAAGTCAAGCATGCACGATATGTTTGGTAAGCGATGAATATGAAGCACGGATATTGCCCGAAGGCAACGTACCCGTACCAGATACGTATCCAGTACCGGTACGTACCTGATACTCGACGGATGCACCTATGCGGACACACTTGGACTTAGAATATCATACTGCATATTTTGATAGGAGACGGTTTTTCTAGAGTAAACAATAGTTGGCTCTATGCTAGACAGCGTTGGTACGTCCAATTAAGTTGTGTATCTGTACTAAATGTGTTTCTGGTACTGGTACATTTCTGGTACAAGTAGTGTATGAACGTGTTGATACGATGTGAGTTATTAACAAAACGGCTAACTTGTCTGCAGACTATCGGAGATTGAAGATGTTGATCTCCAACAATGAAGTTGATCTTCAACAATGAAAAAGATGAAAAAAGACTGATGAACAGATTTAAGTTTTATTTGATCTCTTTTTGTTAAACATATAAGATGTTAAATTTTGTAATATTACGAATGTTTAAGATTGAAAATTTCATATTAGGTTACATTGATTTGTGAACTGGTACTTCAAGTTATGATTTATGTTTCGATATTTTGATAAATATTCATTGCACTTGTGATTTATATATATGGTTATAACGTATCATGTCGTACCCGCATCATTGGTTTTAAATTTTTGTTGTTCCGCCGTACCGGGTACATGTTGTACCCGGTACCCGTACCCGTACAGTGCTTCCTAGGCGATGATGTGTTTATCGAAGAACAACAAAAGAGAGAATCGGGAGGAGGAACTTCTTATGTGCCTAAATCATGAGAAAAGTGGTTGACAATATTAGTTGGAATGTGGACGGGAGTTTCTGGGTCGGATAGGCAACACTGTGGGGGAAAAGGGAGTTGAGGATGAGGCTATTCGGTTTGGAAGAGGAAGCTGGGAAACTGTGTGGATGGCCGAAGTCAAGCATGTATGAGATGTTTATTTAAGCGATGATGAGTTCATCGAAGAACAACACGAGAAGAGAATTGGGAGGAGGGACTTCATATGTGGTTGTAAGTATTAAGAGGAGGGCAATGAAGTATACCAGCAAAGAAGGGCAAGTGGGAAACAATTGGGTACGGTTCAAATCTCAAAGGAAGAGTAATTAAAAATATTATAACAATATTGATGGAAATTGGGGCAAATCTAGCCATGTGAAAAGGAATTGCCCACCAAAAAGGATAAACTTAGTCAAATCACATGGATGAATATTTTAATGTCGTTAGTTGTTACTGAAATATCAATGGGCACCAGCACCAGTCTGTAGTGGTGATACAATGATAGAGTCCTAATCCATACTCAATTGACTTGTTTCACTCAAATCCAAATAAATAATTTATGTTTAATATATTGCAATGCTCTAAGGTTCTGAGTGTTGGGCATTAATAAGACGGGAGTGACACAATTGTAGAGAAGATGTGAGAAGCTCGATTATGATAGTTCAGACATGTACAAAGTGAACCATTAGAGGCACATGTTAGACGTTGTGAGAGGCATGTTAAAGGGTGGAGGGGTGGACTAAAAAGGACTTGGAATAAAACTATAAGGAAAGACATGACGTACTCAGGCATTAGTGAGATTATAACTAAAGATTGGCGCAATGGCGACAAAGGATCAATATAGCCGACCCTATTATTGTGGGATAAAGGCTTGGTGTTGTTGTGTTGTTAATTATTCTGCAAAAATTTACAGAAATGTTTATCTTACTGATGATGAACACTTTAACACTATTGGAGTAAATGATGTGCAAATCAAAATGGCTCAAAATACTATCTTAAGGATTCTCGAGATGATGAATATTTTTGGCTTGAGAACTTGATCTCAATTGGATGCTAATAGCACAATGAGACAGGTTAAAACACCAAAACAATCAACAAAAATTGTGAACTAAAATATTAATTCACACATGAAGCATTGAAAGCTTAAACATATGAGTGAGAACAGTATAAAAATATTATAATCAATTGGTAAGTTTCTAAAATTGAAGTGTACAATTATATTTTTTTTGTAAAATTTCTTTCGCAAAGGACAGAAAATTTTGTGATGGGTGAAGGAGAACTCAAGGCTTACAACTTAGGGTTTGCACACATCAGTATTTTGGGACATGACAAGTGCATCCATTCGAGATCTATTATACTACAAAAATTTTTGATGATTCTACTAGGAAAGTATGAGTATAATTGTTTGTTTTTAAAATAAATAGAAACCTCAATGGAAAATGAATTTGTTTCTTTCAGTGTGAGATTTGATAGTAGAAGAGACTTAGACAACAAGGAATTTTAAGACTTTTTAGCCGTTAGTGATATCTACTGGAGAGGAAAAATCTTTGAATACTATAATGAGATTGGATTGTTGAATGCATGAATAAGATTTTGAATGAAAGAGAGAGAAACATGATGTCTCATATTGGATTACGAGAGGATTTCAAGGTTGTCTCTATAAGTACTACAATATAGGCTATAGGCTACCTAAGGAAGTGTAAATTTGTGAAGGGTAAATATTTCTCATTTTAAGATTTCAAATGTCTTTCAAATACATAGGAAAATGAGAGTATCACTTCTTTGAAGATGAAGCTCATAATCCAAACTAACAATTTTGGGATGACCAAAAAGGACAGCCTGGTGCACAAAGACATCCTCGCGCAGCGAGGGTCGGGGGAAGGGTTCCACAAAAATGGTGAAAAGTAGGCAAACCTTATCATGCATTTTTGCAAGAGGCTGCTTATAGGACTCGAACCCGTGACCTCAAAGTCACATAGCAACACCTCAACAGGAGAGCCTTGATTTGGGATGACCAAAATTTAAATATTAGCACGGCTAGTGTACTCAACAAGTGTATCAGTTGGACGCAAACACAAAAATTACAATTCTGAGCAAAAAAAAGTTAGTCCAGTAGCTAAATTTAGCCTGATTGCATTCTAAAGTTGGTCGTAGCCCTAAACTTCACAACATAACTCAGATCAACCCTAGGATTTGTGTATTGCCAAGTTATCCACATCTGGATGCGCTGTTTCAGTTTGGAGATAGAGAAGGAGATGTTCAGAGCTTCGGAATAGAATTCCAAGTTAAAGGAGCACCTCCAACTTGTTTTGAAGGTGGTGGAGCATTGAAGTTCATACTGGGGCGCAGGGACAGAAGAATCCGGCACAGTGGAACAAATTCGACAGCATTTTGCAAGCCCAGTGGCTTCATTTCAGCAGGCAATAGATTATAAATCAATAACAGCAGATCAAAAGATAGGGATAGCTGAAACATATGATTTCTTACATAAATAAATAAAAACGTACTAGGGTTTTGGCGGAACTCCTCCTGGAAAGCCTTCCGCTGGGCAGCAAGTGCAACCGCAGCGGTAGACTTCGCCACCTTGCGCTCCTCATTGGCTAGGCGAATGGCCTCTCGCTTCGCCTCCTTCTTACGCTGCTTCTCCGCACTCAGTATGCTCATTTCGTGGGCGTACTCCTTCCGCAGCTGGGACACCTGCTTCGCGTAGTCTTTGCGGAGGCGATCGAGCCTGGCCTCTGCCTCTCTCGGATTTTCGACGGCTTCCAGCTCCCCAGGAACTCGCATGGATTTGAAAACTCGTGCGGAGGCGGAGGAGGGTACCGCCTACGAGCCGGCGTTGACGATGAGAGATGAAGATGAAGATCCCGAAGCGAAGCTTAGGGATCGTGCAGCGAAGAGAGGGATCCGGAGCTGCCGGACAAAAAATTGGCGGGCGGCGGGAGCTATTTCCATGAAACGAAAAACCAAGTAAAATCGCGACGGAAGTAATCGCAGAGGCAGCGGGCGGAGATACTCCGAACGGCGGCGTTCGGGGGAGTTGGGCTTCACGGTGGTCGCGGCGAAGGAGGCAACTGTAGCGGCGGTATTTAATCCCGCTACACCCAGTCAACCGTCCATATCACGCAAACATATAGATCAATGGCGCAGATCAGGTTGCAATCCTGTACTGCTAAGATGGGGTTTGTTTCGGCTGCTAGGCTGTGGTGGGGTCCGGACGCACCATAATTTTGATTAAAAGCAACGTTTGTTTGCATTTACACGTAAAACTTCGTTTATTAAATACCGCGGTTCTCTCCTTGTACCCAGACACGACAAATTTTTGCGGACAACCGCAGACGCACCAATCTTCCTCCCCGATCTTTCTCCCTGATCTTTCTCCACGCCAGTCGATCTCCCGTCCGCTGCTGCTCCCGCCTCCCGTCCGCTGCTGCTGCGATATATATGTGCGGAGATTCCCTGATCTTTCTCCACGCCAGTCGATCTCTCGTCCATTGCTGCTCCCGCCTCCTGTTCGCTGCTACCGCGGTACAACCCCATATTCGCTGAGTCAAACCAGGAGGCACCAATGGTCACGATTAGGCTAGCCAGAGGAGTTCCCGGCCTAAAGAACTTCCCGCCCATAAGTGGGCGAGAACGCTTGCGCTTGCGCCAAGCTCCTGCCTTGGAGGAGCTCTCACCTATAAGCGGGCGAGACCGCTTGCGCCGGACTCTGGGCAGGAAGGTTCTCGGCTCAGAGTTCTCGTCGGGTGGGGCCCAGGGCCCGGGGTAAAATGACCTAATTACCCTCAGGTAAAATTACCCTTATACCCTCAGGATGAACAGCGGGATTTGGCTATTGGCAGATCCACTAAAGGTATTTCAGTAATCTCAAGTCAGCAAGAGACTATAAATAGACCCATAAGGGCTCCTTAGAAGGCAAGTTTTCATAATCTTCTAATTTCCAGTGCTTTCTGAGGAGCTCCTAGCCCAGTTTTTGGCTTTGGAGGGGAAGCTCTCAGAAATCTTCCGGGTGTGAGGTGGGACCTCCCTGCTGAGGCTTTGGGTCCGTCTTAGGTCCTTTGAATGTAGTCGAGGGTTGAGGCTTTAGAGAAGTAGGTGTTGGCTGCACCCCTGTTTTGAACTCCCGTTGAGGTCATTTTTAGCTTCAACAGTTCTGGTGCGGTGAGCGTGTGTTGAAACCACCCATCACCACACATCTTCCCAAAACCCCGAGGTAGTAGGAAGGGGGGACGGGGGTACATAAACACCAAGGACCACCCGCTGCAGGCGATGTGGGACTAATCCATCCACGGGATGACGGGGATATTCCGCCACACGGGGGCCCACCGGGGTCAACACCCAGACCTGGAACGCGATGGGGAAGCCCAAATATGCGGTCCCACACACACCCAATCCCGCTGGACCTTTTGTTCTCAACACACCCCCGCAGCGGGATGACTCTGATACCATGTTAAAGTAGCAAAAAAACAAGCCAGAATTTTGAATAATTCAAAGTTTTATTATCCAAAAAGATATCTATTACAAATGTATGCCCTCCCTTATATAGAATGGAGGAGAGATGAGAGAATACAAATAAGAGATGTGTGACTAAAAATTTACAGGACTAAGCGGACTATATAGAACAAATTGCACAAGCCGCGCGGTTAGATAGAAGGGCTAACCGCACGGCTACCACCAGAGAGAAAGAGAGATCGCCAGGGTAGACCGCTACACCGTCCGATCTCCAAGCTGGCTGAGATAAACCGCCAGACCGCCCGACTACCAAACAGCAACAGCACAGCAACCAACCTGCTGAAGGGAAACCGCCAGACCGCGCGGTCTCTAACCCGCCAAGACAGACCGCCAGACCGCCCGGTCACCAACTTCAACACTCCCCCTCAAGCTGGAGCATATATATCGATCATGCCCAGCTTGTCACAAATATGAAGAAACGAGGCGGAAACTGGCTTGGTGAAGATGTCAGCCAGCTCTTTATCAGAAGTGATAAAGGGAGTGCAAATTTGTTCCTTTAAGATCTCTTCACGAATGAAATGACAGTCGACCTCAATGTGCTTTGTTCTTTCATGAAAGACCGGATTTTTGGAGATGTATATGACAACCTTGTTATCATAGAACATAGGTAGAGGATGGTTGTAGACCTCTCCTAAATCTAGCATGAGAGCTCGCAGCCATTTTAACTCACAAGTGGTCGACGTCATACTGTGATACTCAGCTTCTGCACTGGACCTAGAGACAACAGACTGCTTCTTGCTCTTCCAGCTCACCAGATTTCCCCCAACAAAGGTGCAAAAACCTGAGGTTGACTTGCGATCCCCTTTGTCAACAGCATAACTTGCATCTGAGTATGCTTCAACCCTAAGATGACCATTCTTCTGAAAAAGTAATCCTTTCCCAGGCGCTGCTTTGACATACTCCAAGATCCGCAAAGCGGACTGTAGATGGCACTCCCTAGGTGCTTGCATGAATTGACTGACCTTGCCCACAGCATAAGAAATGTCGGGCCTGGTCACTGTGAGATATATGAGCTTGCCAACTAGACGCCTGTACCGCGAACTATATGAAAGAGGAGGCAAATCATCTGTCCAGGTTTTATCTTCTCCAGTTGCCATGGGGCATCGGGCAGGTTTTGCTCCAGTCAATCCTGCCTCTTTTAAAAGATCAAGGGCATACTTACGCTGAGAGAGAACTAAGGAGTCGGGATTCCGAGAGATTTCGATCCCCAGAAAGTACTTTGGAGAGCCCATATCTTTTGTGATCAGATGTTGACGAAGATGTCGCTTTGTCAGGGCTACCCCGTCCTGGTCATCGCCAGTGAGAAGAATATCATCGACATACACAGCAAGAACAACCAGCCCCGAAGGGGTTTTGCGAATAAATAGAGAGTGATCGGCAGAGCTTCGCGCAAAACCAACGGCCGCCACGATGCCGCTGAACTTGTCAAACCAAGCTCGAGGGCTCTGCTTGAGACCATAGATTACCTTCTTCAGCCGGCATACTCGGGTCTCCCCCTGAGCAACATACCCAGGAGGTTGCTCCATGTAGATGGCCTCCTGAAGATCTCCATAAAGGAAGGCATTCTTGACATCCAGCTGGGAAATCGGCCAATCCCTATTTACCGCCACAGAGAGAAGGACCCGGATAGTGCTGAGACGAGCCACGGGGGAGAAGGTGTCAAAGTAATCAACCCCATAGGTCTGAGTAAAGCCCTTAGCAACAAGGCGAGCCTTATACCGATCCACAGTGCCGTCTGGGCCAAATTTGACCACAAAGACCCAGCGACAGCCAACAACATCAGTACCGAAGGGAGGAGGAACAAGAGTCCACGTACCCCGCTCAGTTAGGGTCGCCATTTCCTCATCCATGGCCAGCTTCCAATGAGGAATAGCAAGGGCCTCCTGGTAGGAGCGGGGTGTGGCAGTGGCAGAGATAGCCAGTGCAAATGCCCTGCGAGAATGGGTAAGACGATCATATGAAACAACAGCAGCAAGGGGGTGTAGGGTACACGTCCACACCCCTTTGCGAAGAGCTACAGGAAGATCCAGGTCAGCGGGTCCCTCGACATCCGGAGCATCCGTGGCAGAGAAAGCTGGCCCGGGAGTAGAGAGCGACGACGACGGAGATGAGGGAGACGGTGGCGGAGATGAGGGAGACGGTGGCGGAGAAAGAGGAGTGGGTGGAGACGGTGTAGGGGTGGAGATCGTAGTAGGAGACGAGGGAACGAAGGGAACGGCAGGAGAATCAGAAGCTGGGAGAAGAGGAGAGGAGTTATCCGAGAAGTAGGAGGTATTCTCGAAGAAGGTGACGTCAGCAGAGACGAACTGCTTACGAAGGACGGGATCAAAGCAACAATAGCCTTTCTGAGTGGTGGAGTACCCCATAAAGACACATTTGGTGGAGCGAGGGGAGAGCTTATTACGGGTGGCCGAAGGGGCATGTACAAAGGCAGTGCATCCAAAGATTTGGAGAGGGAGAGGAAACGGCTCCTTGCCCGGATACAAAATGGAGATTGGGGTTTTGCCGTGGAGAACCGTGGAGGGAATGCGATTGATAAGGTAGCAGACAAGGAGAACATCATAGCCCCAATAGGAGCGAGGAACATGCATCTGGGTCATCAAGGTGCGAGCGACATCGAGGAGGTGACGGTTTTTGCGTTCTGCCACACCATTCTGTTGTGAAGTATAGACACAACTAGTTTGATGAATAATCCCATTTTGCATGCAGAATGTAGAAAAGTCATGACTGATATATTCTTTGGCATTATCAGATCGAAAAACTTTGATAGAAACATTAAACTGAGTTTTGATCATGAGATAGAAGGACGTCTATACAAAGAATAATTCGGAGCGATCTTTTAACAGATACACCCACGTACAGCGAGAGAAATCATCAATGAACGTGACAAAATATGAACTACCTCGACCAATGGTAAGAGTAGGAGAAGGACCCCAAATATCGGAGTGGATGAGATCAAACGGACGGGTAGATCCACGAACGTGCTTTGGAGGGAAGGAGGAGCGGTGATGCTTGCCAAGCTGACAGGCCTCACAGTTGAGCAGAGGACTGTGTGGAGGAAGTTGGGGCAGAAGTTGACGAAGAAGACGTGGAGGAGCATGACCAAGGCGGAGATGCCATTGGAGAATATCTGTGGATGTGGAGGAGAAGGTGGAGAAAGCAGAAATGTTGTCCAAGAAGTATAAGCCGCCACTCGCAGTCCCAGTAGCAATCGTCCGTTGGGAGTCCGGATCCTGAAAAGAGCAAGAAGTAGAAGTAAATGTGACGGAACACTGTAATTGCTTGCATAGAGAGGTAACAGATAATAAGTTGCACGGGAACTTGGACACGTATAGAGTATCCGCCAAGTGAAGAGACGGAGTGACATGAACTATCCCGTCCCATGGACTGATGATGAAGAGCTGTCAGCGAGAATAACCGGGGGCAACCGATCATGTGTTTCTAGGAGAGAAAAACACTGGAGAGTGTCGGTCATATGATTTGTAGCACCGGTGTCGATCAGCCATTTTCCTTGAGTAACAACGTGAGAACTACCAGAAGACGTGACCACCGAGGCGAACGACTTTGAGGAGGATATAAAAGCCATGAAGGGAGGAATAAAAAAACTGCAGCGGTCACGGTGACAGCACACCAGCGGCAAGAAGGGCCACGACCAAGGTGCAGAGCAAGACAAAGGGGAAAAAGAGGGAAGCACAAGCCGCGCGACTGAACAGGAGGTCGCGGCGACTAACAGGCAGGAGCGGCTAAAGGAATAAAGGCAGAGAGACCGCTGAAACAAGGAAGAACCCGCGCGAACAGAGATAAAGCGCAGCAGTTAGGAGAAAGAGATCTGCAGCAGTCACGGTGATAGATACCAGCGGCCAGAAAAACCACGACCAAGCCGCAGAAGCAAGCAGAGGGAAAGAAGTCTAGCGGCTAGAAATCAGCCCGCGCAAACAGAAGAAAGAGACACCACACGAATAGAGAAAAGTCCGCTGGGAGGCAAACAGGGCGCAGCAAGAAGAAGGAGAAACAAAGAGGTCGCGCACACAAAGGGCAACGACAAGGAGAGAAGAAGCAGCGCGAACAGGGCGCAAGCAGGCGGAAGAAACAAGCCACGAGGACAGGCCGCGAGAAGAAAAAGCAAGCCGTGCGGACAGGTCGCGATTGCAGAGAGGGTGCACAGAATCAGGAGGAGAAAATCGAGTCCTCTGATACCATGTTGAAACCACCCGTCACCACACATCTTCCCAAAACCCCGAGGTAGTAGGAAGGGGGGACGGGGGTACATAAACACCAAGGACCACCCGCTGCAGGCGATGTGTGACTAATCCATCCATGGGATGGCGGGGATATTCCGCCACATGGGGGCCCACCGGGGTCAACACCCAGACCTGAAACGCGATGGGGAAGCCCAAATATGCGGTCCCACACACAGCCAACACCCCTGTTTTGAACTCCCGTTGAGGTCATTTTTAGCTTCAACAGTTCTGGTGCGGTGAGCATGGAAAGCAGTTAATACAGGAAAGCCTTGAGTTTTGTCCCATGGCTGGAGGTGAAGGTGAAGGGTCTGGTTCTGGAGGCTCCCCCACCCGGGGAGAGGAAGCGACGAGGAAGATGCTGGATGACTTCAGGAGAGAAGTCCTGCAAACCATTAGCTTGGCCGTCTCGGCCCGAAGCGAGTGGACCACACCTCAGGTTCTGATAGAGGAGGTCCCGCTCTTGGGCGAGAACGCCCCTGGACAGCGCCCGGGGAAGGAGGTCCCGGCGGAGGCTGGCAAAAGGGATGTGGCCGCGCGGGAGCTCTTTCCAGGCCAGCGCCCGGGCAAGGAGGCTTTGATCGATTTGGGCGAGAGGGAGGCGGCAGTGCAAGAACTCTTCCCTGGGAACGGTCTCGCGGATCGGGCCAGCCAGCCGAGGCCGCGGGACGTGCCCTCTCGCCAGGCGGGAGGCGAGAGTCCTTTCAGTGAGCTCATCATCTCAGCTCCGGTACCGGAGGGGTTCCGGGAGCCTGACATGTCCTACTACTCAGGAAAGGATGACCCTGTACAGCACGTACAGTGGTTTGAAGATGTCGTTTCGATAAGGCAGATGACAGATGCCTTCAAGTGCCGACTATTTGTCATCACGTTGAAGGAGAAGACTCGGGACTAGTTCCACCAGTTGCCAGCAAGGTCGATCTACTGTTTTGAAGATCTGCGAAGAAGTTTCCTGTTGAGGTTCTCAACATCGAAGAAGAGGAAGAAGGAGGCGGAGTGTCTATTTGCAGTAAGGCAGAAGCCGGATGAGACACTGGGTCACTATGTCGACCGGTTTCAGGAAGAGATCCTCCTGGTTCAGGAGGTCCCAGGGTACGCGCTGATGATCGCCTTTACCCTGGGGCTGAGGCCGGGATTCTTTAGCATTTAGTTGAAGAGAGTGCCCCCCCTCTCCTTTGAGGAGCTCATGGAGAGGGCGGCAAAAGAGATAGACTTCGAGAGGGCAAATCCAGCATTCGCCAGGAAGTTGGCCAGGCTGGCGGAGGATGATGTGAAGGAACCTGCAGCAGGAAGGCAGAAGGAGCCGAGGGAGCAGAGAGAGGAAAGGAGGAGGGAAGAGCCCCGAAGGCAGGGGCAGCAGCAGGGATAGGGGGCCCGGGAGCCGAACAACCGTTTGGGTTGGAGGCCCCAGGAGGGTCGCCCCTAGGGCCAAGGAGGAGGCTATCAGGGAAGAGATAACCTACGGGAACCCAGGAGGTTCGACCAACCGGCGTGGAGGCAGGAGCCAAGGGGTCGTATCCCACCGCCGCAAGAGGCCATGGAGGTGGGCAGAGGAAGAGGAGCGAGGAGAGGAGTTCGAGGAGCAGGGAGAAGAGGAGGAGGAGAAGGAAGAAGGGGTAAGGTGGTGTTGCTCTTTTGTGACTTCCACCAGGAGGAGGGTCACGCAACGGCCACCTGCCCTGAGTTCTTGGAGATGAGGGAAGCAAGGGGAGCAGGGAGGCAGGATCCGCCGGTTAGGATCGTGGAAGTACAGCAGGGGGAGATGGAGGATAAGTGTGAAGATCGGGTAGACGTGGGAACCCGGGGAGGAATCGGGGTGATCCATGGAGGAGTGGGGATCGAGGCAACTCGCAAGGGGAGCCTTCAAACCATGTACCAAGGGGGGTCGCCTCTACCTCCCAGGCTCCCCCACCGGAAAAAAAGATCACCTTCTCGTCAGCAGACATGCCAGACTACGAAGATCCATTCTGTGACACCCTGGTGATCCAGACAGCGGTGGAGAATTTCACGGTCTCGAGGATACTGGTGGATAATGGGAGCTCGGTAAATGTTATCTTCAAGAAGGCCTTCGATGAGATGAGGGTGGAGGGGAAAAGGATCTTTGCTTCGGATGGACCGCTGTTCGGATTCTCTAGATAGAGGAAGGAAGTGGAAGGGGGAGTAGGGTTGCACGTGAAGTTGGGAGGCGTGTCACGGAACTGCAGGTTCGTGATCGTGAATGCCCCAAGCAACTATAACACCATCTTTGGGCTCCCCCTCATCAGCGCCTTTTGCTGCGTCCCCTCCTCGTTTCATCAGTGCCTTAAGTTCAACAATGGAGGGGTGCAGGTCAGGGTCAGATGGGACCCGAAGGTGGCAAGATAGTGCTATGTTATGGCAGTCAACACCATATCTTGGATGACAGAGGTGGAGGAGTTGGAGAAGGAGATGGCGGCGCATGAAGAGGTTGTCGGAGAAGAGGAGGAGAGCCTAGAGGAGGCGAGAGAGGTAGCTGAAGAGGAAGCCAGAGGGGAGGAGATAGAGGGGGAGCGGCAGGGAGGAGATGTGCAGGAGGTCCAGAAGGACGAAGAGCAGGAGAGCCCGGTGGGGGCGATGGAGGTAGAAGATCAAGGAGCAGGAGGAGCTGAGGGAGAGGCCCAGATGGGCGTGGAAGTCGAGTAGCAGCAGGAGAGCCCAGAGGGGGTGATGGAGGTAGAAGAGCAAGGAGCAGGAGGAGCTGAGGGAGAGGCCCAGAGGGGCGTGGAAGTCGAGCAGCAGCAGGAGGGGTCGGAGGAGGCGATGGAGATGAGGAGGAGGTAGGAAGGGAGGAGTTGGAGCTGGAGGAAGAATCAAGGGTCGGCTGGGAGCAGTCGCGGCTGGAACCAGCCGATGAAGTAGTGGAGATGGAGGTCTTCACCAGCGCAGGACAGGTGCAGAGGGTGCGGGTCAGCGGGGGCTTGAGTCCCGAGGCCCGGGAGCGAGTGCGGGCCTGCATTCAAAACAACGTCGACATCTTCGCTTGGAG
Organism: Platanthera guangdongensis; assembly: GCA_039583875.1. NCBI lineage: Eukaryota > Viridiplantae > Streptophyta > Magnoliopsida > Asparagales > Orchidaceae > Platanthera > Platanthera guangdongensis. The sequence continues at coordinate 225,736,508 of CM077163.1, read as the reverse complement.
CGCGGCAGACATGTCGGGCATCGACGCGGATGTGACCTGCTACCGCCTGAACCTGTACCCCCGCACTCGCCTCATACGCCAAAAGATGAGAGCCATCACCACCAAGCTAGAGGAACCCATCTGCGAAGAGGTCTGGAAGCTCCTGGAGGCCAACTTCATCTCAGAGATCCAGTATCCAGGCTGGATCTCCAATGTGGTAATGGTTAAAAAAGGGGGTGGTAGATGGAGAATGTTTATCGATTTCTCTTTGTTAAATAAATCATGCCCTAAGGATTGCTACCCCCTGCTCGGATCGACGCGCTGGTTGATTCAGCCGTCGGTTTTTCTATTATGAGCTTTTTGGATGCTTTTTCAGGTTATCACCAGATCCGGATGCACCCTCCCGACATCAAGAATGTTTCCTTCATCACGAGGGAGGGGTGCTTCAGTTATAAAATGATGCCTTTTGGGTTGAAGCACGCAAGGGCTACATACCAATGCATGATGGATCGGGTCTTCTAAGATCAAAGGTGGAGAAACGTGGAGGTCTATGTCGACGACCTAATGATCAAGAGCAAGTGCGTGGATTCATACCTGAAGGATCTAGAAGAGACGTTCGCCACCCTGAGGAGGTTCAAGATGAGGCTAAACCCCTTGAAGTGTGTCTTCGGGGCCAGCCGCGGGAAGTTCCTTGGGCACCTCTTGACTCCGGCAGGGATGGAGCCTAACCCGGACAAGGTGAAGGCCATCCTGGATTTGTAATCACCTCGCGATGCCAAGGAGGTCCAGCGCTTGACAGGCAAACTGGCTGGGCTGAGCAGGTTCCTCTCCAGGTCAGGATACAAGTGTTCTTCATTCTTTAAGGTGCTGCGAGGGAACCAAAGGTTTGAGTGGACCGCCGAGTGCGAAGAAGCCTTCCAAGGGCTGAAGAGACAGCTCTCTCAGGATCCTCTGCTTCAGAGCCCAAAAGAAGGGGAGGACCTGAACTTATACCTTGGAGTAGGAGCGGAGGCGGTGAGCTCCGTCCTAGTAAGGGAAGAAGGAAAGAAGCAACTGCCAATCTACTACGTCAGTCGGATCTTGAAGAAGGCAGAGCTCCGCTACCCCATCCTAGAAAAGTTGGCTTAAGCTTCGGTCGTCTCTGTACGGAAACTCCGGCCGTATTTTCAAGCACACTCGATTAGGGTGGTAACCGACCATCCTCTTCGCAAGATCTTTGAAGGAGTAGAGCACTCGGGAAGACTTGCCAAGTGGTCCATTGAACTAAGCGAGTTCGACATCTCTTTTGTTCCTAGACTCTCCATCAAGGCGCATGCGGTGGTGGACTTTCTGGCAGATTATGTTATTGAAGTCAGGGAGGGAGAGCAGCAGCCACAGGAAGGGTGGAAGATGATGGTTGATGGGGCCTCGGGAAAATATTCCCTCGGGGGAGGAGTGGTGTTGATAAGCCCCCAGGGAGTCGCGATAGAGCAGGAGGTGGCTTACCATTTTCCGGTGACCAACAACCAAGTAGAGTATGAGGCTGTGATCGCCAGCCTTCGCTTGGCAAAGGAGCTTGAGATTCAGGATGTGGAGGCCTTCACCGACTCAATGGTAGTAGCGTCGCAGATTCGAGGAGAGTTTGAAGCTCGGGAACCTACCCTCATAAAATACCTCTCCAAAGTAAGGGCTATCATCGGTGGGTTCCGGTCATTCTCAATCCAGCATGTCCCCAGGGAGGAAAGCACGGCCGCCGATCGATTGACAAAGTTTGGGCCTCGGGGGGGGGGGGGGAGGGACCCTGACTGAACTTTTTCGGCCAGCCATTGAGGGAGGGGAGTTGATGGAGGTAGGTCGGCGATCCTCGTGGGTGGACCCGTTGGTAACCTTCCTGACCACAGGCAAGCTGATAGAGGAGGTTAAAGATGCAAAGAGCTTCAGGCGCAAGACAGCTCACTACCTGATGATAGAAGGGGGGGTTGCATCGTAAGATGTTGTCAGGGCTCCTAGCTAGATGTGTGACCGAAGAAGAGATCTCAAGGATCTTAGGAGAGGTACACTCGGGCGAGTGTGGCAGCCATTCTGGAGGCAGGATGTTAGAGGCAAGGGTGGTCAGGCAGGGGTACTTTTGGCCCACCCTAAGGAAGGATACCGCGGAGTTTGCAAGGAGGTGTCAAAAGTTCCAGCTCTGCGCCCCCTTCAGCTCTTGGCAGCTCAAAGGATCCGAAGCATCACGGCACTGTGGCCGTTCGCCATATGGGGGATGAATTTAGTTTGGCCTTTCCCTCCGACTAGTGGACAGACGAGGTTCCTCTTGTTCATGATCGATTATTTCTCAAAGTGGTTGTAGGTTAAGGCCTTGGCCAAGGTCACCTCGCAAGTCATAAGGAACTTCATCTAGGGGAGATCATATGCAGACACGGGCTGCCCCAAGCGATAGTGACAGATAACGGCCCCCAGTTTGCCAGTAAAGAGTTCATCAGCTTCTGCGCCCAACTGGGGATAGACCTCAGATTTGCCTCTGTCCACCACCCCCGGAGCAACGTCCAGGTGGAAGCGGCAAACAAAATTATTGTAAACCTACTAAAGAAAAAAGTGGAGAACTTGAGAGGAAATTGGGTGGAGCAACTCCCCTCGGTCCTATGGGCCTTGCGAACGACCCCAAACACGGCCACCGGTGAGATCCCCTTCAAGCTTTCTCACGGGTGTGAGGCGGTCCTACCAATGGAGTTCGAGGTTCGGTCCCCGCGGGTCACAGCCGCGGGAGAAGGAGATGAGACTTGGAGGTTGGAGAATGAAGAGGGGTTACGCCTCTCGCTAGACATGGTGGAAGAACCGCGGGACGTGGCAGCTATCAGGCAAGAAGAGATCAAGCGGCGGATGACCAAGTATTTTGATAAGCATGTCAGGGTCAAGCAGTTTACCGAAGGAGATCTGGTGCTGAGAAAGGTTGACATGGTAGGAAGGTCGGCTCCCGTAGGCAAGCTCAACCCGAACTGGGAAGGACCGTACATAGTGAAGGAAGTCCTTGGAACAGGAGGTTACTACCTTCAGGACGTGGAGGGGAGGGCCTTAAGCCACACCAGGAGCGGCGATGATCTAAAATGCTTCTACCCATGAAATGGGGAGGATGTAATTATGTATCCAAAATTAAACTTATTATACTGCATCAGTTGACTTGATTTTCTCTTACCTATTGTGAAATTTTTTATAATAGGACGTAATTATGTGTTTTGTAATACCCCGAGCTCGGCTTGGCCACGGGTAGACCCACTGCGCAGGCTCTCATCTAGCTGGCAGGTCCGAAGACTCGCCTGTGGGGGATAGGTTTGGTTTGAGGAAACTTCATCGGCACCCCGAGCTAGGCTCGGCCCCAGGTAGACCCGCTGCGCAGGCTCTCATCTAGCTAGCAGGTCCGAAGGCTCGCCTATGGGGGATAGGTTTGGTTTGAGGAAACTTCATCGGCACCCCGAGCTAGGCTCGGCCCCAGGTAGACCCTTTGCGCAGGCTCTCATGTGGCTGGCAGGTTTGAAGGCTCGCCTGTGGGGGATAGGTTTGGCTTGATGAAACTTCATCGGCACCCCGAGCTAGGCTCGGCCCCAGGTAGACCTGCTGCGCAGGCTCTCATCTAGCTGGCAGGTCCGAAGGCTCGCTTGTGGGGGATAGGTTTGGCTTGAGGAAACTTCATCGGCACCCCGAGCTAGGCTCCGCCCCAGGTAGACCCGCTGCGTAGTCTCTCATCTAGCTGGCAGGTCCGAAGGCTCGCCTGTGGAGGATAGGTTTGGTTTGAGAAAACTTCATTGGCACCCCGAGCTAGGCTCGGCCCCAGGTAGACCCGCTGCGCAGGCTCTCATCTAGCTGGCAGGTCCGAAGGCTCGCCTGTGGGGGATAGGTTTGGTTTGAGGAAACTTCATCGGCACCCCGAGCTCGGCTCGGACCCAGGTAGACCCGCTGCGCAGGCTCTCATCTAGCTGGCAGGTCCGAAGGCTCGCCTGTGGGGGATAGGTTTGGTTTGGTAACTTGATCGGCGCCCCGAGCTCGGCTCGGCCCCAGGTAGACCCGCTGCGCAGGCTCTCGCTAGCTGGCAGGCCCGAAGGCTCGCCTGGGGGAGGGAAGTTTTTGATCCTAGGAGACGCTCTGACTCGGATGCTCTGAGCAAGGCAAGAAACGCACCCGGAACACGGAATGAAAAGATGTAAAGAAGGCAGGAGAGGTCTCGGCCAGAATAGATCTCGGCGGGGAGGTCTCCGCCAAGGAGATCTCTCCGAAGGAAGTTCTCGGCAGGAAGGCTCCTGAAAATACTCTTGGTCAGACAGCGGGAAGTGCACGGCGAAAGCTTCGAACAGTTCCCGCAGGATAAAGAGGGACGACCTCGTCTTAAAGGGCCCACGAGCAATGTTCCCGGTGGACGGTTTTCGGCAGAGCGCGGAAACGAAACGTCTAAGCCCTGAGCTCTTTCGACAGGTTCCCACCTATCCATCACTAAGGGAGACTACCCTATGGAGGCCAAGGGCCTCGGCGGATGCGTGCTTAAGAAGCACTCAGCCACAACAATTGTATCAAGCGCATTTGCAATAAAAAGAAAATGGCATACATACAAAATGTTTACAATATATAATTACAAGTTTAGTGCATCTCGCTCTTTACAATGAAAAGAAAAGAAAAGAAAAGGGGGGCCCTTTAGGGAGACGCGTTGTACCCCTCAGAGCTCTCGCTTGAACTCCCGCTGGAGCTCTCGCCTGAGCTCTCCCCGGATGTCTTACCACCCGCGACAGGGGATTTTGGGACATCCGAGGGTAGGGAATCGGGCGCGCCTGGGGGCTTCGGGACGGGCTCGAAGAGCCAGGGGACGAGCTGGCGAGCGGTGATGGTCTTGCCTCTCCCGTCCAAGCAACCGACATCCCGCAGCGTCTCTAGGGTCAGCTTGGCTGTGGCTTGCGCGTTGGCCTGGAGGAGCTTGTCGATGTCGTAGACGGAATAGTAGTGGTTCTCCAACCTTTCGTCCATTGGAGGAGGGGGCGCAGTCGCCTCCAAGCGCCGGAGCTGCTCCCTCAGCAGGACGTTCTCGTATCGCGCCTGGGCTAGCTCCGTGCGAAGCGCCACGGCCTGAGTGGAATCCTGTGTAGCGAGAGATTAGCATGAAAAGAATGAAGTTGAAATCTGCAGTGGCGAGAGCGAGTGTCGTGAAAGGTCTCGCTTACCTCTTCCGCCCGGCGCGAGGATAGATGTTGCTTGGCGTCTGCCAGCACTTTCTTCAAGGTAGCCGCCTGAGCCACCGCCTCCTCCCGGGCCTTGAACATGTCCTGGAAGTTGCGGTCGATGGTGATACTCTGACGTGCACACATATGCGCAAGCTCGATCCCGCGCATCAGGGCCCGGGTGGAGTCATAGGCCAGGAGCCTGGTGGTCATCTTTTCATAGATGCTGATATTCTCCCGGTTGTAGAGGTCGTAGCCCAAGGAGAAGGCCTCGCTGGTGACCTCATCTCGCTCCACCTAGCTGGGTAGAAGAGACGAGATTGAGACCATGTTGGTGTCAGGGTCCCACTGAAGCAACGGCTTGTTCTCCGCATCCAGGCACTTCGTGCCGAGACCAAAATTACGGTGACCTCGCGGCACCTCTCCAGACGGAGACTGAGCGGAGGTCTCAGCGGCGGCTCCCTCGCCATCTGCTCCACCGGGGGCCGGGGGGTTCTCGGCAGGTGCCTCAGCGTCACCCTTGGTAACCGCGATCTCGCTGGCGGCCTGCACAATATCTTCAAAGGAGCAGCCAACAACGGAAGGTTGGGAGGGCGGCACCGCAACGGCTTTACCCTTCTCGGCAGCAATTATTTTGGGCCTCTAGAGCGGTGGGGGCAGATAGGCGCCGGGCTTTCGCTTCCCGGCGCCGGTCGAAGGAAGCGGGGCCGGCTCGTCCCGGCAAGCTTGAGTCACGTCCTTCGCGAGAGCCAATGGGTCTCTCGCATATTGGCTCTCGGTAGCGTGAGCCTCGTTGAAGGGTTGGTGCAGGAGGATCTCGCGCTCTCCTGCGGAAGCGACAACACTCAGTTCTAATCTTAAAAAGAAGGGGAGGAATATCAAGACAAAGGCGAGACCGTACCTTTGCCCGGAGGCACGAGGAGGAGTGAATCGATGCCCCGCCGAAGGAATTGGACGTCAAAATCCTTGGTTCCGAAGAACTCAAGGAGGGCGCTCTCGCGCGAGCCCAAGGAGGGCGGCTTGTAAACGGCGTCCTCGTATTGAATGGGCGTGAGAGGCACGTTCCCGAAATCGCCAGAAACGAAGACGAACTTCTCGCCCCAGTGGTGGTGCTTGTTGGCGAGATCAGTGGTCTTGAGCAGCTGCCCTGAAAAGAAGACCACCCCTCCCTTGGCGCGGAAGGTGAACATATTCCGGAAGATAGGGAGGCTGAACTCGATCCTCTCGGATCGCATATAGCAGATGAAGGCCACCAGGATCGCGACCGAGTTTGGATTCAACTGCGCGGGAACCACTCCATAGTACCGGAGGGCCTGACACATCTCGGGCTAGAGGGGGAGGCGGAAGCCCACCTCAAAGTGCTCAAGGGGGATGGCGAGCTCCCCATCCCCCGCAGTGTTTACCTTGTCATGGTTGCCGGGGTTTCGCGCGGTGAAGTCGGTGGGAACGTAATGAGTCTGGGTCAGTTGGAACTCCTCCATGGTCAGGCTGCAGGAGGGGAACAGATGCTTCTGGAAGGCTTCCGCGCAATTCGAACGTCTCTCGCTTCCGCCCGACATCGTGCTTTAGAGGTTGTAGGCGAGGTCTTCAGAAGAGAGGCGAGAGCGAGAACAACGAGAACGGGAGGAGGAAGCAGAAGCAAGCGGGAGCTTTCGGCAAACCGCGAGAGCGACAAGAGAAAAGACACGGGATTCGGATTGGAGAAATAAATATGGTAGGGGGACTTCTCTATTTATAGAAAACTGTGATCATCATGACTATTCCCAAAAAGGCGGCGGGGGTACAGCCGTCATGCCTTAAGTTGGCGGCGCCTCGGTTTCCCGCCCAAGATTGACAGCGACTGACATATCTGATTAGCGCGAACATTTTGAGATGGCACGCGACAAGTAAAACGAGCGGAAGCAAGTTTACTCTCGTCGAGCGAGAGCTGAATAAATAATAATAATAATAATAGAGTCAGGAGTTACTCTCGCTGAGCGAGAGCTGGATAAAAGGTAATAATAATAATAACAGTCAACAGTTACAGACTGGTAAAAACGACAGGGTACATTGGGGAAGGGGAAGGCCGGGGGAAGAGAAGGGGGAGATCTTGCGAATCAATAGGGTTCCCACCGCCATCGTCCTCATTCCCGCTGCCTAGTCCTCGGTGGCGCCTGCGGGTTGAAGTAGGACAACAAGACGGTGCATCCTAGGTGGTCCGGCGAGACAGGTCTCAGATCCGCGCGATGCACCTTTCGGGAGAGGACCCTGCGGTAGGCCCACCTGACCGATCCGTCTCGCCTATGAAGTAGTCCCGCTCCAGTGCCTCCAGCCTCTTCTCCATCGATTGGCGGAACTCTCTCGCCGCGGTGTCATGGGCCCGCTCCCGTCGGATAAGCTTCGATAGGACGGCGACAACCCTCTTCCCCCGCCTTTTAGCGCTCCCGGCACTGGTCAAGATTTCCTCCATCTCGTCAGATGAAGGGAAGGGGGAGCTCTCACCGTCCTCCCCCTCTCAGTCTTCGTCGTCTTCTTCATCTTCTTCATACTCTGCGTCAGCTCTCGACCGCGAGCCTGGATCCCCTGGCAAAAGAATTCCAGTCATGACGAGAGCTAAGCGACAATTATGATAAGCATATCGCATACCTGCAGTATGGAGAGAACCACCGGCTGACGGCAGGCGAGAAGGCCCTGCCCCCGCCCCTCAGTTCCAAAGAGTAGGTGGATCGGCTTCCCTTTTCCCGGGGGGAAGATTTTGCGAGTGGTGATCCCGGCTTGGCCGGAAGCGGGGGGGGGGGGGGGGGGGGGGGGGGGGGTGGAGGTCTCTTCTCCCGCGTTATGGCTGGCATCCTGTGGAGCTGCAGAAGATTCGACAGCCATTCCTCCCGCCGGTAGGGAGGAATCAACCACAAGGACAGGCCGATTAGTGACCCTAACTTTGTTCTCCCGGGTAGCGAGACCCGGCTGGGCGGAAGCTGGTGCTGCGGGAAGACAATTCAGAATTCTGAGACTGAGTTAAGAGCGAGAGTGGAAAAGATACTTGCAGTTCCCGAGGAGTCAGGCGGAGGAGCGACCTCTGATACCCGCGGTTGGTTCTTAGGAGGACGAGATGATGAGTCCAAGGGCTCCCGCGGGGACCTGACGTCGTTAGGGATCGTTTCCTGCGAGAAGTATCGCATCAGCTGCGAATCCTCCCGCGTAAACAACTAGTGGTTTCAATAATTAGCAAATCAGACATACCTTATGCGGAGAGGGATCATCCGCGCGGCTTGGGGTCAGGGTAGGCGGGCTCCTGTTCGCGTGAGGCAGGTCTCGCTGGACCACCTTCGGCTTCTTCTTTTTCTTCTTTGGCTGAGAAGGCTCAGCGGCTGACGACTTTCTCGACAGCCAGGGGGCAACCAAGGCGCAGTTGGCCTTGGCTCGCGCCTGTGCCGCATCGATGCGGTCTTGAATATCCTGCGGAAGCAGTTTGTCAGCGCTCTTGGAACACATCGCGAGAGGAAGCGAGAACTCAGGCGAGGAATGACGATTCGAGGGCAGATTTATGGCTGTCTATCGACACATATATATAGCCACGGTACGGCGCACCAAAAGATTCCCTGATGTTGACACGTGCTCAATGAATATTTACGGGTTGGATGTGTCTTTTCGAGAGCAGAGCCAGCTCAAAAAGAGCGGGGATTGTGTGCAACCCCATATTCGCTGAGTCAGACCAGGAGGCACCAACGGTCACGATTAGGCTTGCTAGAGGAGTTCCCGCCCTAAAGAACTTCCCGCCTATAAGTGGGCGGGAACGCTTGCGCTTGCGCCAAGCTCCTGCCTTGGAGGAGCTCTCGCCTATAAGCGGGCGAGACTGCTTGCGCCGAACTCTGGGCAGGAAGGTTCTCGGCTCAGAGTTCTCGCCGGGTGGGGCCCATGGCCCGGGGTAAAATGACCTAATTACCCTCAGGTAAAATTACCCCTATACCCTCAGGATGAACAACAGGATTTGGCTATTGGCATATCCACTAAGAGTATTTTAGTAATCTCAAGTTAGCAAGAGGCTATAAATAGACTCATAAGGGCTCCTTAGAAGGCAAGTTTTCATCATCTTCCAATTTCTAGTGCTTTCTGAGGAGCTCCTAGCCTAGCTTTTGACTTTGGAGGGGAAGCTCTCAGAGATCTTCCGGGTGTGAGGTGGGACCTCCCTGCCGAGGCTTTGGGTCAGTTTTAGGTCCTTTGAATCTAGTCGAGGGTTGAGGCTTGAGAGAAGTAGGTGTTGGCTGCACCCCTGTTTTGAACTTCCGTTGAGGTCATTTTTGGCTTCAACAGGGTGCAAATAATAAAATCTCTCATCATGGGATGCAAATAGTAAAATCCACCAACATGTGTACAAATAATAAAATACCTCATCATAGGACACGAATAGTAAAATCCTCTAACACGGGGGGTGGGGGGGGGGGGGGGGGGGGGGGGCGTGAATAGTAAAATCCTTCAACATTGGAGTGCAAATAACAAAATTCTCCATTATGGGGTGCGGATTGTAAAATCCACCAATTATGGGGTGCAAATAGTAAAATCCTCAATTGTATAACCCATAATTCATCGAGATCAGAGATGCCTAAGGTGACGCTTATTCGCACACCTAGTCACGAGCAGAGGCGAGCTTGGGCGAGCAGAGGCGGGTTTGGGCGAGTATAGGCGGGCTTGGGCGAGCAGAGACGGGCTTGGGCGAGCATAGGCAGACATGGGCGAGCAGAGGCGGGCTTGGGCGAGCAGAGGCGGGCTTGGGCGAGCAGAGGCGGGCTTGGGAGAGCAAAGGCGGGCTTGGGCGAGCAGAGGCAGGCTTGGACGAGCAGAGGCGCGCTTGGGTGTGCAGAGGCGAGTACCTCGCGAGTATGAATGAGTAGCCCTTGATAATCACTGGTAAAGGTTGGATACTCGCCGCCCCTAGAATTTCTCTATAAATAGACCCCTAAGAGTACTGTAAATGATACTTTTGGAAGAGATTGAGGTCCCCCCAAGATGGATACTCGCCAAGTCCATGTCCGCCTAGTACCTCGCACAACTTTTGATTGTGGAGGGGAAGTTTCTTTCAAACTTCCGGTTACGTGATAGGACATACCTACTGGATCACTTGGGGTGTGCTTATAGACGATTTTCTGCTCTCGTGCTAACCATCTGAATTGTGGCTCCGAACCGCAAAATCAATAACCTTTGGCTGCATTGATCCGAAAATTTTGGAGTCGAGATTTTTTTTGCTTCTGTAACAGCCCAAATTTCTCAAACAGGAAATTTTTGGGTGACACGGCCTGGGACACAGGCATGTCCTAGGGCGTGTCAAGCTGGAGTCGACGATTTGGCCGCGAGGTCGACGAAATTTGGAGTCGACGGTCATCGAACAGCAGACACGGCCTGCGACACGGGCGTGTCGCATGGCGTGTCGGGGCCGTGTCGACGATCGGCCTGGGTGTCGACGTTTTTGCGCTCGACAATGTGTCGAGAGGGGGGCACACGACCCAATACATGGGCGTGTCTTAGGCCGTGTCGTCGAGTGTCGAGATGTCGAGATGTCGAGTGTCGAGATGTAGTCGTCGAGTGTCGAGAAGTGGAACACGGCCTGTGACACGGGCGTGTCACAAGGCGTGTCAAATCAGGTCGACGAACTCAGCGCGACGAATTTTGTGCTAGGCCATGTCTGAGTGTCGTGTATGGGCACACGGCCTGGGCCACGGGCGTGTCACAGGTCGTGTGAATTCTCGAGTTGTTTGAGATTATTTTTCGCCCAAGCACACGGCCACAGACACGGGCGTGTCTGAAGGCGTGTTGGGTGACACGGCCCATGACACGGGCGTGACCCATGGGCGTGTCACTTGTTTGGATAGGTCGGTTGACCACCGCTTGAGGCACACGGCCTGGGACACAGGCGTGTCACAGGCCGTGTCAGGTACGGTCAAATTTAGCTTTTCTGGCATTTTTGTGGCCGTCCATTCCTTCAGCCTGGATCCAAAGGCTGAGCTTCTTTCCTCTTTTCCTAAAGGCCGAAATCTGAGAATTTATTCTCATTTTACTTAGTCTTTATCTTTCTTCAAGTTAAGAGAGAAAGGAGAGGAAGAAGAAGGAAGAAGGGCTAGGGCTGCTGCTGGTGGTGCTGCGGTTTACCGACAAGAGATCCGAAGCCGGCGCTGCGGAGGAAAAGTTCTTGTGAGCCATTCAAGCTAGCTTTGAAGTCATGGCACCGAAGCGGTCGTAAAGGGTAACGACTTTTCTTCCTAGCCATGTGAAGGCTTCCTTTTGGCATATAGTTGTGATTCCCCCACCAAGAGGTGACTGATTTTGGGAGTCTTTTGGGTGATTCATGAAATCCCCTTGTTGGCATATAGATCCGGAATTGGAGTACGGAATAGACATGCTGTGTGAAGCCCATCTGAACAGGTTGGTCTGGATTGGTGATGTTGCATACGAATCGGGGAAGACTCCGTGATAAACATGTAGTTTAAGGAGTCAACGGGTTATGCCTGCGAAAAGGAGTAGCAGGAAGTACTGGAGTGGTAGTCCAGGAAAATATCCATGTTATGTTTTGGGTCATACCTGTGGATGAGGCACAGGAAGTACTGGTGTGACCAGGAAAGGCCCTTTGTGATGCTTGATGTCGTAGGGTGTCCACCTGTGAAGCGAGTAACAGGAAGTACTGGCATGGTAGCCAGGAAAGACCCCTGACATTTGTGATTTTGCGGTGTCCACCTGTGAAGAGAGTAACAGAAAGTACTGGGCTGCCCAGGAAAGACCCGCTGTTGTGATAAGAAGATGGGTATCGAGAAATACCCAGACTTGAATGCCAAGAACAGGATTGGTGAGACCGACCCGCGCCTTTGATATAGCCATGAGTACGATGTACTCGGAGAAGGCAAGGCGATTTGAGCAACGGGGGGTGGAGGATCCGACCTGCGCTATGTCCGTCCGACGTGAGACCAAAAGGTGTGGTCTGTTGGAGCGCATAGCAAGAGTCTTCGGCCTGCGCGCCATGACACAATGGGGGGCTACGGGCCATCCCGATGTAGGAAGACTAACTCCGGCTGCACGCCATGGAGTAAATGCTCAAGAGATTTACCGTTAGGTGGTGACCCTGATACGGTGGTGGGCAAGGACTTTGCCAGAACACCAAGTGTAGAACCCCCCCCCCCCAACCTTTTGCCCAGGTCGGGCCGGAGGGGTACTACTGGCCCAAAACGTCCACCCAGGGCTCATAGGGGAAACAATCCACCCTATTCAAGCACTAGATGGCCGTCTTGAGTGGTTCGAATCATAACATTCACAACCCATCAGAATATAGCGGAAGCATTAACAGGAAACCACTACACATATATATATAACATATCATATTAATACAGAGGTTCTAGGGCCGAAGCCTTATGCGTTTATAAAAGCCCGTGGGCTATACATGTACTACATAAGTCTCTCACACACTCTCTCTTCTAAACTGCTCGGCGGTACTCACGTCTCTAAACACCGGAGACGGCGGGAGTGCATCTGCTCGAGTAGACCTAGCTGCTGGCGTAATCTCCTGCGGCAGCGGGTCACTACGGTGCTCCACCTCCTGTGAATGGTTATTCAAATAACCGTTAGTCACAGAGCTAAGTGGAAACAAATCTCCTCCCCGGATCCACATCCTGGGGACGAGCACGCACCCACCCAACAAAAGTAAATAGCCGAAGCAAGAGAGGGTTAGCATAACATTTCATATATGAACAGCTAGGAGCAATTATAAAAGAGTGCAGTATAACCGGGAAAAGCAGCAATAACATAAAACGGTTATAACAAGGCTCTACTAGCTCATCAGCACAACAGATTTTCATATCTTGAATTCTATCGCAGGCATTCACAGCCGCGCACATACCGCAGGCATTCATAGCCGCACACACGCCGCAGGCATTCATAGCCGCGCACACACCGCAGGCATTCATAGCCGCGCACACAAATCGCAGGCATTCATAGCCGCGCACACAAACCCTATGTCGACATAGTTTGGACCGCTTCTGTTCCAGCAGGGTAGCGAGCCCCGCGGGCCTCACCGATGTGGCCGTCGGTGACAGTGGCCAGTCCTGCCACTTCTGGGGGTGATCGTACCGCACAACCCCAGGCCCTCACGTACAACCTTGTGTACTCTTGGATGTGAGCGACATCCGGCAAATCATTTTGGCCGACCAGCGGAGGAAAACCCGACGGGGAATATAACGGCCGGTCACCCGTGGTACTCATCTCCCTGTCGCCTTGAGTCGTCAACCTTGCCGCACCGGTACGAACGGTCTGCGGAAGGGACTGACCCGCCACCATTTCACCGCAAGCAATTTACAATCAATCAAACAATTGCAAACAATATAACATCGGGTCTACGACGGCCTGCCTTACTAGGCTTACACTTCGGGCATCGGCACTTTGCTCTACTTTCGACAAGGAGCGTGGGAGCGCTTTATTTGGGGCTAGACCTGGAGGACTACCTCAACTCCGGTTATCCCCAACTAAGGCTCAACCTAAACAACAACTGCTCGTCAGAGCAGGACCCGGGAATATAAAAGTAAATTGCGATAAGATCAAGTGCGGTGGTTATGCTGCTTATTTAAAGTGCTGGAAAGAAATGTGACCAGTACAAGACTGGATAAGCTTGACCAGTACGCAACTGGAGTAGTACTAAATAGAAAGTACTGAAATAAGCCTGACCAGTACGCAACTGGAGTAGTATTGAAATGAAAGTACTGAAATAAGCTTGACCAGTACGAGACTGGAGTAGTACTGAAATGAAAGTACTGAAATAAGTTTGACCAGTACGAGACTGGAGTAGTACTGAAATGAAAGTACTGAAATAAGCTTGACCAGTACGAGACTGGAGTAGTACTGAAATGAAAGTACTGAACTAAAAAGAATAAAGGAACTGGACCAGTGCAAAACTGGAATAATCATAAAGAAAATGGTTAGTAGTCCAATCACTCCATACAGGAGGCTTCAGTTCCATCTCCGTTCTCAGGAGAGATTCGGTTCCATCTCCATTCAGGAGAGATTCAGTTCCATCTCAGTTTTTAAAGGCTTCCTTGGGTTACACCCTTTATTAAGATCAGATTATGGGTTGGTTGCGTCTTATTAACCACGACTTAATCGAATCGGGGCTTATCAGGAGTTATTATTCATCAAGAATACTTCATAACTCACCACTCGTACTCTCATCTTCCGAGCGTGCCCAAATCACCCGAGAGTCGAGCCGCTCGACGGTTTCATGAAATATCGAAACACCCGGAGCTTGGTCACTTGCCTCAGCCGCTCTCGTTGATAAGATAATTTGAATTTATTATTCAAATTAGAGAGGATAGTCGCGCGCTCCAATTTTCTTTTTCGAAGAAAACGAGCGTAATAATATCGAGCGCGGTCCTAGGCTTCCATATTTTGGGAAAAATATCAAACCTTATCCCCATGAGCTCATATTTTTATACAACCCTTATATGGATATAAAATGAGCATAGAAAAATTTTCATAATTTTTCAAAGAGTTTTGGCCCTTTAATTTGGCCAAATAAAGTTTAATTGAGCTTTTAAAAATACCAAATCAACACCAAAAATTCTCAAAATATTTGTGAAGGAAGCCCTCATCATGGGGAACATTTTTCATGTTCAACAATTTTTCCCTAAGAGCCTATTTTAGTCTCTTAAAAATCTAACCCATTATTATTTATAATATTTATTATAAATATTATAATAATATATAATATATATAATATATTATATATATATATATATATATATATAAAGAGATCACTGTAGATCATCTCCCGCCTCCCGCTGCTGTACGGGAAAACTGCCCTTACGGGGCTTCTCCGCCGCCGGCCGGCCGCCGGCCGGCCGTGCCTCCACCACCAGCCAACCCGCCGGTGGTGGGCGCTCCCTCCGGCGGTGGTCCGGCGGCCTGCCGCCGCCGGCCATCGCCGGAGCTGTTTTCCTTTTTTTTTTGACCGGGAGGGGAGGGGGGGACGGCGGCGGCGCTCCGGCCGCCGGGAGTGCCATGCAAGACGTCCAAAATGGAGAAGGGGGAGGGAGAAGGCTTCCACCTGGGTTTGATGGGCTTGGGAGGGGCCGGCTTGGTCGGACATGGCTCAAGGTGGTGGAGGAGGGGAGGAGGAACTCCGGCTTGGCTTTTTCCGGCCACCTGAGCTCCGGCAGAGGGGGGAGAAGGGGGAGGGGAATGCTCTGAGAGCTGTGAGGGAAAGAGAGGGGTTGGGGTCCTTTTATAGGATTGGGGAGGGAGAGTTTCCCTCCCTTTGGGTGGTGTGGGACTAATCCCTCCTTAGGGAGGGATTAATCCCCACCCTCCAGCTGTCTAATGACAGCTGGATGTCTCCCATTTTCCCCCATGTGGGGAAAATGGATGAGGCCCCTTTGTGGGCTTGGGCCTTTAGGTGGGAAAGAGAGAGAGAGGGAGAGAAAGAAGTGGGTGGGCCTCCACTTGTAGTGGTATGGGGGCTTGCTGGTTGGGGCCCATGGAGAGTGAGGGGGGGCATGGGCCATCCTCTTTTGGAGAGGAGGTGAGCCCCTCATTTGGAGAAAAAAAATCCAAAAAGTGGATTTTTAGGAGGGTTTGACCAAGTCAACCCTAGGGTGGGTCCCCATTGTTGGTCAAAGTAAAAGTGGGTCCAAGTCGTCTGGGTCGGGTCAAAGTTCGAGTGTCGTGTCATAATTGGTGTGCGCACGCTTTTCGGTGCACAACTATGCTTGATTTGACCACGGGTTGACCAATCGTCATCGAAATTGACCGGGACTACTCCCGTTGACTTCGTATTGACCACACGAGTCTAACGCCACTGACTGGGGTTGAATCGGAGTCCGTTTGACGAAAGTCCGAAATTTGCGCGTCGCAGCGCGCTAAAATGGTCGAAATGTGTAAAATTGTCGTTAGACCTCGGAGTCCAACTGAACGAGTTCTAATGCGCTCGTATTGACTATACGAGGCCATAGAACTGACAGAACTCAATTCAGAGTTCTCTAGCTCTATTTCCTGCTTAGGGTTATTTCCCACCGGGTCATGGGTAGGGTTCAGGCCACTTTTATTGGGCCCACTAAGGCTCTGGTGGCCCAATAAAAGGCGGGATGTTACAATCCAATAAAAATAAAAGGATTTTCGTCCCCGAAAATTTGCTTGGAGTAGGGGGAAAAGTAACATACCTGTGGAAAGAGCTCTGGGTGCTTTTCTCGGAGGAGTGCTTCAGGTTCCCATGTGAACTCTTCTCGTCCACAGTTTGACCATAGCACCTTAACCATCGGAATGGTTTTGTTCCGTAGTGTCTTCACCTTGTAATCTACTACTCTGACGGGTTCGAGCCGGACGGATCTATCTGACAGTAGTTGCGCCGGAGGGGTAGGAAGGTACTGCTCTGGTTGTCGGAGGACTCGTCTCAAGGAAGAGACATGAAACACATTATGAAGATTCCCCAACTCTGGGGGTAAGGCTAAACGATAGGCGACGGGGCCAACACGCTCTATCACCGGATAGGGGCCCAAGAAGCGGGGATCTAACTTTTTCTGCTTCCTCAACCGGGAGACACCATGCATGGGTTTTATTTTCAGAAACACCATTTCCCCCACGCTGAACTCCACCGGTCGGTGTCGCGCATCATAGTACTTAGCCTGCCGGCTCTGCGCTTCCCGCATTCGTTCCTGAATCAGCCGTATCGCTGCCGTAGTGTCATCGATGTAAGCCACTCCCAAGGATTCTGGGTCCTCTTCCTGAGCCCAAGTCAACGGTGTTCGGCAACGCCTTCCATACAATGCCTCGTACGGAGCCATCTTAATACTAGCCTGGTAGCTGTTATTGTACGAAAACTCGACTAACGGCAACAGCTGCTCCCACGGCTCATTGTGCTCTACTATGCACAGTCGAAGAAGATCCTCCATCGTCCGGTTCGTCCTCTCCGTCTGTCCGTCTGTCTGCGGGTGGAAGGCAGTGCTGAAGGCCAACTTGGTTCCCAAATATGCCTGCACCCGCCTCCATTCCTTAGATGTGAAACGACCGTCACGATCAGACACGATGGACTTTGGTACTCCGTGAAATCGTACCACTTGTTCTAGGAACATCCTGGCCAGGATATCTACTCCGTCACCCTGTCGGTTTGGAATGAACCGCGCTACCTTGGTGAGTCGATCTACGACCACCCATATTGAGTCATTCCCAGCACGGGATCGAGGTAGGCCGTGGACGAAGTCCATGGAGATGTCTTCGAACTTCCATTCTGGTATCGGCAGGGGCTGCAAATAGGCCTCCTGGACTGCGACATTCAGCTTTGACCTTCTGACAGGTCTGGCACCGGGCCACGAAGTCGGTGACATCTCTCTTCATTCCGGGCCAGTAAATGGTCCTACGCAAGTCCACGTACATCTTAACTACGCCAGGGTGAATCGAGTACCTCGACTGATGGGCCTCTTGCAGAATTTCCCCACGAATCCCTCCAGTAGCGGGAATAAATATGCGATGCTTAAATTGTAGAATCCCATCATGCAAGTTATAATCCTCCTGTGCCCCTCCTTGCAGAGATCGGATGATCGACATTACCTCTGGGTCGATCTTCTGGGCTTCTCGTATCCGGTCCCGGATATCGCATTGGATCTCCATCCAATACAGCTGAGAATAGTACTCTTCCGGATCTCTTCGGGCAACCAGGGTAATCTCCAAGTCTATCAAAGACTGGAAAAGTTCCTTAGGGATCTGCTCCATCCAACTCCCGACTATCGCAGGCTGGCGGCTCAAGGCGTCAGCGACTCTATTAGCCTTCCCGGGGTGATATTGGAGAGTGAAGTCGTAATCGCATAAGAATTCCAACCATCGGCGCTGCCGGAGATTCAGCTCTTTCTGCGTGAAAATATACTTGAGGCTCTTGTGGTCGGAGAAGATCTCACATTTTACTCCGTACAGATAATGCCTCCAGATTTTAAGGGCGAAGACGACGGCGCCCAACTCTAAATCGTGTGCTGCGTAGTTTAATTCATGCGGCTTTAATTGCCGCGAAGCGTAGGCCACTACCTTACCATGCTGCATTAGGACTGCTCCCAATCCTTTCAGGGAGGCATCAGTGTAGATTTGAAATCCCTCGGTCCCTGAAGGAATCGTAAGGATTGGCGCGGAAGTCAGACGCTTCTTCAGTTCGATGAACGCAGCCTCGCACTCCGGCGTCCATCGAAATACGGCGTCCTTCTTGGTGAGAGCAGTCAGGGGTAGGGCAATCTTGGAAAATCCCTCGACAAACTTCCTGTAGTATCCGGCAAGGCCGAGGAAACTCCGGATATCCGCAGCCGTCCTGAGTGGCGGCCAATTTTGTACTGCCTGGATCTTGGCTTGGTCCACTGCCACTCCTTCCTTGTTTATCGTGTGGCCCAAGAATCCAACTTCTTCTAGCCAAAATTCGCACTTACTGAATTTGGCGAAGAGAGAGTGCTCCCGGAGCTTTAATAGGACCATCTGCAGGTGCCGGGTATGGTCCGTCTTGGTCTTCGAGTAGATTAGGATATCGTCTATAAAGACGATGACAAAGTGATCCAAGAAGGGTTCGAAGACTCTATTCATCAGGGCCATGAAGGCGGAGGGAGCGTTGGTGAGCCCAAAGGGCATCACTAGGAACTCGTAAAGACCGTATCGGGAGCTGAAGGCAGTCTTAGGAATATCTTCCTCTCGGATCCGAAGCTGATAATAGCCGGACCTCAGGTCCATTTTGGAGAATACCGAAGCACCTTGTAACTGATCGAACAGTTCGTCGATCCTAGGAAGGGGATACGTGTTGCGTACAGTAAGCTTATTTAGCTCCCTATAGTCGATGCACAGTCGCAGAGTCCCGTCCTTCTTCTTGACGAAAAGTACCGGGGCTCCCCAGGGCGAGGAACTTGGACGGACGAATCCAGCATCTATTAGTTCTTGTAGCTGGATCTTTAGTTCAGTCAGCTCCCTTGGGGCCATCCGGTAGGGGGCTCGCGATACTGGCCGTGCTCCGGACACGAGCTCGATCTGGAAGTCGACCTCTCGCTGAGGTGGCAATCCCGGGAGGGACTCAGGGAAGATATCTGGAAAGTCTCGGACTACTGGGACCTTGGCGAGCGCCTGGGTCTTATCTTCCATCTCGAAATAAATAAGGAATACTTCATCCTTCTGACGGACTGACTTCACCATCTGTGTAGAAGTCAAGATAATACGAGAGACAGATGGCACACCTGTCAACGCGACGCTCTGGCCATTTGGATTCTGTAGCCGGACTTCTCGCGTGGAACAGTTTATCTGGGCTTGGTGCTCGGCCAGCCAGTCCATTCCCAGAATTATGTCAAACCCAGTTATAGCTAGGATGGTTGCGTAGATTTCAAACTCTACCTCTCCCAGCGTAGCCTGGAACGAACACTTTTCGGTGGATGTCATATCCGACCCGTCTGGTAAACAGATTCGTATAGACAGTCCGGTTGAGCGAATAACATTTCCCTTTGTTGCGATGAAATCGTGGGAGACGAAAGAATGAGTCGCTCTTGTGTCAAAAAGGGTTTTGGCAGGGTGACCTTCTACCAACAAGATTCCTGACGTCATAGGAAAACATATAGATATATATCATCCAACTAATATATATATATATATATATATATATATATATATATGAAATATACAACAATAGTGGAAGATCTGATATCTTCTATCGCCTAAGATATATACCTATGACTACGTCAGGGGCTAGTCCATGCTGCAGGTCCAGTGCATAGGCCTCCTGGGGAGCTGCTCGGCCCTGCTGGCCTCTCCTGCCAGCTCGGCCTCTACGGCCTCTTTGACCATGTCCCCGTGCCGGCTGTCCACCCTGGACTGCTCCTAGTCCTGGTCTCCCTATCGCCTGAGGGCAGAAGGCCCTCATATGTCCGGCTGCTGACACAAGAAGCAGTTTCCTGCGAAGGGAACATCTCGTCGGGCCACTAGTGGGGGCTGTGGAGCTGGAGCTGGTCTACTGTCTTGCTGTGCAGCTGGGGGTGCTGGGGGTGCTGGTGGGCGCCTATAAGGTAGCCTGCGGCGTCGCTGTCTGCTCTCTCTATCCTGTCTATGGGGAGCGACTCCAACGTCTCGCCTCTGGTCTCGAGGAAACTCTACTTGACCTCTACGCCGCTGAGCCACCATCTGCTGGTCCAACTCTAGAGCTGCCGCATGGGTGGCTATGGTGTGGAAGGTGGCCTGAGAGAGCATAATCAAGGCCTGCCTCAGGTCGTCTCGTAGTCCTCGGTAGAACCGAGAAGCCCTATCCCTGTCGGAGGCAGCCAGGTTCCCGGCGAAGCGTGCCAGGTGTATGAACTCTCTCTCATACTCTGCCACAGTGCGGTTGCCCTGTCGGATGAGCAGGAACCTCTCTTGCAGTGCGGCTCGGTCTGCATCTATGATGAAAAATTCTAGCAGAGCCACGGAGAACTCCCCCCAAAGGATCGTGCTCATCGGCCGACCTCGGAAGGTAGAGCGACTAGCCGCTCTCCACCAATCCCTCGCATATCCCTCCAAGAGGGTCACCACCAAAGAGACTGCTGCCACAGCTGGGCACATCATCCCTACCAACAGCTCCTCCACTCGCTCCACCCACTCCTCTACCTGAATGGCCGTCTCTGTACCCCTGAAAGGGGGAGGCCTCAGTCCTCGAAAAGTCGTCAGCAGATCTGTGGGTGCGGTCATCTCCCGCGGTGGCTGTGCCAGGGCATCTCGGAAAGTCGCTAGTATAGCCGTCAGTGTCTGCCCTATATCTGACTCGGCAAACGGTACGGCTGCGGGAGCAACCGGGTCTGGTGGTGGGGTGGCTGGAACGTATCCTCTGGACGAGGATCCCCCGTTACTGTACTCCGGTATCTGGAGAAGTAACAGGAAAGAGTGTCAGTATTTTGCAAAAGTAAGGGAATTTGCAAAAGCGACAACCCAAGCGGAAAACAATGGTGTATGGGCGTACTAACGCACAGTCTAGAATCCCTAAGCCTCTACACTAGGGTCCACCAGGCTTCCACTGCAAGGTTCGTCCCGAACCTAGAACGAAGCGAGGGACGGAGGGATCCTGAGACTGCTCCACAAGGACGAATCGTGATCGCTCTGATCCATTTGTAGAACCCCCCCCCCAACCTTTTGCCCAGGTCGGGCCGGAGGGGTACTACTGGCCCAAAACGTCCACCCAGGGCTCATAGGGGAAACAATCCACCCTATTCAAGCACTAGATGGCCGTCTTGAGTAGTTCGAATCATAACATTCACAACCCATCAGAATATAGCGGAAGCATTAACAGGAAACCACTACACATATATATATAACATATCATATTAATACAGAGGTTCTAGGGCCGAAGCCTTATGCGTTTATAAAAGCCCGTGGGCTATACATGTACTACATAAGTCTCTCACACACTCTCTCTTCTAAACTGCTCGGCGGTACTCACGTCTCTAAACACCGGAGACGGCGGGGGTGCATCTGCTCGAGTAGACCTAGCTGCTGGCGTAATCTCCTGCGGCAGCGGGTCACTACGGTGCTCCACCTCCTGTGAATGGTTATTCAAATAACCGTTAGTCACAGAGCTAAGTGGAAACAAATCTCCTCCCCGGATCCACATCCTGGGGACGAGCACGCACCCACCCAACAAAAGTAAATAGCCGAAGCAAGAGAGGGTTAGCATAACATTTCATATATGAACAGCTAGGAGCAATTATAAAAGAGTGCAGTATAACCGGGAAAAGCAGCAATAACATAAAACGGTTATAACAAGGCTCTACTAGCTCATCAGCACAACAGATTTTCATATCTTGAATTCTATCGCAGGCATTCACAGCCGCGCACATACCGCAGGCATTCATAGCCGCGCACACGCCGCAGGCATTCATAGCCGCGCACACACCGCAGGCATTCATAGCCGCGCACACAAATCGCAGGCATTCATAGCCGCGCACACAAACCCTATGTCGACATAGTTTGGACCGCTTCTGTTCCAGCAGGGTAGCGAGCCCCGCGGGCCTCACCGATGTGGCCGTCGGTGACAGTGGCCAGTCCTGCCACTTCTGGGGGTGATCGTACCGCACAACCCCAGGCCCTCACGTACAACCTTGTGTACTCTTGGATGTGAGCGACATCCGGCAAATCATTTTGGCCGACCAGCGGAGGAAAACCCGACGGGGAATATAACGGCCGGTCACCCGTGGTACTCATCTCCCTGTCGCCTTGAGTCGTCAACCTTGCCGCACCGGTACGAACGGTCTGCGGAAGGGACTGACCCGCCACCATTTCACCGCAAGCAATTTACAATCAATCAAACAATTGCAAACAATATAACATCGGGTCTACGACGGCCTGCCTTACTAGGCTTACACTTCGGGCATCGGCACTTTGCTCTACTTTCGACAAGGAGCGTGGGAGCGCTTTATTTGGGGCTAGACCTGGAGGACTACCTCAACTCCGGTTATCCCCAACTAAGGCTCAACCTAAACAACAACTGCTCGTCAGAGCAGGACCCGGGAATATAAAAGTAAATTGCGATAAGATCAAGTGCGGTGGTTATGCTGCTTATTTAAAGTGCTGGAAAGAAATGTGACCAGTACAAGACTGGATAAGCTTGACCAGTACGCAACTGGAGTAGTACTAAATAGAAAGTACTGAAATAAGCCTGACCAGTACGCAACTGGAGTAGTATTGAAATGAAAGTACTGAAATAAGCTTGACCAGTACGAGACTGGAGTAGTACTGAAATGAAAGTACTGAAATAAGTTTGACCAGTACGAGACTGGAGTAGTACTGAAATGAAAGTACTGAAATAAGCTTGACCAGTACGAGACTGGAGTAGTACTGAAATGAAAGTACTGAACTAAAAAGAATAAAGGAACTGGACCAGTGTAAAACTGGAATAATCATAAAGAAAATGGTTAGTAGTCCAATCACTCCATACAGGAGGCTTCAGTTCCATCTCCGTTCTCAGGAGAGATTCGGTTCCATCTCCATTCAGGAGAGATTCAGTTCCATCTCAGTTTTTAAAGGCTTCCTTGGGTTACACCCTTTATTAAGATCAGATTATGGGTTGGTTGCGTCTTATTAACCACGACTTAATCGAATCGGGGCTTATCAGGAGTTATTATTCATCAAGAATACTTCATAACTCACCACTCGTACTCTCATCTTCCGAGCGTGCCCAAATCACCCGAGAGTCGAGCCGCTCGACGGTTTCATGAAATATCGAAACACCCGGAGCTTGGTCACTTGCCTCAGCCGCTCTCGTTGATAAGATAATTTGAATTTATTATTCAAATTAGAGAGGATAGTCGCGCGCTCCAATTTTCTTTTTCGAAGAAAACGAGCGTAATAATATCGAGCGCGGTCCTAGGCTTCCATATTTTGGGAAAAATATCAAACCTTATCCCCATGAGCTCATATTTTTATACAACCCTTATATGGATATAAAATGAGCATAGAAAAATTTTCATAATTTTTCAAAGAGTTTTGGCCCTTTAATTTGGCCAAATAAAGTTTAATTGGGCTTTTAAAAATACCAAATCAACACCAAAAATTCTCAAAATATTTGTGAAGGAAGCCCTCATCATGGGGAACATTTTCATGTTCAACAATTTTTCCCTAAGAGCCTATTTTAGTCTCTTAAAAATCTAACCCATTATTATTTATAATATTTATTATAAATATTATAATAATATATAATATATATAATATATTATATATATATATATATATATATAAAGAGATCACTGTAGATCATCTCCCGCCTCCCGCTGCTGTACGGGAAAACTGCCCTTACGGGGCTTCTCCGCCGCCGGCCGGCCGCCGGCCGGCCGTGCCTCCACCACCAGCCAACCCGCCGGTGGTGGGCGCTCCCTCCGGCGGTGGTCCGGCGGCCTGCCGCCGCCGGCCATCGCCGGAGCTGTTTTCCTTTTTTTTTTGACCGGGAGGGGAGGGGGGGACGGCGGCGGCGCTCCGGCCGCCGGGAGTGCCATGCAAGACGTCCAAAATGGAGAAGGGGGAGGGAGAAGGCTTCCACCTGGGTTTGATGGGCTTGGGAGGGGCCGGCTTGGTCGGACATGGCTCAAGGTGGTGGAGGAGGGGAGGAGGAACTCCGGCTTGGCTTTTTCCGGCCACCTGAGCTCCGGCAGAGGGGGGAGAAGGGGGAGGGGAATGCTCTGAGAGCTGTGAGGGAAAGAGAGGGGGTTGGGGTCCTTTTATAGGATTGGGGAGGGAGAGTTCCCTCCCTTTGGGTGGTGTGGGACTAATCCCTCCTTAGGGAGGGATTAATCCCCACCCTCCAGCTGTCTAATGACAGCTGGATGTCTCCCATTTTCCCCCATGTGGGGAAAATGGATGAGGCCCCTTTGTGGGCTTGGGCCTTTAGGTGGGAAAGAGAGAGAGAGGGAGAGAAAAGAAGTGGGTGGGCCTCCACTTGTAGTGGTATGGGGGCTTGCTGGTTGGGGCCCATGGAGAGTGAGGGGGGGCATGGGCCATCCTCTTTTGGAGAGGAGGTGAGCCCCTCATTTGGAGAAAAAATCCAAAAAGTGGATTTTTAGGAGGGTTTGACCAAGTCAACCCTAGGGTGGGTCCCCATTGTTGGTCAAAGTAAAAGTGGGTCCAAGTCGTCGGGGTCGGGTCAAAGTTCGAGTGTCGTGTCATAATTGGTGTGCGCACGCTTTTCGGTGCACAACTATGCTTGATTTGACCACGGGTTGACCAATCGTCATCGAAATTGACCGGGACTACTCCCGTTGACTTCGTATTGACCACACGAGTCTAACGCCACTGACTGAGGTTGAATCGGAGTCCGTTTGACGAAAGTCCGAAATTTGCGCGTCGCAGCGCGCTAAAATGGTCGAAATGTGTAAAATTGTCGTTAGACCTCGGAGTCCAACTGAACGAGTTCTAATGCGCTCGTATTGACTATACGAGGCCATAGAACTGACAGAACTCAATTCAGAGTTCTCTAGCTCTATTTCCTGCTTAGGGTTATTTCCCACCGGGTCATGGGTAGGGTTCAGGCCACTTTTATTGGGCCCACTAAGGCTCTGGTGGCCCAATAAAAGGCGGGATGTTACGCCAAGAATGTGCCCTGAGTGCACGGACCGTTGGGCCGGGTGGCGAACAGTTGTGATGGCTTGTGTGCGTGAAAGCACATTTTGATGAAATATATTGCCATACTGTGTTATATTATGCCTGCAGGGAAGATTACCGCTGCCCCGAGAAAAGGGGTAGGGTCATTATAATTTGGTCAGCTGAACGCTGACCGTTGCTTTTGTTTGCCACTGCTGGGTGGATTGTCCCTGTACAGGTGCTGGAGAGCCGAGCGGGACGCGTAGAGGTTGAAGTTCCTGCTGTTGTTGCTGCTACTGCTGCTAGCCCTCGAAGGCTATATGTGTTGGAAATGTTGTGTGTTTTCTTTTATTGTGGTCGGCCTGCGCGCCAATCTGTTTAGGCCACTGTGTGAAAGCTATGTATGACCATAAGGCCAACTCTTTTACTTGTCGTAAGACATTCCTATATCGTATAAAATGTGGAGTTTTATATTTGGGCATTCATGAGGAGTTCAAGTTGTAGTCTAGGCTTCCGCTAGAATGCTTTGTGATAGGTGCGATGCGCTACTCTGGTATCATCCTGTACCTTCACCGCCTGTTTTGTGATATATCCTGTGGGGCCCTGGCCGGACCTTCTAGAATATACCATATGAATGGATGGGGTTGTTACAGCTTCAATACTTTGGTGCGTTGAGCGTGGATCGTAGCTGAGAAGAAAAGTTTTATGAGTAGGAGAGATGGTGGATAGGGACAAGAATGAGGAGATAGTCGACAACTCGGCAGGAGTCGGCAACTCAACAGGAGTCGGCAACTCAACAAGAGAAGGTGGATTTATAACGGTGACAGTGTTTGAGGAGTTCGTGATACGCCCGAAATAGATGTATATAATAACGCAAGTGCACGTGCCGTAACAAGTAATAAAGTGTGAGTGAGATCGTTCCCTCGGAGAAGTGATTAACCTAATGCTTGCAATTACTAGCTACCCCGTTCTTTAAATCCAAACAAGATGAGTAAAATAGTTTTGGAAGTAATGAAAATTTTTAATAAAGATTTAATCGAACTTAACTACGGAGATCCTTAGAAATTCTTTTATCGATTGGAGAAATTAGCCTTGCATTTCGGATTTCCTATGTGCGTCTAAATGGTGTAGAGAAATAGTATTAGTTAAAAGTGTTGAAGGAATTATCATGCAACGATTTTTATAGAAGAAATCCTCCTCTCTCGAATCTCGGAAATCCCAACGTCCTAAATTCTCCTAGTTATCTCTAACTTAGGATGAATGAAGAATATTGATTATCATAAAAATCGAATTGCTAGCAAAAGGAGGGAGTCTCCTCCACTCCTCTAAACTACGGTGAACTAATGAACGATTGAACTTCTCCTCTCTCGAATCTCGAAGTACAACGCAAAAGTGGAGATCTTTGGTTAAACATTTTACACCACTCGTCTCTCGATTCTTGCGGTGCAATGAATTGACCTTCAAGCATATATTATGTCACTCATCTCTCGATTCTCGCAACGCAACACAAGATGAAGATCAAAGCCAAAAATCTCATAAGTAAATTCAAAAGTTCACAAGATAACAAATCATCCAACAAATCTCAACAAGCAAGAAAAATACACCATAAAAACAAACATAGTACTCTCCTTACACAAGGCTTGGAGAATTTAGTTCATGGCAAGAGAAGCAACACACAAAATAAGACAGATCTTACAGTACATGATGGAAAGGATTCAAGATAGTGCAGGAAATTGCTCTCCAAGTCGGCCCCAAACACTCCTTCTCCAAGATCCGAGTTGCCCTAGTTCTTCTTCTCCAAGTTATCTCCAAGATGATGGCTCCAATATCTCCTCCTTAATGATAATTAATTCTCCCCATATGGTATGAGATTATACTCTTAAAAACGTACAGCCCTTTACCAAAAGTTGCCTCTTTTCAGTTTTCATTTTGGCACAAAATTCGAATTTAAAATTCGAAATCCGTCCAGCAGTTGTTGCAACAACTTTTTCAGGTTGTTGCAACAACCTGCGCAGTCCAAAAATAATTCCAGTTTTGCTTCTCCGAATCGATTTCTTCAGCATTTCTAGCAAGAAAACAATGGAAAATTAGACATATTAATCACAAATAAAATAAGTATGAATTTATCCATATTTTTCCTTATTTAATCCATTTGTTTCCCAATACGGTGATTATTAAATCAAAATGACGAACTAGATAACTTCTTTTGGGAAGTTATCACACCTCCACACTTAAGCGTTTGCTAGTCCCTAGCAAAGTCATTTCATAACAATAGCATGAGTGAAGAAGTAATAAGATATGAACTCAACTGATCTTTAGTTCTTGAAAACAAAATAATCGCGGCATACTCAAGAAACTCGCTTAACTCAACTGATAAGCTTATCAATTTATGAGAGCTAATCCATTAACAAATCCATTAGTTAGATGGAAGATAAAGCTCAAACAAGTATCGTAGTGCGGTGCGTGCTTTTCTTTAAAAATAGTTTACTTTCATGCAAAATTTTATATTTAACCTCCGCATTTTATTGGAAAGGATAAGAATATGCTAAGTCTATGATTTAACCTCTACAAGAGTTAGTAGTTCAAATGAAAGTAGGATAGTTTTGGCTTGGTTAGGAATTTATGGATAGCTTTGGTAATAGTATGACGTCCTCTAGTTAGTATTCTTAATAATCCACCATGTTATGGGGTCATACATCAATTTTTTTTTACTCTATTCATAGTAGGGATCATTCTAAGTATAAGTGCACATACCCGGGCCACATATCACTATGATGTTTCAACCATTTTTTTTTCTTTTTTTGAAATCATAGTTGGGATCATTCTAAGTATGCATTCACATACCTAGGCCGCATATCACTATGACGTAAATTTCTTTGCCCCTTTTTTTATCATAGTTGGGATCATTCCAAGTATGTAGACATATACGTAGGCCACATATCACTATGAAATTTAACCCTTTTAAGAGAAATTCGACACCCATAAATGGCTTACTTACTAAGGTACAACTAGAAGGGACAAATGACAGGTAAGCATGAAATAATGTATATGGTAAATGTCAAGCTCAAATATTTTTAGTGGATGATCAAAATGAATACTAACTAAACTCATGTGTAGGCTTACATCATTGACTTAATTCTTTCTTATCCCTCCACGTTATTTTAAAGGTCAATATCAAAGTATGCAATTGAAAGTAACGAAATATGTTGTATATAAAAAAAAATGCTTGAGCGAGCTTTATCAGAAAAAATCTTACTAACTTCAAATTCATGGATTAAACTCTTTGGATTGTTCAGTCATACCAATTGATTATCATTGAATGTGTCTAGAATAGCCTAATGATTAATTAAAACAAGAATTAAGATTATTAAAGTCATATCTAAATGAATTATTCTTCACTCAAGTGGTAGGGGTTATAACACCCTCACCTCCACACTTAAGTCCTTTGCTAGTCCCGAGCAAAGATATTTTTGATAACGGGAGGACGCCAATTTGATGATAGGAATAAACAAAGTAGTTTAAGGGATAAAGAAAATTGAAATTAGAGTAACTCCCCTGGAGTAAATGTAGTGCAGTAATTGTCCATTGCTTCTTTTTGACGGCGTCATGGTACTTCATCATATGATAATCAACAGCAACTCAGACATTTAATCTAGCCTGCAGAACTATTATCCTCAAAGTGTACATAGTTATTGGTATGCGATCTATATGTGTTAGCAGAAATGAGTATAATAAAAAATCATACAACCCTGGCACATGCGCTCGATGATTCGCAAAGAAATTATTGTCATTACTCAAACCATACATCATTCCATATATTTAATTCATAACATGCTAGGGTCAATAAAATAAACAACATCATGACAGGGCAGGTGACGTAAAAGTGCAGCTTTGAACAAAATACATGAGATGTCGCAGGGCAGATATGACATATTTGAACAATCACGTGCAAGTCAATGTCAAGCCAACTATATATATATATATATATATATATATATATATATATATATATATATATATATATATATATATATATATATATATATATATATAAAGAAACTATAGGCAGCAGTCTAAGGCATCATAGATCGCATAAGTGGAACATCAAATAAAACAACCACATATCACATCGCAGCATACATATCACCAAAAAAAGTCCAGAGCATATCGTAGCAAAATAAAGTCTAGTGCAAAATGTAAGTCTAGCTAAGCAGAAATAAAGGTGAAGCAAAGATAAGATTACTCGTCGTCATCTTCTTCATCTTACTCCTCGTCGTCATCGTCTGATGCAACCTCAGTGGGGTCAACTCTGGATCGGTCCGAGGTCAGAAGATATCCCTCGTCGTCAAACTGTCCCATCATCCTGAAGTTCGGTTCCGAAACTGGAATCTTTGCCTTCTCCATAATCTTGCGCAGATTCGAGTGAATGTTCTCAAACTGTTCCTTCTCGTAGAGATGTTGACACCGCTGGTATGCTTTAATATATTCAATCTGCTCCATCATAGCATCAGGATCGGCGCCACAATCTACCACTGGAATGTGAATATGAAAGGGATCAGCCGATGGTGGTTTAGTGGACCGATCAACTCCCATTAGTTTCAAAAATTCTTGCTTTTTGGGTGTTCCCGCGGCCACCTTAATATTCACTGCCACAACTGTCTCCCTGATGGGATGCCCAACTTGAGTCACCATATCATCAACACCTTGAGGCACCCCTGCCATCCGACAAAGCTCCGTAATCAAAACAGGATACCACAACTGCCTCACTTTCTCCTCGTTGACCTTTTGCTTTATAAGTGTAGAAATGAGTTCTCCCATATTCAGTTTTATTCCCTTCAAGATGCTATAAATAAGAGCGGCCTTCTGTAATGTCAATGTATTCAGATGTCGTGTCGGCATAACCCCTGCGTTGATGAATAGGTGTCATACCTTGGCTTCACGATTTAAGCACGTTGCGCGTAGGGTTTTTCTTGACTGACTTGCCCACTCCGGCTCCGGTGTACAACAAACCATTGCCATCATTTCATCTAAAGAAACACTTATCAGAATATTTGCATAGCCATCCTGAATAGTATTGTCCAAGTCGAAGAGATCGTTGATTATTTTGGCCGAAAAGTCCACACTTTTTCCTCTCACAAACACCTTCTCCCCATTTGAGTCCCTAGCATTAGCATAGAATTCATACACCCATGGTAAGATTGCTTCAGTCCTAGGGTGACAAAATGATTCCCATTGGAGAGCCCTAATTTGATTGACATATTTCACACTCCAAGCCCTAGCTTCCATTTTGAATCCTCGCTCATAAATGAAGGGGATGGTCCTTAGAGTTTCAAAACGATGTTGAGCATTCTCAGTCAAAAATCGGACATTTTTCCTAGATGCCTCTTTGCCTTTTCCCTTATCTTTTCTCCTCGAGGCCATGGTCCAGACTATGCATGACAAACAAACAAAAGTTGAATCCAAAACGACTAGGAATAATCCTAGTTTCTCATATTAGCCTAGGGTTAGAATTTATACCTTAGGAATTTCCCCTGGATTTGGGATTGTCACTGATTCGAAATCTGGAGCACGCCCGCAGATCGCCGACTGCAAAAATCGGTTTTGCCGCTGCCGCTTCCTGCTGCGTAACCACTGGAATGTATCTGGTGCCGACACAATGGAGTCGGGAGCCACAAAATGTGAGGTCGCTGCTCCTATCGCAAAACCCGTCGGGATGTGGAGTTGTCGCGATCGCTTGCTTCGTCGAAAACACCGGGATGGAGAGTTGCCGCCGCCGCCGGCTTCGATGTCGCGGTCGTGGTCGATCGCTAGGTTGTCGGGATGCGGAGCCGTCGCTCCTTGCAAAATCACCAGTATGCCCTCCGATCGCTGTTGCTGCGAGATGTCGCCGCTATTGTCGCACGGCGAGATGTGGAGCCGCCGCTGAAGAGATATCGCTGCTGTCGTCGGTGTCGCGCGGCGTCGGGATGCGGAGCCGTCGCCTGCTGCCGCGATAGGAACTCGCGAAATCGCTAGGGTTCGAGATCAGGAAATTGGGGATGGGGCTGAGCCAGGCTTTAAATTTATTTGTTGGACAAGTTAAAGGCTGGGTTGAGCCGGCCGAACCCTTACAAACTGAACCGGTTCATCCGAACCGGAAATTTTGATTCTTTTACATAGGCGGACAGCAGCAGATAAGTCGCAACAGACTTTTCAAGTCATTGCAACAACTTTTTTCTGCATAATAAGCGGACAGCAGCAGAAATTTGGACTCTTCTCATTGCCCGCTTTTCTTAAATTTTGTTCACATTATTATTATTATTTTAGGCAGAGTTTTAGCAAGTTAATTAAAGTTATGCGCCTTCAAATCCTACATATTCTTTTTCTATACTTGATGAAACAAACGATTTTTTTTTTATAATTAACTCATTTATTTATAATATAAACCTATATATATAATCAAATTAATATTGAATAGGATGGGTTGCCTCCCACCAAGCGCCTCGTTTAAAACGTCCCGGCCGGACGTTTTCGACTCAATATTTTTTTTATTTTAAATGAATGAACGACACCAGTCGTTCATTATCACCGTTCCGATAAATTTTTAGACGCTCACCACTAACTTTAAATTCAGAATTGTCCTGCTCATTTTGTATGGTGATCGCGCCGTATGGATGGACTTCCTTGACTCGAAATGGTCCCGACCAGCGACTCTTAAGTTTTCCGGGAAAAATTTTTAGACGGGAGTTGAATAGTAGTACCAATTGCCCGGGTTCGAATTGTTTTCCGCTCAAACGTTGGTCGTGCCATTTCTTGGTCCGTTCCTTATAAATTCTCGCACTCTCATACGCATTCATCCTTAATTCCTCTAACTCATTGATTTGTAGAAGCCTCTTCTCACCTGCATTTTGAAAATCATAATTTAACTTCTTAATAGCCCAAAACGCTCGATGTTCTAATTCAAGGGGTAGATGACAAGCTTTCTCATATACTAGCCTATAAGGGGTTAGACCAATCGGGGTCTTATATGCAGTCCGGTAAGCCCATAAGGCATCATTAAGCTTTTGGGACCAATCCTTACAATTAAAGTCAACCGTCTTTGCAAGAATGGTTTTTATCTCCCGGTTAGACACTTCCGCTAGACCATTTGTTTTAGGATGATATGCTAATGCTACTTTGTGAGTGACGCCATATTTCCTTAACAACGTAGCAAATGAATTGTTACAGAAGTGACTCCCTCCATCACTAATGATAGCCCTAGGGGTGCCAAAACGATTGAATATATAATTCTTTAAGAAGTGTAAAACCACCTTGACATCATTCTTAGCGGTGGCTATGGCTTCGACCCATTTAGAAACGTAGTCTACCGCAAGAAGAATAAACATGTTACCGTTCGAGTTCACGAAAGGTCCCATAAAGTCTAATCCCCAAACATCAAAAAGTTCCACTTCTAAAATTGTGTTCAACGGCATAGACTCATTTTTCTTAATATTTTCGTTTCTTTGGCACCGGTCACATTGACTCACAAATCCTTTAGCATCTCGGAATAGAGTCGGCCAATAGAACCCCGCTCCTAAGACCTTCATCGCCGTTCTATCCCCCTTAAAGTGGCCTCCATAAGGTGAGTTGTGACATTTGTCCAACACGGCTCGCATTTCCTCCTCCGGGACGCAACGTCTAACAACCCCATCTGCTCCAATTCTGAACAAAAATGGCTCATCACATAAATATGAGTGTACCTGATGCAAAAACCTCTTCTTTTGTTGATATGATAAGTCAGGTGGGAAGACTCTACTAACAATATAATTCACGTAGTCTGCATACCAAGGTATGCATTGTTCGGTCATGGCCAACACCCACTCATCAGGGAATCTTTCGTTAATCTCTGATCGCAATAGTGGATTAGAACACTCAATCCTAGAAAGATGATCCGCCACCGGATTATCTATCCCCTTCCGATCCTTAATTTCTAAATCAAACTCCTGCAGTAGCAACACCCATCGAATCAATCGTGGCTTAGCATTCTTCTTCTCCATAAGATAGCGAATAGCTGCGTGGTCGGTGAATGCTATTACTTTGGTGCAAAGAAGATAAGACCTAAACTTCTCAAAGGCAAACACAATAGCTAGTAGTTCCTTTTCGGTTGTGGTATAATTTATTTGTGCCTCTATTAAAGTCTTACTAGCGTATGCAATAGTTTGAAAGGCCTTCTCCCGCATTTGCCCCAAAACAGCCCCAACTGCGTAGTCGCTTGCATCACACATCAATACAAAGGGTTTTTCCCAATCGGGGGCCACTATAATCGGTGCTGTAATCAGCCGTGTCTTTAATTGAGTGAATGCATCCAAACATTCATCATTAAAGTCAAATTTCACTTCATTACCTAATAACTCACTTAAAGGCTTGGAGATTTTGGGAAAGTCTTTAACGAACCTTTGGTAGAATCCAGCATGGCCTAAGAAACTTCTTAACGCTTTTACATTTTTGGGAGGAGGTAATTTTTCAATTACCTCAACCTTTGCCCTATCCACTTCCAGCCCGTCTCTAGATACACGGTGTCCAAGGACGATGCCTTCTTGTACCATAAAATGACATTTTTCCCAATTGAGCACTAGGTTGGTCTCCACAAAACGAGCAAGCACTCTCTCCAAACACAACAAGCAAGCATTGAATGTTTTTCCAAAGATGGAAAAATCATCCATGAAGACCTCTATGCCATAGTCAATAGGATCTATGTCTTGTTCTATAAGATCCGCCATTATTGCAATTATGCAACGTTGGAACGTGGTCGGCGCATTGCATAGCCCGAATGGCATCCTCCTAAATGCGAATATACCAAAGGGACACGTGAACGCTGTCTTTTCCTGATCGTCTGGATCAACCGTTATCTGATTGTAGCCGGAATATCCATCTAGAAAACAATAAAACTCATTTTCGGCCAATCTATCTAGAATCTGGTCTATGAATGGTAACGGGTAGTGATCCTTCCTAGTCGCTTTGTTTAATCTACGGTAGTCAATACAGATACGCCATCCTGTGATTGTTCTTGTGGGGACTAATTCGTTCTTGTCATTCATAACTACGGTCGTCCCTCCTTTCTTAGGTACACAGTGGATGGGTGACACCCATGAACTATCAGATATAGGGTAAATGATTCCTGCATCCAACCACTTAATGATCTCTTTTCTTACCACCTCCTTCATAGGAGGGCTAAGACGACGCTGAGGCTCGATGGACCCTTTACAAGATTCCTCCAAAAGTATCTTGTGCATACACAAGGAAGGACTAATGCCTCGGATATCGGCTATTGTCCACCCTATGGCTAACTTATATCTTTTCAAAACGACCAATAGTCTGTCATGCTGCTCTGGTAGTAGTCTAGCATTCACTATTACTGGAAGTGTATCATTTTCTCCTAGATATGCATAGGACAAATGCTCGGGAAGCGGTTTTAACTCTAAGATGGGCGGGCAAACCGTAGAAGGTTTGTCCGCTAAAGACCGTTCAGTCATATCTAGGGGTTCCGCCCTATGAAATGACACCAAGTGATTCCCACACACTTGTAAGCACTCTGCACCTTCTCTTTCAGTAGATTCTACTTCTTCATGACTAACCTCATCAGATTGCACTTCCTCAACTTCTACCTCGTCCATCAAAATTCCTATCTCCTCTTCTATACTCGAATCATTCCACTCACTATTTTGTTCATAGTCATAGAGTGAAATATTGTTTACCACCTCCATCTCATCTTCCTTCTCACTAGGGAATTTCATGGCCTTAAGAACGTTAAAAGTTATTTGTTCATCGTTGACTCTCATAGTCAACTCCCCTTTGTGGACATCTATTAAAGTTTTTCCGGTTGCTAAAAAGGGTCTGCCTACAATTAGAGGGATCTCCTTGTCTTCTTCCATATCCAAAACTACAAAGTCTGCAGGAAAGATGAACTTGTCAACTTTGACAAGAACATCCTCCACTATACCCTTAGGGAAAGTGAGCGATTTATCAGCTAGCTGTAATGTTAACGAAGTTTTAGAAATGTCCCCCATGCCCAGCTTCCGGTAGATTGAAAGTGGCATCAAATTTATACTTGCTCCAAGATCACACAAAGCTTTTCCTTCAAATTGGTATCCGATAGAGCATGGAATCGTGAAACTTCCTGGATCTTTCAGTTTGGGTGGAAGTTTCTTTTGCAGGATTACACTACACTCATGGGTCAGCGCCACAGTTTCATTCGTGCCAAATTTTCTCTTTTTATTTAAAATATCTTTCATAAATTTTACGTAACTGGGCATTTGCTCTAAGGCTTCAGCAAATGAGATATTAATTTGAAGTTTCTTAAATATTTCTATGAATTTCTGGAATTGGTGATCTAGTTTACTCTTCCTAAGTCTTTGAGGAAATGGTGGTGGTGGATAGGTAATTATTTTTTTATCCCTTGCGGGCACCTCTACGTTCTTCTCTTCTTTATTCTCTCCCACGTCTTCTAACTCTTCCTCCACGCTCTTAGTAGGTTCATGAATTTTATCACTCTTTACTTCATTTTGCACATTATCAGTTGCCACTGGATTATTATTATAATTGCTCACCAATTCTTTTCCACTCCGCAAAGTAATCGCCTTACAGTGTTGGTTGTCACCTTTTGGGTTAGGCGTTGTATCGGTTGGTAATGTTCCTAGAGGTCTAGTATTTAGTGCGGATGCAATTTGCCCCAATTGTGTTTCAATTAAGCGCATGGATCCTTCTAGACTAGAAAAACGGGCTTCATTATTCTTCATGGACTCTAAGATGACTTCATCGGATAATTTCCGCGAAGGTCCCGTTTGATTAGGATTGTGATATTGGTGAGGGTGACTAGAATTGTTGTTGAATAAGTGCGAAGGAGTAGACCCTGAATTATTCTTCCATGATAAATTAGGGTGGTTTCTCCACTCCGGATTATAATTATTCGAGTAGGTGTTATGACCTTGTTTGTACTGCCCTCCTATATAGTTAGCGTTTTCATTATGTCCTAAGAGTTGTTCAATGGTTAGAGTTGGACTAGCGGTGGAAGGAGGAGTAACAATACTATTAACCTGTGGGTGAAATTGACCTTGGCTTAACGTCAAGGCGTCTAACCTTTTATTTATTGAATTAAATTGGGATGTCATTTCAGCCGCAAACGAAGTTAATTGGTCCACTTGGTATAATCCAGCAGTAGAAGAAGATGACCCTTGCCGATCAACAAGTTGGTAATTATTAGAGGATAAATCCTCTAATATTGCATAGGCATCTTCTGGGTATTTATTCATAAGTGACCCTCCCGCGGCTCCATCAACTTGAATCATGGTAGCCGTTTGGAGACCATTATAGAACGTCCAAACTTGTTGGTGGATAGCTAAGCCATGGTGGGGACACTTACGCAGTAGCTCTTTAAAACGTTCCCATGCGTCATAAAGGGTCTCGCTATTTCCTTGCATAAATATTGATATGTCTCGCTTCAACTTAGCCGTTTTAGATGGGGGAAAGTATTTGGCTAAAAATTTTTCCATCAAGAATGCCCAAGTGGTAATAGATCCATTGGGTAGAGAATTTAGCCAATCCTTAGCCCTCCCCTCTAGCGAGAAAGGAAACAGACGTAATTTAATGGCTTCTTCTGAAACTCCATTAATCTTGAACGTATCACAGATTTCTATGAACGTTCTCAAATGAGAGTTAGGGTCTTCATGATTAAAGCCACCAAATTTACTATTTTGAACGAGTTGCATGACCACAGAGTCAATTTTAAAATTATTGGCCTCTATTGCAGGCCTAGCTATACTAAATTGCAACCCTCCCTGTAGAGGCATGTTGTAATCACGACACGTTCTCCTTTGCTCAACAGGGTGTCCATTATGTTCTACCTGACCTCCTAAATCCTGACCTTCCTGATTGTTATCGTATGGATTCATGGTTGAAGATTGGGTTTGTTCTAAACGAAAAGTCTTACGATTTCTCCTACACGTCCTTTCAATCTCTAAATTTAATGGCAATAACTCAATGGATCGATATCTGGACATGCACTAACAGAGCATAAAATAACAATAAAAGAAAAACTACAAACAACTTAAAAATTCAACAAGATAAAAGTTTGACCTCCAAATACTAGGGTTTACTAATATTGCAAGAAAATAAACAATAGATTACTAACACTTCCCCGGCAACAGCGCCAAAAACTTGATACGCCCGAAATAGATGTATATAATAACGCAAGTGCACGTGCCGTAACAAGTAATAAAGTGTGAGTGAGATCGTTCCCTCGGAGAAGTGATTAACCTAATGCTTGCAATTACTAGCTACCCCGTTCTTTAAATCCAAACAAGATGAGTAAAATAGTTTTGGAAGTAATGAAAATTTTTAATAAAGATTTAATCGAACTTAACTACGGAGATCCTTAGAAATTCTTTTATCGATTGGAGAAATTAGCCTTGCATTTCGGATTTCCTATGTGCGTCTAAATGGTGTAGAGAAATAGTATTAGTTAAAAGCGTTGAAGGAATTATCATGCAACGATTTTTATAGAAGAAATCCTCCTCTCTCGAATCTCGAAAATCCCAACGTCCTAAATTCTCCTAGTTATCTCTAACTTAGGATGAATGAAGAATATTGATTATCATAAAAATCGAATTGCTAGCAAAAGGAGGGAGTCTCCTCCACTCCTCTAAACTACGGTGAACTAATGAGCGATTGAACTTCTCCTCTCTAGAATCTCGAAGTACAACGCAAAAGTGGAGATCTTTGGTTAAACGTTTTACACCACTCGTCTCTCGATTCTTGCGGTGCAATGAATTGACCTTCAAGCATATATTATGTCACTCATCTCTTGATTCTCGCAACGCAACACAAGATGAAGATCAAAGCTAAAAATCTCATAAGTAAATTCAAAAGTTCACAAGATAACAAATCATCCAACAAATCTCAACAAGCAAGAAAAATACACCATAAAAACACACATAGTACTCTCCTTACACAAGGCTTGGAGAATTTAGTTCATGGCAAGAGAAGCAACACACAAAATAAGACAGATCTTACAGTACATGATGGAAAGGATTCAAGATAGTGCAGGAAATTGCTCTCCAAGTCGGCCCCAAACACTCCTTCTCCAAGATCCGGGTTGCCCTAGTTCTTCTTCTCCAAGTTATCTCCAAGATGATGGCTCCAATATCTCCTCCTTAATGATAATTAATTCTCCCCATATGGTATGAGATTATACTCTTAAAAACGTACAGCCCTTTACCAAAAGTTGCCTCTTTTCAGTTTTCATTTTGGCACAAAATTCGAATTTAAAATTCGAAATCCGTCCAGCAGTTGTTGCAACAACTTTTTCAGGTTGTTGCAACAACCTGCGCAGTCCAAAAATAATTCCAGTTTTGCTTCTCCGAATCGATTTCTTCAGCATTTCTAGCAAGAAAACAATGGAAAATTAGACATATTAATCACAAATAAAATAAGTATGAATTTATCCATATTTTTCCTTATTTAATCCATTTGTTTCCCAATACGGTGATTATTAAATCAAAATGACGAACTAGATAACTTCTTTTGGGAAGTTATCAGTTCGCAAGGAGTATCGAGAGGAGCATTCTATTAGGGCTCAATCCTCGCCCTGATGCCACGACGACCTCATCGTGTGAGTGACACCATCGGGGGAAGGGGCGCCGCCCAGGCGACTAGGGAAGGAGCGAGCAAGAGAGGGGCAGGAGCGACCAATGCAGTCGCAGTACTGTCAGAAGAGCTGCCAAGGAATCAGGTTCAGAGACACTGAGCAGCCGACGAGGTTCCATGATACTCGGCCGGGTAGCGAGTATGAAGAGGATGCTCGCGAATACGAAGCCCATCATCGTCAAGGAGTGAGGAGCGCGCCCCTTATATGACGAAGTCCTAGCTGCCCTAGTTCTTGAAGGCTTTAGAGAGCTCATCCTTAACTACTATTCCAGGAAAGATGACCCGGTCAGGAATCTTTAATGGTTCTAGGACGTGGTGTCTATCCGCAACATGGCCGATGCATTCAAATGCAGGTTTTTCTCCATCACCTTCAAGGGAAAATACAAGAGACTGGTTTCACCAGTTACCCAAATGTTCCATCTACTACTTTGAAGACCTACGTCGGGGCTTGATGACAATGTTCGCGACGTCCAAGAAACGGAAGAAGGCAACCACTCTCTCCAAGATCGTGCATAGGCAGTGCGAGGGCCTTGACCACTACATCAACCGTTTTTAGGAGGAGGTTCTGGAAGTCGAGAAAGTGGATGACTTCATCCTGATGTTGGCCCGGAAGTTCGGCCTGAAGTGGGGTATCTACAACTTGGAGATCGGCTCTAAGCCCCCAAAATATTTTGAGGAGATGATCGAAAGGGTGAACAAGTTCATGCAAGGGGGTAGAAGAATCCCGACTTCTTAGCAAGACTGAATGGGGAGAACCTGGAAGGCAGGGAAAGAGGAGGACCTTCAGAAGTAAGGGCCAGAGCAGCAACAGGGAGGCATGAAGAGCAAAGGAGAAAGGAAGAACCCATGAGGGTGGAGGAGCATAGGAGGTAGGAGATGTAAGACCCCCCTCCCCCTTACCAAGGAGGGCTACCGGATCTTATGCCCAGAACCGCCATCTTACGGTGGCACTAACTCACGGGTTAGTCGACACCGCAACACGCCGATTCTGCCGGCTAGTACGATCATAAACCTGTAGGCCAATATGAGAAATAAGAAGTAAAAATGAGTATAAAATACCATCAGTCCACAAGTCACAGTGCAATCATATAAAAGAGATGAATAGTACATCAACAGTCCACAGAATAGTACAGAAGAAAGAGTAAAAAGGGCTTATGCCCAGTACATCAAAATCTCTCTCTCTCACAAAATCATAAGTGCGGAAGCTAAACTAGAACATCAAGTCTCGTCCCACCTGAGGACGCACAGTAGTAGTGGTAGCCTGCTGAAGCGGTATCTGCTCCTCATGTCCTGCCTCCTCGACGTGCTGGTGCTCCATCTCCACGGGCTCCTAAAAATAGTTGGTCACCGACCATTAGTCAAAAAGACTAAGTCGTTTCCTCCACACCTCGCCCCGCAGCTCCTAGGCACCGAGCGGGAGGACGAAGCGGAGGACAACAAGGGGTAGCAAAATGGAAGCAGGTGACAATATCTATCTAAAGTGATACTAAGTAATGAAATTCTACTCTAGCAATGCTAAGTACAGTACAAGTAGTAAGTAAGTAAGTACGGTGCAGTAAAGGAGAATAAAGAAACAACAGTATAAACAAGTAAATAAACTAAATTACCACTAAGCTATCATCACAATCGTACCCTAACTTATATAAGTGCCCATACAAGTATATAAGTTAGGATTTCCAGGAAACATAACTTATCATATAAAAGAGCCCATACTAATTTATATGATAAGGATCTATGGAGCGTATGACCTAATATGAATGAATGATATGATGCAATTTTATGCGCAGGCAAGTGCAACTCACACACAACGACTCTGTGATCACAGACCTTTAGTTCCCACTTTTTGAGAGCTAGCATCACTCTCGGGTACCACCGCTGTGGCTACGGCAGCAGCGGAGCGGGCGTCTCCGCTTCTAGACCGGTATGCACACTACCAAGCCTTAGACCCCTCTCATACGCCTCTGTACACGTCCAAGGTGCACTCTAGAGTCCCGCGTACGTACTTTGCTGACAAACCCGTCAGTCTTGTTGGGTCGGATGTGTGTTATCGGGGGTCGTCCTCCAGACCGCAGTGTAAAACAACCCACTGGCCCCTCTAACTCCCACAACCGCCTGGTGCACCGTACTGCCATCGGTGTGACGAACGGCCAGTACCGCATGCCCCGCCACGATATTTATGCACATGCAAGTAATTCACACCGAGCCTTCCGCTCGCAGGACCAAAACCCGTCCTGAATCCCTCAAACCCAAACCCGGGTGAGAACGCACATTAGTGCCTTTATGTCAATTCCCTCCAACCCTAAACGGGTGAGCATATATCATGAAACTCTCCAACCCAAAACACGGGCGAGAAGGTACAACCATGTCCTAACCTATTAAGCTACTCTTGTCTACGGTTTATTATACTTAGAGATTTACGGTTAATCCCAGGACTGCCCCCGGTATTCCCTGTGAAGGGCTCTCAAGGGGCACTAGGAACTGTGTTGGGATTACGCCCAGCGTTCCCTTTCGCAAGGATACTTATTTTAGTTGATGACTACCCATGTATCTCCCCAGCTCTCCTTATTGCTTAAGTATAACCCTAGTGACTTAAGGTGTTACCGGGTACCGACGGTCTTCCGCCGATCCCCCACTCCAGTTGATGACCAAGACTTGCACTTTTGATCCCTCACTAAGACAACTCTACCCACCAGGGCCACTCATGTTGAACTCTCTTTTATTTCTGCCGATAATCAATCCCCTGGTAATTCCCTAAGGCAAGACCTATTTGTGTTATATGCAGACCATGACCTATGTCTACCCTAGAAATGTGATCTTCCAAAACTTAAGGCATCTTGCCTCTAAATATTTATCCTAAGGTATTATGGACTATGGGATCTACCCTAAGGATTCTCATAATTTTTCCTGGTCAAATGGTCATTTAATTAATTCTCTTAATTTAAATGCTCGGCCACTTTACACATGAAGTGATTTAATTAAGCATCCACTGACTTAGGGAATTTTTCCTGAGATGTATATTGTCCAAATATTGCTGTCTTCAAAATTTCACAATTTTCCTTAAATTATTTATTGTCATTTTCTATTTAATTACAATCCCACATAAATTCCATTTTACACATGAAGTATAAGCATTACATATTCAAAAATTCCAGAAAATTTACAGAGCCTTTAAGACACTAAATTATGGCTATTGGCAGAGATTCATCCAAATTGAATGTATGATGGCCTATGGGATTCCATTTTAAGGTATTTACCAAAATGCCATTGTACTAGTTTAACACAAGTAATGTATCCAATAAATTCTGAGAAATTCATGATAAACTAATAACAATATTTTATGACAGTAGAATAAATCCCAAATTTTTCAGAGGTATATATATATCATTTCAAGAATTATCAAGATAAGGGTAAAATGGGAAATTTTAGGGTATCTACTCCAAGGTTCTTCAAAACAGAGAAATCATAATTTTCCTAGGTCAAGTGTGATGTAATCTATGCCTTGGTAATGTTGTTTGGATTTGTTCTTGAATAAATCCTATTTTCCAATTTTAAATTCCAAAATAGCTATTTATAAAGTAAATTCCAATAAATGGAATTTTGATTCCAAAAATTACAATATTAATTTGAAGGGTGAAATTTACCCTAATGAACCACTGGAAATAATTTCATGACACTTGCATGTCACCATTGGGCTAAATACACAA
Source organism: Platanthera guangdongensis (assembly GCA_039583875.1). Taxonomy (NCBI): domain Eukaryota; kingdom Viridiplantae; phylum Streptophyta; class Magnoliopsida; order Asparagales; family Orchidaceae; genus Platanthera; species Platanthera guangdongensis. The sequence continues at coordinate 225,693,949 of CM077163.1, read as the reverse complement.
ATTTGCATTTTTGCTATTTGCACACCAAGCCTTAACATAGGCTAGCACATGCAAGTGGATTCTCCCACATGCAGTGATCCCAAGGTGCTGAAAATTTTATCATGCACCAAGGGTGACCCCACTGACCCACCACCAAAATTTGGGGCCATGGGAAGGAGTAGAACTCCATATATACCATTAATTTAAATTTTAACATTTTACCAAAAACTATAGGAAAATGTTTTCTAAAAATTCCTAAATTTTGGCAGGAGGTAAGTAAGCCCTAATAATGCATGTGCCCAAAATTTGGGATCATGGTGACTAACATTGAGACTAGGGCACTCAATATAATTTTTGACCTAGTCTAGGACCAGTCCTAGGAGAAAGGTCCTACAGGGCTGTACCCTACACCAAAATGTATGTTTAGGGTGGCATTTTAAAGGTAAGACCCTAGGCTACTATTTTCATTAAGGGCCTAAGCTCTGGAAATGCCTCTAAGAGGCCTAAATTTAACATGCAACAATACTGAATATGTGTGACAGAAATGTTACTATTCATTTATTAATCTGATTTATAATAATAAACGGCGCACGAATCTTAAAGCATGACTCGACGGGATCCGTTCATCGTCTACCTCCAGCCAACGGCTGAGATTGAGCCGACCTGGAGCGACTTTGCCGGCGGTTTCCGGCCAACTGAGGCGTCGCCACCTCCGGCCAATGGTGCCATCACCTTCACGGTGGTGGTGGCTATCATTTCCCGGCGATGGGGCGGCGGAAGACGGCGGCGACGGCGATCCCGAGCGGTTTCAAAAACTTAGAAATTTCTAGATTTTCTCACATGGCATCGGGCTCAATTGAGCCCGATCTCTCGCCTATTTGATCTAAGAAGCTAGTGCGGGTAGAGGTGAAGTGAAACGCACCATAATCGGGGCTTGGCTGCGGGTCAGGCGGCGGTTTGCCGTGGTGGTGGTGCGCCGGCGAGCTCCTCCCCGAAAGTTGCATTCTCCACCGTTCTCCATGTGTAAGTAGTCGAATTCCACTCCTCTGGACCTTCTGAAGCTAATGGAGGGGTCTGTTTGGACTGAGGTGGGCTATAAGTGGAGTTAACTCCAAGGTGAGCTCGGTTTGAGCTTTGGAGGCTTCACCCATGGTGCCATGTGGCTCTCAACTCAGGAATTCTGCTGGAAATGAGGAGGGGAAGTCAGCCACCTGGTTTTGGGCAGCCAAAACCAGCTGGTGGGGTGGCCATGTGGCCATTATTCCCTTCATTCCTCTTTCTCTCTCCTCTTTTCCTAAAAATCTCAATTTTACCCCCTTGCATGTACTCTCTCTCCTGATTTAGGGGGGGTAGGGTTGGTCTTGTTCACTTGGGCTGACTTTGGGCCAATTTTTGTGGGCTTGGTCCAAGGGAACTTGACTTGGCCTTCATTTCATTCTTTAGGTCAATTTGTTGACCAAATTGACTTTTAGGGTTGACTGGTCAACTATGGTGGGTGGACTGACCCCACTTGGTGGAAATGGGTCTAGTGGTACCACCCAACTTGGTTTGGGTCAAGGGGGTGCCCCACTTAGGTTAATTAGGCTTATGAGTGTGGGCTTGACCAAATTAAGCCCAAGGTTGACCTTGGTCAACTGGGGTCAAAATGTTGACCCAGTGACATACCCTAGGGTCCACTTAGATTGTTTTTAGGGTTAGGGCAATGTGGTGGGGTCATGGTGTGGCTAGGGTCCTTACTTAGGCTAGTTTGACCTAGTTTGACTATGGTCTTATAGTGGGCCCCACATGGCTACCACCCACTTCCTAGGGTCAAACTTAGTTGATCACCTTAAGTCTCACTCATGCCTAACCCAATCTAAGTTGAGGGGTCCAGAAGTAACATGGGATGTTACAGGAGAGGCCTCATAGACAAGAGAAAAGTAAACCTGTAGCAGCTCCATAGAGAAGGGAGGAGGAACGACGATTCCAATATCCCGTGAAACGGCCCCAGTGGAGGCCACCAAGAGGACCCCAATACTTGAATCAAGAGAGGAGGAATGACAACCCACAAGAGATGATGGCTCCTCCAGCCAGCCTCGTTGAAGATGTTCTTGGACGGAGCTTTGGGCAAGAGCTTAGTGGGAGCATACATTATGCTGGTGAGCCCACAGGAAATTAGGATCGAGCAGGCAGTCAAGATCCTCTTCCTCGTCACAAACAACCAGGCGGAGTACGAAGTCATGGTAGTAGGATTGTGTCTCGCCAAAGAGATAGGGATCCAAGACCTCAGGACTTTCATCGACTTAATGGTCGTCGCTTCACAAATCAGGGGAGATTTCGAGGTGCACGACCCTATCCTGTAGAGATATTTTGTAAAGGTGAAAGATTTAGTGGGAGGTTTCCAATCTTTCTTCATCGAGCATGTACCCAGGGACGAGAACTCCGAAGCGGACTATTTAGCCAAATACGAACAGAGGGCCAGTGAAACTGTGACACAGCTGTTTCAACCATCCATCGAAGAAGGGGAGATGATAGGGATCGAGCTGAGAGCTTCTTGCAAAGAATCGTTCGTTACTTTCTTAATGACATGCCAGCTTCCTGCCAGCAAAAGAGACCCGAGAAAGTTTTTGTACAAAACGACCTACTATCTGCTGTACGAAGAAGAGCTTTATCGCAAAACCATCTCAGGCCCCCTGGTCAGATGCCTGTCAGAAGCAGAAATCTTTCGAGTGCTTGGAGAAATTCATTTAGGAGAGTGTGGCAGCCACTCTGGGACTCGCACTCTAGAGCAGAGGATTCTAAGGCGCGACTACTTCTGGCAGACCATTCCGAAGGATGTAGAAGCCTTCTCAAAAAAGTGTCCAGTGTGTCAGATCTTCGCTCCCCTTTAGTTGTAGCTAGCTCGACAGCTTCACTCAATCACCATTCCTTGGCTCTTCGCCATCTAGGGAATAGATTTGATAGGCCTTTTCCCTCAGGTTAGCGCTCAGAGGAAGTTTGTTCTCATCATGATCGACTACTTCTACAAGTGGATCGAGGCAAAAGCTCTTGCCAAGACCACGTATTAGATTGTGAAGAACTTCATCTGGGGAGAGATCGCTTGCAGATTTGGGTTCCCTCTCACCATCATCACTGACAACGACCCATAGTTTGTCAGCTTGGAGCTAGAAGACTTCTGCAAGCATCACAGAACGGATCTTCGATTTACCTCTGTCCACCAACCTCGGAGCAACGGATAGATAGAGGTCGCCAACATGTTGATCATCAACCTCCTGAAGAAGAAGGTCACCAACCTAAAGGGGGATTGTGCAGAACAATTTCCTTCAGTCATATGGGCTCTGAGAACAACTCCTAACTCGGCCATGGGGGAAACACCTTTCAACTTATTCTATGGGTCCGAGGCTCTCATACCAGTAGGGTTCGAAGTTCAGAGCCTGAGAGTCGTCGCAGTAGGAGATGGTAGCGAAGAATGACACCTAGAGAACGAAGATTCTCAGAGACTTTCTCCGGACTACCTCGAGGAGCTTCATGACTTAGCCTCTGTCCACTAAGAGGAGGTCAAGAGGCAAATGACAATGCACTTTGATAAAAATATTTACCTCAAATAGTTCCTTGCAGGTGATCTCGTCATGAAGAAGGTAGACGCAAAAGGAAGGGCAGCTGTCGTTTGCAAGCTGAACCCTAATTGGGAAGGACCCTTCATCGTCTAAGAAGCTTTAACCACTGGAAGCTATCACTTTCAAAATCAAGAAGGAGAGTTGTTGGGAAGCACCTGAAGCGGGGATGACTTGAAAAAGTTTTATCCCTAGCGGTAACATGTAACGACTACTTGTGTGTAAAATTGTTTCTGCATTTTTATAAAAGTCCTTGGCTCCTGAAACATGGGTTGGTATGAGTTGTCTTCTTTGTTCGAATCATCTCAAGTTAGCTAGAAGTAGTGAAGTCAATCTCCACGATCGATTTTGGAAACTTGACTCCAACCTGATTCTCTTAAAAAGACCAGAGCGGGTGATGGGACAGTGTGTCTAGTCTTAAAAGCATTCGTGTAAGTTCAAGCTCCTACATTGATAGTAGAGATGAACTCTCCCCTTGTATGTTGGTCTAGCTACTTACCTGATCGCACTTCTCATCCTACTGGAGGAACTATCGGGAACAGGTATGTACACTAATCTCCCAAACTCGACGAAGGGTTGACCTCACAAAGTGACACCTTGTGTAAAAGCGTCATCGGTTTTTGAAAAGACTAAAAGACCCGCTCTTAGAAACCTTTTGTCCTGAGAAGCAAGACGCGCCTCTGTTAGCATCAAGATGGGATAACCCGCCATGCTTTTGGAAGCAGTTAAGCAAAGAAGTTCCGGGATGTTTGAATTCGTAGTAAGATGGAGACCTCGAGTGTGTGCGTCCCGTCGACCCCCCCCCCCCCCCCCCCGACTGTCGTTCTCTATCTCGGGATCCCTTCAAGTTCTTTGTCGGTTGAAGTGCAATGTTGCCCTCGAGAGTGTGCGCCTTACAAGATCCCCCGAGTGCAACACTCTTATCCGAAGGATTGTAGTCGGCAAGCAAAGAAAATCTTTCTATTTTCCTTTCAGCAAGCACATTTCCTTGGGCTATTTTACCAAAGCTTGCGAATCGAACAGATATACGATGTGCTTTGTGCGAGTATGCAGGTGGGAGTAAAAATGTGTGAGCATGCAAGTGCGAGAAGCGACATGCGAGCATGCAGGTGTGAGTAGCTATGTATGAGCATACATGTGCAAGCAACAATACACGAGCAACGAAGTACGACTTAGTGTGAACGAATATGTGAGTAAAGATTGTGCACAACGAACACTCAATCTCCCCGCGACTATGAGCCTACCGAGTATCAAAGACGAGCGAGTATGTGGACAAAAATACGAGCATAAAAGAATAAAGGACAAAAATTTCTTTTTATATATGTGACGAGCATTACGACACAAAAGGGGGCAATGACGTCTTGAATAAATGTTCGTCCAAAAATCCTAAGCTATTTTCATTTTATATACATGATCGCACACAGGAGATCGTCGGCCGAATATGACTCATTGTCGCCAATATCAGGCTTGTACTACTCCTCATTGCCAGCATATTCCTTGTAATCCTCATCATCATTGTTGTCATCGTTGCTCTCTCTACTTCTGCTGCCTTCATCGTCGTCAGAGTCAGTAGCAGAAGCATAACACAATCTGGCGAGTTGGACTCCTCGACGACCATGTTGGGGATGAGGTCTGCTACTGTTAGATGATTGTCTTCCAAGCCAAGGAAGCCATCCATCCTCAGCTTAGCAAGAACAGTGTCTCCCGTTGCTCGCGCGATACCGCGACGAATCGCAGGCACCTCATCTCCGTGGAAGCAGATCTTCTTCCCCATCCCGTGAGGACTCGTCGCCGGCTGCTGCTCAGCTGAGCGAGTTTCCAACGATGCGAGGTGAGTTTCAGCTATCGTCAGGCGAGTTTCCATCCCGACAATCCAGACTTGGGCGATCTCCAGCTCATTCTTGGTGTCACCGAGCTCTTGCTAGGGCTTGGAGATTTTCTTGGCAATTTCTATCTTGGCAACCTGCGAGTATCAACATCAAACTGTCAGAAAATCAATCAAGCAACGTGGCGACTACGAAGAAGTCACGTAAAAAGGAAAAATCCACCTCATAGTCCTTCCACCGGACGAACTGCATCCCCAGATCGATCGCCTTCTTCGAGACAATCTCAGTTGCTCCTGCGACTCGAGCAGCCTCCTCACAATATGGTGGTCGAGCTCTGTTGCCCACAGGAGCGCGCGAGCAGTTTGATGGGCGAGCACCTCCTCACTGAAATCTGGCAGCGACTCAGCATCAGCTCGCCCATAGAGCGCGAAGGCTGTTGAAGTATTAGACCGGGTGGCCTTGCGGTCTTGTCTGGCGGTTTGGTGACCGGGAGGTCTGGCGGTCTCACTCAGAAGCCTGGAGACCGGACGGTCTATCGGTCTCCTATTGCGGCTTGTTCTTATCCTGCTGGAGTTGTCGAGCGGTTAACCCATCTGTCTAATCGCGCGGCCTGTGCGGTCTCTTTAAATCTAGCCGCTCAGCCCTGTTCATGTTTAGTCCCACATTGTTTGTTTGTACTCTTTCATATCTCTTCCATTCTATAAAAGGGAGGTCATACCTTTGTAAATGATATCTTTTTTGGATAATAAAATTTCAATTATTCAAATTTCTGTCCATTTCTTAGTTGCGTATTTGCTACTTTTACATAGTATCAGAGGGATTGGTCCTTTCCACTTGACTAAGCTCTCTCTGATCTCGCGACTTCTTCTTTCTTCTCCGCGGCCTGTTTTTGCGGATTGATTTCTCTTCTGCCCGCTGCTCTTGTTCGCGCGGCTTGCCCCTTCCCACGACCTGTTCTCGCGGCCTGTCTCTCTTTTCTGCGGCCTATCTCCGCGGCTTGATTTCTTTGCTTCCTCTTCTCTTCTGTTCGCTTGGACTCTTTCAGTTCGCGCGACCTCTTCCCTGCACTTTGGTCTGCTTCCTGGCCGCTGGTATCCTGCCACCGTGCCACTGCAGCTTCTTCTCTTCAGCCCGCTGCAGTTTCATCCTTGTTCGCTGTGGTTTCTTTCTCGTGTCCCGGCCTTCTCCTTAGGTCGTGCGGCTTGCTCTCCATTTTTCTCTCCCCACGGTCTATCTTCTTCTCGCGCGGTTTCCGGCCTTCTCTATGGCCACTTCCGGTCTCTCCACTCCCGTTATCTCTACATCCACCGCTCCTGCAGCTCCTGCTCCTCCTACTCCTTCGGGCAACCTTGGCACGCTTTCTGATCTTGTTGGCTCCAACTATCCCGATTGGAGCGTTTCTTTCACCTTTCTTCTTCGCTCTCAGTGCAAGCGTCATCACCTCACCGATGACCCTCCTCCTCGTACCTCTCCTGAATTTGATGACTGGGATGCGAGTGATTCCCTTGTCCGCACTTGGCTGGCAAACGGCCTCTCTGATGAGTGCCTTCCCGTCATTCACCATGATGGGACAGTCAAGGCCGCCTGGCTTCACCTAGCTGCTCTCTATTCGAGGGGGGGGGGGGGGGGCAGACGTCCTGCATTTATACTCTTTATGCGGACCTCTTTGCCTACCCCTCCATGTCTCCTGCTGCTGCTTACCAGCAGGTTCGGGCTCTTGGCGCCGAGATACTCCAGAATCGCCCCTTCTCCGCGGACTTGGCCGCCCAGCACAAACACTTCCAGGAACTCCTGGTTGTTTGTTATCTTCTCCGTCTTCCCGATTCCTATGATATGATCCGCCAGCAGATCTTGGGTGAGGCGGAATCTCCTACTTTGGATGCCACCGCGACTCGCATTGCCGCTGTTACTTCGCTGCTCCAGCGGCCTCTGTTGGCCTCCCCCCCTTCCCAGGACTCCTATGCTCATCAAGCTCAGAAGGGGGGCCCTAGTCGCCGCAGCCACTCCGGCGGGCGCGGTTCGTCCAGGTTCCTCTGCTCTCACTGTGTTCGTACCGGCCATTCTGTTGACCGATGCTGGCAGAAACATCCTCATCTTCGCCCTTCCGGTGATGCTCCTTCTTTGGCCTCCGCCTCCTCTCGGTCGTCTGCCGCTGTGGCCACGACTTCAGGTAGTGCCCACGTCGTTACCCAAGGTAAATGACTGATTGACTATGGTGCTACAAATCATATGACTAACAACTCACATTGCTTCTCCCGTCTTGAGACGCATGACCACTTGCCCCCGGTTCGTGTGGCGGATGGTTCACCGTCCCCGGTTCATGGGACGGGCATGGTTCAACTCACCCTGTCGCTTCGCTTGGAGGATACTCTCTATGTCCCGAAGTTCCCGTGCAATTTATTATCCGTTACTACTTTATGCCGACAACTTCAGTGCTCCGTCTTATTCACTCTGACTTCTTATTCTTTTCAGGACCCGAGGACCCAGCGGACGATTGCTACTGGGACTGAGAGCGACGGACTCTATTTCCTCGACAACGTTTCCGCTCTGTCTGCCTACTCCTCCTCTACTGATCTGCTTCAATGACATCTTCGCCTTGGACATCCTCCACCTCGGATTCTTCGACAGCTTCTGCCCCACTTACCTCCGACCAGTCCTCCGCTCAACTGTGATGCGTGTCAGCTTGGTAAACATCATCGCTCCTCCTTTCCACCGAAGCAAGGTCGTTGCTCCTCTCGCCCGTTTGATCTCATTCATTCTGATGTATGGGGTCCTGCTCCTACCCTCACCATTGGTCGGGGTAGTTCCTACTTTGTAACTTTTATAGATGATTTTTCTCGATGTACCTGGGTGTATCTATTAAAAGATCGCTCTGAACTCTTTTCTGTCTGGCATTCCTTTTATTTTATGATTAAGACTCAATTCGACATTTCTATTAAAGTTTTACGCTCTGATAATGCTAAGGAATATCTTAGCCATGAATTCTCCTCTTTCTTTCGGCAACATGGTCTTCTTCATCAAACCACCTGTGTTTACACCTCCCAGTAGAATGGGGTGGTGGAGCATAAAAATCGTCACCTCCTTGATGTCGCTCGCACTCTCCTGACGCAGATGCAAGTACCCCGCTCCTACCGGGGCTACGCTGTGCTCCTCGCCTGCTATCTCATCAATCGTCTTCCCTCCACGGTTCTCCACGGCCAGACCCCCTTCTCCATTCTATACCACCACAAGGAATTTTTTCCTCTCCCTCTCCGTATCTTTGGGTGTACGGCTTTTGTTCACGCTCCTTCCGCTACCCGCGACAAGCTTTCCCCCCATTCTACCAAGTGTGTCTTTTTGGGGTACTCTACCACTCAAAAAGGCTATTGCTGTTTTGACCCCATTTTGTAAAAACAATTTGTCTCCGCAGACATGACATTCTTCGAGAATGCTTCCTACTTCTCTCCTGACTCCTCTCTTCCTCGTGATGTCTCTACTTCTTCACCGCCTCTCTCCGTTCCTTCCACGCCTCTCGACGTCTCCACCTTTCCCCCATCTCCTCCTCCGTCTCCTTCCCTATCTGTCTCACCCCCTACCCCTCCTCCCTCTTCTTCGCAGCCGTCTCTCTAGTCCCGGGCCAGCCTTCTCCGCCACGGACGCTTCGGTCGCTGAGGCTCCCGTCGACTTGGAACTTCCCATTGCTCTTCGCAAAGGGGTGCGGGCGTGTACTCAACACCCGCTTGCGGCAGTTATTTCCTATGATCGACTTTCTCCTTCTCGCAGGTGTTTTGCCTTGGATATCTTCGCTGCTTCTACTCTCCGCATCTACCAGGAGGCTCTTGCTATCCCTCATTGGAAATATGTCATGGATGAGGAGATGACTACTCTTACTAAACGGGGTACCTGGACCCTTGTTACTCCTCCAGTGGGTACTGATGTGGTTGGCTGTCGCTGGGTCTTTGTTGTGAAATTTTGCCCCGACGGCACTGTGGATCGCTACAAGGCCCGACTGGTGGCCAAAGGCTTCACTCAGACTTATGACGTTGATTACTTTGACACTTTCTCTCTGGTTGCTTGCCTCAGCACCATCCGAGTTCTTCTCTTTGTGGATGTTAACCGAGATTGGGCTATTTCCCAGCTTGATGTCAAGAATGCCTTTCTCTATGGCGATCTTCAGGAGGACGTCTGCATGGAGCAACCTCCTGGGTATGTTGCTCAGGGGGAGACACGCGTATGTCGTTTGAAGAAGGCCATTTATGGCCTAAAGCAGAGCCCTCGGGCGTGGTTCGACAAGTTCAGTGGTATTGTGGCTGTCATCGGCTTTACAAGGAGTTCGGCCGATCACTCTTTATTCATTTGCAAAACGGCCTCGGGACTGGTAGTTTTGGCAGTGTATGTGAATGATATTCTTCTTACCGGCGATGACCCAGCTGGGGTGGACTTGACGAAGAAACACCTCCGTCAACACCTAGTCACGAAGGATATGAGCTCCCCGAAATACTTTTTGGGGATAAAAATCTCTCGAAAGCCTGACTCGTTGGTTCTCTCCCAACGGAAGTATGCTCTTGATCTTCTACAAGAGGCAGGATTGACAGGTGCCAAACCGGCCCGGTTTCCCATGGCTATTGGAGAAGACAAAACGTGGACGGATGACTTGCCTCTTCTATCTGATGTCACAAGTTATAGACGGTTGGTGGGCAAACTCATCTATCTCACAGTGACCAGATCTGACATCTCATATGCTGTAGGCAAGGTCAGTCAGTTTATACAAGCTCCCAGAGAGTGTCATCTTCAGTCTGCTTTGAAGATTTTAGAGTATGTCAAAGCAGCACCGGGCAAAGTGCTAATCTTTCAGAAGAATGGTCATCTGAGGGTTGAAGCCTACTCAGATTCAAGCTATGCGGATGATAAAGACGATCGTAAGTCCACATCAGGTTTTTGTACGTTTGTTGGAGGAAACCTTATGAGTTGGAAGAGCAAGAAACAGTCTGTTGTCTCCAGATCCAGTGCAGAAGCCGAATACCGGAGTATGGCGTCAACCACGTGTGAGTTAAAGTGGTTGCGGGCTCTCATGCTTGACCTAGGAGAGATCTATGACTATCCTCTTCCTATGTTCTGTGACAACAAGGCTGCTATATACATATCCAAAAATCCGGTCTTCCATGAGAGAACAAAGCATATAGAGGTTGACTGCCACTTCATTCGGGAGGAGATTTTGAAGAAACAGATTTGTACACCGTTTGTCACCTCTGATAAGGAATTTGCGGATATCTTCACAAAACCGGTCTCTACATCCTTCTTCCACATTTGTGACAAGCTGGGCATGATTGATATATATGCTCCAGCTTGAGGGGGAGTGTTGAAATATTAGACCGGGCGGCCTTGCGGTCTTGTCTGGCGGTTTGGTGACCGGGTGGTCTGGCGGTCTCACTCAGAAGCCTGGAGACCGGGCGGTCTATCGGTCTCCTATTGCGGCTTGTTCTTATCCTGCTGGAGTTGTCGAGCGGTTAACCCATCTGTCTAACCGCGCGGCCTGTGCGGTCTCTTTAAATATAACCGCTCAGCCCTGTTCATGTTTAGTCTCACATTGTTTGTTTGTACTCTCTCATATCTCCTCCATTCTATAAAAGGGAGGTCATACCTTTGTAAATGATATCTTTTTTGGATAATAAAATTTCAATTATTCAAATATTCTGTCCATTTCTTAGCTGCGTATTCGCTATTTTTACAAAGGCGATGTCATAAGCTTCTCCCTTATCCTCTTAGTCTTCCGACTAGGTGGGCAGGTTAGTGCTCAACACGATCTTATGCTTGTTTTCTAACCATGACACCACTACCAACACGCGGTACCAAAGTAGTGACGGATGTTGAAACCAAAAACTTGGTCTTTGTGGAGTTCGGGGTCCCTAGAAAGGGGTGACCTCACACCTACTACACCCGGAGGAACGTCACGGACCAAAGATCAAGAAACTAGAAACAGACCCTCGGCTCTAGCGCGGAGGTCCCACCTCACACCCGGAAGGCTACATGAGCACTTCCCCTCCCTAGCCAATGCTCGAGCTAGGGTGCCTTGGAGGAGCTCTCTCTACTCTACCAAGAAGAAGCTAAGGGAGGAGGAAGCAAGGAAAAATCCTCTCCAAAGGCACCCAAGGGGGTCTATTTATAGTTTTCTGGGAATGGTCTGCAAATAACCAACCTCCACTGCTCTGGAAATTACTGAAATGCCCACAAAATGGCCTGCCAACAGCCAAATCCCGCTGTCCTTAGCGGTTAATTGCAGTCCACCAGGGGTAGTCCCTCAAACCGGGCGGACTAGGCTGGGCGAGCACTAGGCCAGGCGAGCTGGCGGCCTGGGGCGAGCTGGGGCGGCCTGCGAACTGGGCGGCCTGGGGCGAGGCGGCGGTCTGGCGAGACGGGGCAAGACGAGCTGCAGCCTGGCGAGCTGGCCTCCTTAGCGAGACGGCGGCTTGGGCGAGGCAGCGGTCTGGCGAGACGGGGCAAGGCGAGCTGCGGCCTGGCGAGCTGGCCTCCTTGGCGAGACGGGGCAAGGCGAGCTGCGGCCTGGAGAGCAGGCCTTCTTGGCGAGACGGGGCAAGGCGAGCTGCGGCCTGGCGAGCTGGCCTCCTTAGCGAGACGGCGGCCTGGGCGACGCGACGGTCTAGCGAGATGGGGCAAGTCGAGCTGCGGCCTGGCGAGCTGGCCTGGGCGGCTTACGGTCTGGCAAGACGACTTGGGCGGCCTGGGGCTGGGCTGATGCGGCTTAGGCGGCATGAGGCCGGGCTGAGGCGGCTTAGGCGGCCTGGGGCCAGGCTGAGGCGGCTTAGGAGGCTTGACCGACTTCTCAAGAGTGCCTTGAGGGGAGAAATAGTTTCTCCCCCTACTAGTATGTTTCCAAGCCAGAGCCAAAATTGGCCACCGAGAGTGTAAAATCTCCAAAAAGCTTAAAAACGTGCTTGCCTTGTTTGGGGCCCACTCTTCGCGAATACGGGGTTGTACAACAGAGGCACACCTATTGTGAGGACCCTGACAATCCTGGCTCACCAGCGCTGTATTCGTCCTAGGCCCCCATCATGGACTCCATTGGTGATGAGAAGTGAAAGAACTCGATCCATATTTAAGCGTTCTTGGACGGGAGCAATTCTTGGATGAGTGACCTCCTGGGAAGTCCACGTAGGCCCGCTTAACCGGATCACTTCTCGTCAAAGGGAGGATTGCAGTCCGTGGGACCTGGGACGAAAACACGGTAAGCGGGTGCGCTGTGTGGTCAGGATCTTCATGTTGCAGTTTCCAACAACCCGCCGTGGCAGCATGGGCAAGGAGAGGGGTTGGGGTGGCACGGACTGCAGTCCATGGTGGGGGCCTGGGACAAATACAGCGCTGGTGAGCCAGGATTGTCAGGGTCCTCACACCTATCTCAGTCATCTCCCATCAGTTTCCCTCTGTCGCACATTGACGATGATGTTAAGCGAACAACAATACATACCAGAGTAAAGGAAAGTAGTTTTCCTGCACAAGGCACCACTAACAGGTGCACCTTATCGCAGAAAAGCAAAATGCATAGTCTCATAGCGAAAGATTATCTTCCACAAAAACTTCATACCCGAAACCCGAGCAAGCCTACTCCTTCTAGGTGATATTTTTACCCAAGCATGTCACTTGTGCAAATGATAAATCATTAGAACCATGTATAAAATCCAATCCCTAATAACATCAAGTGTAGTTGTATTTTTAAGAGTGGTGAATATGAAATTTCTATTTTGGGTCGAGGATGTCTTCCCATGACAACCACCTACGTACTATGTATCAACCTGCATATGGTCACAGACCCACGTAGTTCTATAGTTTTGTGTGGGTTGTCTTCCCAGATCATCCACCATGCGAGTTGCCTCAGAGTAAAACTCGTCAGCCATATAATATTCTCCCATGACACATGTCCCTAAGGGATATTTCAACGACACATTTGTCGAAGACACAATCTAATCCCAAGGAATCACATCTCAGAGGCATAACTTATTCTGTAGGAATGATATCTCAAAGGCACGGCTTATTCCATAGGAATAACATCTCAGAGGCACAGCTTATTCCATAGGAATAATATATCAGAGGCACAACTCATTTCATTAGGAACAATATCTCGGAGGCACACTTATTCCCGTAGGAACAATATCTCGGATGCACAACTTATTTTTGTAGGAATAGTAACTCAGTGGCTCAACTTATTCCAATTGGAATAGTAACTTAAAGACAACTTATTCCCGTAGGAATAATATCTCAGAGACACAACTTATTCCTATGGGAATAGTAACTCAGAGGCACAACTTATTCTCATGGGAATAGTAACTTAGAGGCACAACTTATTCTAATAGGAATAATATCTCGGATACATACCTTATTCTCATAGGAATAGTAACTCAGATGCACAACTTATTCTCGTGAAAATAGGCTCTGTTTAGCACAGCTGCAGCTACTGTAGAAGTAGTGGTGAGAAACAGTGGCAGAATAATTAGCTGTTTTATAGAGTGATGACAGAATATGTGAAACTGCTTGGAAGAACAACGTTTGTAGTACTATTTGAAATTTTGTTTTATCATTTATTAGGGTAAATCTGTGTATTCTCGTCGGAGAACTGTGCATTCTCGACGGAGATCTGTGCATTCTCGTCAGAGATCTTTGTATTTCAAATAATGGAGGAGAGGGCTCGTCGGAGAAGCCAACAATCGAACTAGAAGAAATAGATGCAATAATATACAAAGGGCTACATGAGTATCACCGAGGAAAAATCACCTGCAAGGAAAAAAATTGAGGAATCAGAGAGCCATGACAAGGAGGATGACTTCCGCATAATAAGTTCTTGGTAAGGCATGGGCCTCCGCCGGCCTCGGCACCTCTGGCAGGGACTACCTCAGGCTTGGGCTCATGAGGGCAATACGTCGCAGAGCCATGACAAGGAGGATGACTTTCAGCGGAAGATAATCATGAATCAAAACCTCCAATAGAAAATCATCAGGGGAATTTGTTTCTAGCTATTAATGTTGAAAATGTTGAAGTGAGAAGTCGATAGTCTAGATGTTCAGACCGCTAAGACCACAAAGATTGCACAAACCGCGGAGTCAGCGGAAATCTGATTGTTTTGACCGAGTTTGTGCGGTCTGGTTTGACAATCCGCACAGTTATGCGAACTGATCCTTCTAACCGTCTGCACGGTCTGGTTCGGAAAGACCGCATTGTTGTGTGGTTAGAGCTTTCTAACCGTCTTCTCCGTCGGCGGTTTCCCTATCACCTATGGCGGTGACCGCATCCCCTTGCCCTGCCTATAAATAGGGGTTCTGTCATTCCTAACTGAAAGTGTGAGAACTGTAGCTTGAGTTAATCTTGTAGTTATATTTTCTTTAACTGCACGACAAGGAGAAGTAACTTGTATTGTTGTGTTGCAGACTGTGCGACCAGCATTGAGCGACGAGGCGATTAGTACTGACAAAGAGCGAGGGGAGGCTCAGTGTGGATCAACAAACAACAGTTCGTGGTTAAACAACAAGTTGCAGGTTGTGGGACAAGCAATTTTCTTCCTTGACAGTTTTTTCCAGTTCAATAAGTCAGTTCGTCCGTTCCTTGCGGGTTAACTGTCAGTTTGGTTAGAGCAGTCTATTCACGCGGCTTCTGCGTTTAGGCGACTTCAGCGGTCAAGCGACCATACGTGCAGACATGTGGCAATTCTTCAGCAGTCCAATAAAGCTGTTTGCGCAACCTCGCGGTTAGAGATGCTGTCTGGCGGCTAGGCGGTCTCAGTCTTCAGTCTGTTAATTTTCTGTACTTGTCTATTTTTAATCTCCATCATGTGCATTGCAAAATCATGTCTCGCAATGTATGTCTCATATTGTAAAAAAAATTAATAATATAAATATTCCTGCATTTTCTATTTTCTAGTGGTTTATTTCACTCGGTTTACTTCACTTATTTAATAATATACAATTAAGGTAAGTTTTATTCATATAAAGTGTTAGGAGTGATGAAATTCTGGTTTCTGACCACTTTGTACCTCTAATATCTCTTGTGAAATTCCGGTTAATTGCAACCCGAAATTCTTATAAATTGGGGAACCCAAATAATTATAAATAATAATAATATTAAACTGCAGTCATGCAGTTGGGTTTTGCTTGTCCGAACCGGGTCTAAAATTTCTGAAATTCCTCCAAAACAATCCTTTAGTTTAATGTCGGGGTTATCAATAAATCATATTTCCCTCTCCGAAAATTTGCTAACCTAGGTTTTACCGACCAGCCGTCGTTACTGATCATATCAATTGAGGGTGAGCGCGATTGAGAACTTGACGCCCAACACAATAACACTCTCATCGAAAAAAAATTGAGAAACCAAAGAGCCATGACAAAGAGGATGACTTCCGCATAATGAGTTATTGGCAAGGCAGAGGCCTCCGCTGGCCTCGACACCTCTGGCAGGGACTACCTTGGGCTTGGGCTCATGAGGGCAATACGTCGCAGAGCCACGGCAAGAAGGATGATTTTCGACGGATGGGCTGGCTCGGCCACCGCCGGTTTTTCAGCGTTGCTCGTCGCCTTGCATCTTCTTCCTTACCAAGGCTTATGGCCAACAATCCAAACCAAAGTTCTAGGTTTTCTGAGAGATTTGAAGGGAGAAGGTGACTGATTGGAGAGATAGGGTGAAGCAGAATCGGCACCTCCGACAGTTTCGCAGAAGATTTCTGTGAAATCGTAGCCTGCGATTTGGAGTCATGGAAAATTTTCACGACTCCAGATCGCGAGAATTTCACGATTTCACGGCGGGGGCGGTGGAAAAATTGGCCTTGTTTTTTCTATTTGGCGGGGCAGTGGGAATAACCGCGAACCATTGTGCTTAAATCGTCGCGCCAAACAAAGCCATAGTAACTCGGTGACACAACTTATTCTCGTAAGAATAGTAACTCGGAGGCACAAATCATCGAAGACAAATATACCATAAAATATGAAGCAGTAGAAATTAGATCTATCAAAATTGAAACCCTTATAAATCTAACAAGTCGACAAGATAACCAATTATTGAGTCAAAGCCTGGAGCCTTATCCTGCTCAACAAACGTATAAATCAGAATTTTAGTCATGTAACTATCGTAAGCACCAATCGTGGAGATATAAATTTCAGTTTTGTGTGGCTGATCTTTTGTGCATTTGTGGAGCTATTGCTGCTCAGTTCGAGCCTTTAGCGACTGTGCTTAACAGTAGAGGAGCAAAAATCACAATTTTTGGATTGGTTCTGAAGACACCGGGCCGTCTCCGCACGGATCAAGTGATTTTATTCCTATTTTTATTAGTTCAAATCAAAGCAAGATGTTGAAGAAGAGTGCGTTCGATATCGTCATGCTACAATCCTTTGACGACACTGACTTCCTCAGTTGAAAACTGCAAGTCTAACTGAGAATGAAGGAACGTGAAATTTTCTACACCGTTCAAAGCAATGTTGCCACTACCTGTGAGGATATGGACGAATATCAGCGGAGTAAAGATGAGAATTTCTGCAGGTACTACCTCTTAAACTCCCTGAGTCCTCGTCTCTCATTGACCTTTAACGTGTATAAGTCCTCAAAAGAGATATGAGATTGCTTGTACACGCATTTTCAGGCAGAGGAGAGACTTTCAAAAACTCTCATTGGGAAGAAATTTTTCAACTACAAATTCAGTGCAAACTTGATAATCAACTCTCAGGTCATAGAACTAGAAAAATCTACGTCTCAAGTTGGAGGACATGTCAGACAGACTCTTTGTGTTCTTGATACTGAGTAAGCTGTCTGCTAAGTGGATCACTTTCAAGACTAAAATGCATAGCCTGAATGAGAAGATTGCACTGGATGAACTCAAAATTGACAAGCTCGTAATGCCAAGGTCCATGGGCATGAGTTTGGCACACTGAATGTCCTGGTGGCCACCCTGATGGAGAACATTAACTTCTCAACCGAGTTCCCTTTTTGGCGCTACTAGAGCACCAACCAGTCGGGTAGGCTGTCTCCCTTGATATTTTGGTGGCATCCGCCACGAGATTGTGTCAATGTTAACATTGATGGCGCTCTTTTCCTGAACAATGGGCATGTGTGGGCCTCGTGGTGCATAATCATCTTTGCACTATTATTCTTGATATCAGATCCTAGCTACATCATTCGGATCCAGGGCGGGTCAAGCTTGAAGCTTTTCTTTCTCTTCGACTGATTCTCACCCCTTCGATGCTTTTCGCAAAGGATCTCATTATTAAAGGGGACTACAAGAATGTCATTAACTTCTACAGCCGATCCTTGCAATGATCGACCTGGCTGGATCCTATGTTTTTGGCACAAGATCTCTCCTTCTTGGCGGATTTCAACCAAGTGCTTCTCCGCCATGTCCTTTGGGAGGCTAATCGTTTGGCAGTATTTTGTGCTAAATTTGGCATGACTCTTGATTTTGTTTGACATGATGTTGTGAGTGCTACTCCCGAGTTCTTGAACAACCTCCAAGATGACTTGGGGAGTATGTCGGGGTGTAATTTCTATATTGCTCTTTATTTTTTACTAATGTAATTATCATAGATGAACTCAAAAGGTTCATCCATATTGAGAATCAAAACAATATTGGGAAAAGATTGGAGCAAGTTGCTCAGTCCTCACAGGTTATCAATGTCATTTCTAGAACCAGCAAGCCTCATCAGAAGCCACCGACACCTCAAGGTGAAGCATCCACACAATTGGTGGACAAAAAGCCTTCTCTCAAAAGAAAGAAGGGCAAGAGTCACAGCTGCGACATATGGGGTCATTGTGCCGCTAAATGTAAGGCTCCGAAGAAGAAAAGGGAGGAAATCCCACAAAATGCTGCAAATATGGTGCTTGACAACTCCAAACCCAAGTCTTGCGTGGCTATAATCGAGAGTAGTCACCATATTGTGTCTTCTGAGTGGTGGTTGGATGGCAATGCTACATGACATGTGACTAACGACAAAAATCTTCTGACTGGAGTCACGACAATCAAAGACAAAGTCGTGAACTGTAATGGAAGAGAGACCGAAGTTACTCATGCTGAGACAACATAGCTGGTCATCTTTTTAGGTAAAACTTTAACTTTATGTTAGAGTAGTGCCTAGTGTAACTAAAAAAATCAAGAAATTTAGAGGTGATCAAAGAGAAGAATACACTATTATTGAGTTCAAAGAATTTTGTGTCTCTGAGGGTATACTTCTTGAAACCACTGCTTCTTACTCACTCCAGTCAAATAGTGTTACTGAGTATAAGAATAGAACTTTAACATAAATGTTGAAGTCTATGCTCCTCACAGGTGACATGCTTAATTCATTTTAGGGAATAGCAATACTAACTGCAAATCACATTCTCAATAAAGTGTTTCATTCTCAGCTCATTTCTACTATGTATGAGTTATGTCGTGGTCATCCTTGTAGATATGATTTTTTTAAAGTCTTGAGATTGTATTGCTTATATGATAATACAAGACCTAAAGAGACCTAATGTGGGTCCTAAAATGACAATCTATGCCTATCTAGGTAGTGTAGAAGATAGTGAGGCTGACATGTCTCTCGGTATATCCACTAATACAGTGATAGAGTTTAGAGATTTCATATTCTTTGAAAATAAATTTGTCAAAATCATGGTTTATCTATCAAGCATCCTGACAAGGATGATCTGATGGATGATGATATCTATACTGTTCTTTTGGTTTTTCTTCTGCTTAGAGTATTGTTTATCTCTTCTCTGTTTTACTTGTTATGTTTGGACTATTTTTGCTATTTAGTTGATCATAAGACACTAGGTATGCTAGTATCTGTGATATGATTGTACTTTATACTATGATGTGATGATGTTGGGCTTATATTTATTTGTATGCGTGCACACTGTTGTTTCTTTTAAGTCTAAAATGTTTTGACAAGTGTTTGGTCACGATTGTGAATGATTCACATTTGGTTGAACATTGAACAAACCATCCTTTTTCCGACATCGGGTTTACATCAGACATAGAAGAAGATTATTGTATAATTAGGTAATATGTTCACACGTGTCGAGACCAACTCAGAGTGACCTATTGGGTTGTTTGTCATTCTAGCTAGGACAAGACTCTACGTTTGAGATAGTATGAATTACAATTTCAAACTCGATGAATTATTGTGAACTATCTTGAGCGGAGCCTATAACAATTTATCTAATACAAGTGACAGTGCACACTCCATCACCGTGAATTCACGAAAGTTTCCCGTTTGCAATATATAGTCCTAGTCCGATAGCGTTCTCGCCGCCCGTGGCTACCCAAAGTGCATTAGGAAATCGAGCGATAATCGCAGTACTATGCCCAAGGAGCCGCGAGTGTTGCCAACCACACTCACGATTGCATGGGGGCCCTTGTGCACTATCAATGTGTATATATTAATAATATTCTAAAATTTTTGGGGTAAAATGAATTATCTAAATTCAACATCTCCTTGAATAATCAATCCCTTTCAAACATGCTAGTTTTGAAATTTCTTAATATATACATATCATATCATATTTATATAATAATAATAATAATATATAATATTTTTATTTGTGGTGGATAACTCTGTTTTGTCTGATCCAGGGAATTGTCCCGTCGTAGCTTCAGAGTGGGTCGAGTGTACAAACAATAAAATGTAAACCAAATAAGCATTTTAGCACGGAATACCCGAAAAGAGTGAAAACTCACATGGTCGGATCTATGTCGATCTGAAATCCACTAGTTCTTTTGATATTACAAGAGTTTGAGATTCTCGGAGGGTGACAAGTCACCTCTCTGTTTACAATCCTTGAAGGCAAAAAAAGAAGGAAAAAGACTAAATCTTAGAGCATCCACGGGAAGCGCTCTTCAATTCCTTTGTTGGTGTTTGGGAGTGTCCACTGGAGCCTTGAGCGTGAGCAAACTAGAAAGTGAGTCGAGTGATATCAGAGCGAATGCAGGATCTAAGTCACATGTCCTTGCTAGAAAACCTCAGAACTCTCTTATCTTTCATGTTCCTCTCACCAAATGAGGCATGGGGATATTTTTATGGCTTTCTTAAAGGGAAGCGCCGGTAATTGTGTCCGGCTGAATCATGAGTTGACGAATGACGTTGCTCATTTCCGGACAACTCGATCACCAAATTCTCAAAAATGAAGAACATGCCTCCCGGGCGATCCGAGCGGCCCAGACAAGTTGACCGACGGCGGTGGTAGCAACGGCGGTGATCGAAAGTGACGGCGAAAAAGCAAAATTAATTTTGAAAAAAAAAACAGAAAAATGAGAAAAAACAATAAACAAAAAGAAAAAGACCTCAGTTTCTAAATTTTCCCGACTATCGAATTAACTCTCATGTGAAAAGCGTAAACGGAGCCTAAATCTCCAAGTATCAAATCTCATGAAGACTATGGATGGGTGGATTAATTGTCACGAAGATTTAAGTACCAAGGCGAATTAAGAAAACGTTTTGTTAAAAGATTGTTTTTCCTAAATTATTTGTGTAAGAAAAATAAACTCAGACTTCATTTGGCATGGTGGTGGCGGTCATAGACGTATGAGTTAAAACGTCATTCGTTAAGAATCACCTAACAAACATTATCCGTTTGAACATGAAAATAAATGAAGCTCCTTAGGTGGGCGTTAACAAATAACAATATAACCCTCATGTTCATGATCGCCATCACTGTGTCAAACAGAGCATGAAATTACGAAAACAAGGGTGTAAAGTGCAGATTCTGCACTTTACGGTGTAGTGCAGCCATCCAATGGTTGCGAGTGGATCACATCTCGCGCGGAGATGCATGCACATCTCAGATCGCGATGTGATGCACTCGCAGACGTTAGATTGTGCACTGCATCATAAAATACAACACACCCCCGAATCCTCAAACTACCATGAGAATTGCAATCACCTTTTCCCTCATAAGGGTTCTTCAATGAGAAAAAAAATCACCAAAAAACCCCACCGCCTCCACGTGCTACCAATTAATTTGACAAAAATTTTAAAATATATTTATTCAAAAATCATTTTTTCAATTCACACCAAGGAAAATGTTTGGCCTTGGGGATTAATTGATGGTCTAGATCTAATTCCATGGTATATATTAAACTTGCTCCATGTTAAATATGAATATGCTTCATTGTGACAGCTGTCACCATGTGCATGCAACTAGGTCTGTGACATCTCCTGCCAGCTCTTAAATCCATTTCCACCTATATATATTCACCTCAATAATTTGGTATGTATGCGTACTTTATACTGGTGCGAGAGCAGATCCGACCGTATACTTCCTAAGATCAACGTTGCATATTTGAAGTGACCGTACTACGGTCACTTTTGAATACAGCCGTATTTTACTGGGAATGATCTGCGTCGTCGAAATCTGCGATCCTATAGCTAGATCTGTTCGCACACCTCCAACAATAGATAAACATACCAAAAAGGAATTCATATATTCAATCATGAAAAAAATAATCTACTGTTCTACACTATGCATTAAATGTAAATATAAAATAAAAGTTCTTACTAAATAGTAGTATTTTTTCCATGTGAAACATGAGATTGATAAACATATGCAAATAAATAATGTATACATGAGATTGTTTATGCATGAATATAATTGTGATGGAGTGAGGGTGTGCATGACTATGTAAGAATAAATACATTCAATAATATTAGAACACATTTAAGAAAAATGTAGTATCGTTACGTTGTCCCCCACCCTCTCGGGGTAGCTTGGGGGGCACATACGATTTTTTCAAAAAAATTCATGATCCAGGTGACTAGAGTCTGCTCTTTTGAGCAAGCTGGAAAAATTAACCCTTCTGACCGTCGACAAATTAATGGATTTAGCCGACATCATACCTATAACATCTCATTTCCTATTAGAGCCCTTAACTTAGATTGAGTTAGGACATGTGGTGGGGGCATGAGTTTCAGGCTAGGGTTGACACAGGGAGTTAGGGTGTAGTCACATAGGACCCACTATAGGACCCAAGTTAACTCAAGTCAAACTAGCCCAAATTTGGATCTTAGCTACACATTGGCCCTACCACTATACCACTAACCCTAATAACAATATAAGTGAACTAAAAGATGTTAGTGATATTTAGTTTATGTTCGCTCGTGTCGGGTCCGACTCGGAACGGGTTTATTGGGTTCGTGTCGCTCTAGGGCTTGACTCTACGCTGGAGATACTATATAATCCCTATTCCAAACTTGATAGGGTTATGTGGACTATCTTGAGCAAACCCACTCTCACATTCTCAAGATAGCTTCGGTTCTAGGGTTTCGCTCCCGCATCTGTCCGCTCCCGATCGCTCTCGTTCAAGTCCGCCGTCGCTCCCGTGCGCGATCTTGGATTTCGCCGCTGATCTCGATCGGAAGAACGAACTCGCCATCGCTTAGGGTTTCGCTCTCACCGCGGTCCGCTCCCAATACGATTCCGCCGGCGCTCATCGTTCGCGATTTTTTCTCTTCCTCCGCCGGATCGCAAGGAAGAAGGAAGCCGATCGGAATTCCTCTCGTCGCCGCCCCTCTGAATCGCGGAGAAGGAATTGCAAAAAACCCGCTGATCGCAAATAACAGCGGCCGGCTAGAGGGGTTTCTCGTTCTCCCGATTTCTTCCGTCGCCGTCAAGATTGGCAAGAGGAGGAAGCCTAGTGTTGTCTGGTTCTTCTCTCCGGCAAAGCCGCTCGCCGTTCGTGGACCAGTCAGCCGCTCTTCCCGTTTCCGTCTCTCAGCCGCAAGTCGGTAAAGAGGAAGAAAGCTTTTGTGGATCTGGGCGATTTCAGTGGAGAGATTGCAGATCCCGCTCTTCCCAGATCTATTTGCTGATCCAGATCTATTAGCATCAAGATCCAGATCTATTTTTTGATCCATATCTGGGAGTGATCCTTGCTGCGCTTCTAGTTTTTCAGATCGTTGATCTCTTCCAGAGGATTTCTCTGTTGCAGAAAGCTCTATCTAGAGGATTTGCAATCTCCAGCGTAGAGGATTTGCAATCTCCAGTTTTGTTTGCTTCTACAACAGCCAGTCATCATTCAGATCAACAGTTAAAAAAAAGGGGAAGATCTGGATAGTTGCCGTCAACTAATTCAGATATTGAATCAAATCTTTCTTCCGGAATCTATGCTGCTAGAAGTGCTAGACCTCAGAACATTCTTTTTACTTGATCAATCGTGATTAACATCATCTTCTCTCTACATCACTGGAGGATTGCTGATTAGATCTGTCTCTCGCGACTGTGCTTAGCCAAAGAGGTGCAAATAATACTTGGATTGGATCCGAAGATTTTCTGGCGTCTTCACACGGCTCAGGTGACCTCGTTCTAGCATTTTAATCTTTTTGTTTAAATCTAGTACGATGTCGAAGAAAAGCGCGCTCGATACTATAAAATTGCAATCGTTCGACGCCTCCGATTTCCTCAGTTGGAAAATTCAAGTCCAACTAGGAATGAAGGAACGCGAAATTTTCTATACTATTCAGAGCGATTTTGCCTCCACCGTCGAGAACGTGGACGAGTACCAGTGGAACAAAGATGAAGATTTCTGCAGGGATTACCTGTTGAATTCTCTGAATCCCCGGCTCGCGTTGACCTACCACGCGTACAAATCTGCAAAGGAAATATGGGATCGCCTGAATGCGCATTTCCAGAAGGAGGAAGGATTGTCGAAATCGCTCATTGGAGAGAAGTTCTTCAATTTCAGATTCAAAGCGGACGTGCCTATCACTTCTCAACTTTTGGAGCTGGTCAACCTTCGTCAGAAGCTGGATGATGATCATTCGAATATGGACGACAGCCTCTTTGTGTATATGATCCTGAGTAAATTGCCTCCTGAATGGCTCTTTTTCAAGACCGAGATGCACCGACTGAAAGAGAAGATTAGTTTGGACGAACTCAAAAGGTTCATCCATATTGAAGACCAGAATATTGCTGGGAAGAGTTTGGAGCAGGTTGCGCAGCCTTCACAGGCTGTCAACTTCGTTTCACGTCCTAGTAAGCCTTCTCGGAAGCCCCCGGCATCCAAGCGTGACACTCCAGCACCGTTGGCGGTCAAAAAGCCTTCTCTCAAAAGGAAGAAGAGCAAGTGCCACAACTACGGCAAATGTGGTCACTGGGCCGCTGAATGCAGGGGTCCGAAGAAGGTAAAGGAGGATGCCCCACAAAATGTGGCGCACATGGTGGTCGACAACTCCGATCCTAAGTCCTTCGTGGCTATGATTGGGAGTAGTCACCGCAGTGCGTCTTCTGAGTGGTGGCTGGACAGTGGTGCTACCTGTCACGTCAGAAATGACATGAGTCTTCTTTCTAAGGTGACAGCGGTCAAGGACAGAGTCGAGAATTGCAATGGAGGAGCGACTGACGTTACTCATGCTGGGACTGCAGAGCTTATGCTCTCTTCAGGTAAAGCTTTAATTTTGAAAAATGTTAAAGTAGTTCCAAATTTAACTAAAAATCTGATTTCCATAAGCTTATTAGATAAGGCTGAGATGACCTTCACTACTCAAAACGGTAGAATGACATTAATGGTCAATTCACATTATTTTGGGTGTGCGTTTATGATCGATGGAATGTATAGACTTAGCCTAAATAACGATAGCATTAACCAAGTGAGTTCTAACCTCATTGATCCCAAGTTGTTGCATAACAGACTAGGACATGTGAACTATAGGAAAATGCTAGACCTAGCTAAGAGTCAAAACATTCCCTTAGATCTGTCTATTCGATTTGACAAGTGTGAGGTGTGTGCGCAAACCAAAATCACTAGAACACCTTTCAAGTCGGTGTCTAGAAGCACACAACTTCTGGAATTGATACATTCAGACCTTTGTGATTTCCGGAGTCATATCACTAGAGGGGGAAAGAAGTATCTAATTACCTTCATAGATGATTTTTCGAGATATTGTCATGTATTTTTGTTGAGATCGAAAGATGAGGCCTTTGAGACTTTTAAATTTTTTAAATCTCGTGTGGAAAATCAGTTGAACCTTAAAATCAAGAGACTCAGAAGTGATCGAGGAGGAGAATACACTGCAACTGAGTTTAAGGAATTTTGTGCCTCTGAGGGCATAATTCTTGAAACCACAGCTCCTTACTCACCCCAGTCTAATGGCGTTGCCGAGCGTAAGAATAGAACTTTAACAGAGATGTTGAACTCTATACTCCTAACAGCTGGCATGCCCAACTCCTTTTGGGGAGAAGCAGTTCTTACTGCGAACCACATTCTGAATAGAGTGCCTCACTCAAAACTCATTTCTATCCCGTATGAGTTGTGGCATGGTTATCCTTGTAGATATGATACTCTAAAGACTTGGGGTTGTATCGCGTATGTGCGTTTACAAGAGCTTAAGAGACCTAAGGTGGGACCTAGAACGACAACATGTATTTATCTAGGTAGTGCAGAAGATAGTGCAGCTGACAGGTTTCTTGATCTATCCACTAATACAGTGATAGAGTCTAGAGATGCTATTTTCTTTGAACATAAATTTATCAAAGATCATGGCTTAACCGTCCACGGGTCTACTGACGTGATTGCAGAATCTACTGTAGAGCCTGAAGCTGCCCCCTCTAGCACTGCTCCCCAACCTCTAGAGGTGGAACCTGTTCCTGTTAGAACGTCTACAAGAGATAGAGTCCCTAAGAATTTTGGTGAGAATTTCGTCACCTACCACTTAGAGGACGATCCATTCTCCTATCAGGAAGCAATGAGATCTAGAGATGCGTTAATGTGGGCAGAAGCCATCGACGATGAGATGAACTCGCTGCTACAAAATAACACTTGGCATTTAGTTGACCTGCCGAAAGGAGCTAAAGTCTTAGGATGCAAGTGGGTACTGAAGAAGAAATTGCACAGTGATGGGTCTATAGCCAGATATAAAGCACGTCTAGTAGCTAAGGGTTATAAACAATAGGGGGGAATTGACTATTTTGACGTCTATTCACCTGTGTGTCACCTATCCACTATTAGGATTCTTCTTGTCATAGCTTCTATCGAGAACTTTATAGTTCATCAGATGGATGTAAAGACAGCCTTCTTAAATGGAGAGCTTGATGAAGAGATCTGTATGGCACAATCTGAAGGTTATGTACATAAGGATCTAAGAGACAAAGTGTGCAAGCTCGATAAATCGATCTATGGGCTTAAACAGGCACCTAAGATGTGGCACATTAAATTTGATCAAGTGGTAAAGAGCGTTGGATTTCAGTCCAGTCTCTCAGACAAATGCCTCTACTACCGCTCGATGGCGAGTCAAACAGTCATCATATGCCTATATGTGGATGACATGTTGATTCTGGGTTCAGATCTTGCTGCAGTGAGGAATGTCAAATCCACTCTCGCAGAAGCTTTTGACATGAAGGACCTTGGTCCCGTGGATACCCTATTAGGTATGAAAGTCAGAGTTGACAAGGGTAGAGTCACCCTTAGCCAGACTCATTATATAGAGCAACTACTTTCTACTTGGGGGTACAAAGACTGTAGGCCTGTTGAGACACCGTTCGATCATAATGTTAAGTTGAGTCCTAATGAAGAGACCAGCATAGATCAATTAAAATATTCTAAAATAATTGGTAGTCTCATGTACGCCACAAGTTGTACTAGACCAGACATTGCCTTCACGGTTGGCATGCTGAGCCGCTTTACCAGTAGTCCAGGCAAAGAACATTGGGATGCCCTAGATAGGCTGATGAGATACCTGAGAGGTACTAAAGATCATGCCTTGTGCTATACTGGTTGTCCTCCCACTGTGGATGGATTCTCTGATGCCTCGTGGTGTTCAGAAGTTGGGAACAGCAAGTCTACCAGTGGATATATATTCACTTTAGGTGGAGCTGCTATCACTTGGAAATCCAAAAGACAGACGTGTATAGCATTGTCGTCCATGGAAGCCGAGTTGTTTGTCTTAGCTTCAGCTGGTGAAGAGGCAGATTGGATCAGGAACTTGATTTTAGACATACTCTTGTCTAAGTTACAAGTCAACTCGTTGAGCTTGTATTGTGATAATCAAGCAGCAGCTCAAGTTGTAAAGAATGCTCTCTATAACACTAAGAGGAGACATGTACGACTGAGACATGCTTTGTTGAATTATCTAAAAGAACAAGGAATTATCACTTTGGTCGATGTGCGTTCGAAGGATAATCTGGCTGATCCATTGACGAAAGGAATGCCCAAAGACCGGTTAATCAAAACAGTGGGGAAAATGGGACTAAAGACGATTTAGCTCAGTCTTAGTTCAAGGTTAGGCGATTCAGTTCAGCCTTAGTCCAATTGTTTTGATTTTCAGATTTCCTTTGTCAAAGTAAGCATGTTGTGCTCCGTTGATGCTCCTGGTTGCTGAGTTCGGATCTGGTAAGTTGTTTCATTCCAAACTTGATGCTAACAACTTCACCTGGATTCGGCTATCTTGCCGTGGAGGAGAGTGTTATTCCAAACTTGATAACACGATCCGACTTAGCTTGACTTTTCTCTTGTTGATTGGTTCCATTCCAAACTTGATGAGTTCCAGTCAACTCTAGAAGAGCAGTAACCGTGACATTCCATATAGGAACATAGATATAGCTGCGGTGTACAGAAGTCCGTAAATCGTTTCACTTGGAAACAGATAACGGATTCTGAGGTTTATCTATAATACTCTGTAGAAGCGTCCTCCCAGCCAACACTAATAATAATGATAAAATACTACGTTCTCATGGTAGAACTAGATATTTGTATATTTTTCAAATGTTTGAATTCATTTTAAAATGAAATTCTCTGTTGAAATTACAGGGGCTGCTGATCTAGGAGGAGCACTGGTAGACTGGGATCCTGATCATGATGATCTTCTGGATACTGACAGTTAGAGTATTGTTAGACCTTATTGTTGGTATCTCTGTTTCAGAGCACTGTTTAGCACTTTATTTTCTTTCACCTGTTTGTTTGGACTTCTGTTGCTCTCTGTTTGATTTGGGACGCTAGGCGTTTAGGGCCTGTGCCCTGATTGTATCTGAGACATGATGTGATGTGGCTGAACTCTTGTTCTGTTTATGCATGCATACTAATTCTTGTGTTAAGTCTAATAATGTTTTAACAGGTGCCGGACACGGTTGTGAATGATTCACTTTTGGCTGAACATTTCACAAACCACCCCCTTTTCCGACGTCGGGTTCACAGCGGACATAGGAGGAGATTGTTAGTGATATTTAGTTTATGTCTGCTCGTGTCGGGTCCGACTCGGAACGGGTTTATTGGGTTCGTGTCGCTCTAGGGCTTGGCTCTACGCTGTAGATACTATATAATCCCTATTCCAAACTTGATAGGGTTATGTGGACTATCTTGAGCAAACCCACTCTCACAAAAGACACATCATTGGGTCACACATTGACCCAAGTTAACCCAAGTCAACCCAAACCCTAAATTTGTCAAACCCACACCTATAGGCTAATTAGTCCAAGTGGGGCACCACCATGGCCCAACCCAAGTTGGGTGTCATTGGGTTCATAACCATCAAGTGGGGTCAGCCCACTCATCATGTTGACCAAGTCAACCCCAAAAGTCAACAAGTTAACATAGGGCTTCAAGAAAAGAAATGAAATGAGCCAAGTCCAATCTCAATGGCCAAAGCCCATGATTCAAGGCCCATGACCAGCCCAAGAGGTCAATGACAGCCCCTAACCCACTGAAATAGGAGAGAGGGTACATGCATGGGGGTAGTTTAGGAATTTTGGTGAAAAGGAAGAGAGAGAAAGGAGGAAAAGGGGGGATAGGGGCCATGTGGCCCTCTTTCCCTCTACCCAACACTTCATATTGAGTTCCCAAGCTCATTTCAGCAGGAATTAAGGGCTGATGGCCACTTGGCAGCAGGGCTGAAGCATCCAAAGAAGAGCCCGACCACCTCCTTAAGCAAAACAAACACACCAGCCCATCTCATCCTCATTAGACCATTCCATCACCTTCAGTGAGCCCTAAGGAGTGGAGATCGACTGCTGCAGCAAGCCTTTTGCTGAAGAATCCAGGAAGCAAGCAAGCTCACCGGAGAGATCGTCGGCCATGGCGGACCACCACCTCACACGCCGCCAAGCCCATAACCCACAGGTCCCAGGATCGAAACCTGGCTCTGATACCAGTTTGTAAGACCCTTCTTCCCTTACCAAGGAGGTAACCCGGTCTTATACCCAGAATAGCCGTCTTACGGTGACACTAATTCGCAGGTTAGTCGACACCGCAAGACGCTGATCCTGTCGGCGAGTACAATCATTCAACTTGGAGAACCAGAAGGCTCACTGAAGCTGATCAAAAAGCTCGTCGATCCGGGGCAGCGGATATGTGTTCTGGATCGACTACCGGGAGTTGAACCGGTTGACGGTCCGGAACACATATCCGCTGCCCCAGATCGACGAGCTTTTTGATCAGCTTCAGTGAGCCTTCTGGTTCTCCAAGTTGAATGATCGTACTCGCCGACAGGATCGGCGTCTTGCGGTGTCGACTAACATACGAATTAGTGTCACTGTAAGGTGGCGGTTCTGGGCATAAGACCGGGTTACCTGCTTGATAAGAGGAGAAGGGTCTTACAATACCGGCCCGGTGATTTTTGCCCGCACGTAAAACGACTAGCTATTTATATTGTGGGTCCTCTTTTGATTGTTTGCACGCTTGACTTTCTCTGAAGCTAATACGATTCAATTGTTTACCATCCAAAAAAAGCGCTGAGCGATCCAAAGTAACTGTATTAGTCGGTGATATATGTATAAACAGACAAGAGATGGTGGCGTTTTGTAGGTCATAAAGCCATGCGTTTGCAGCTATCACATGATAATATGCCACGTGCCAATAAATGACGTGCTGAATTAATTACTCATCTTATTTAATCACTCCCAACTCCCTCCCCCCATTCATCTTCTCATCACCCGCTGGATTAATGGAATCCATCATAATCATCGTCTTCTTCATTCCAGCATTCCTCTGTTTTCGGCTGAGTTTTACCACCGGCGTTCATGGCTTCGCTCCTTCGCCGGTGTGGACGAAGGCTTCCGCCACCTTCTACGGCGGGAGCGAGGCCTCAGGAACCATGGGTAGTATAATGTGCATCGATCATTCTTTAAAAGAGGCGGCTTTTTGGCATTTTGCACTTCCCAAATATGGGCTTTTGGTACTTTGCATTTCAAATCTTTAAAATTGGTATTTTGCATCTCCCTCCCCAATTACCGATTTCTGACACTTTGCGCCACTAGACAGAAATTTCAAGAGTATTTAGGTCCGGATAACACCAAAAATGCTAACTTTGGCACTTTGCACCCCGAGTTATCTGTTAAATATCGTTGAAGGAGTATTTTTGGTGTTATGCCAAAATTTAAGTACTCTTGAAATTTTAGCATGAGAGTGCTACGTGTGAGAAATTGATAATTGAGAGATGTAAATTACTAATTTTTAAATATTCATGATCGAAAGTGTCAATACCTCTAAAAAAAGCATTACTTTATATATACCGCCGGCGGCTATGTGAATATGTACGTGATGCCCTGTTTCAGGCGGGGCATGCGGCTACGGCAACCTCTACACGACAGGGTATGGGACGAGGACGGCGGCGCTGAGCACGGCTTTGTTCGACGGCGGGGCGGCATGCGGGCAGTGCTACAAGATCATCTGCGACTATGGGGCGGATCGGCAGTGGTGCATAAGGGGGGTGTCGGTGACCGTCACGGCAACCAATTTCTGTCCCCCAAACTTGGCCCTCCCGAACGACGACGGCGGATGGTGCAACCCTCCCCGGCAGCACTTCGACATGGCACAACCGGCTTGGGAGAAGATCGGGATCTACAGAGGCGGCATCGTGCCCGTGCTCTTCAAAAGGTTTTCTGTTAATTAATTATAGATTAGAGTATAGTACTTGGTGTTACAAATATGTATTTAAGTTCATGAGGACGGCAGTGGTGCACGTAGTGGCCATAGAATCATGCTAGTATTTAAGTTCAAAATGAAAATTTTCTATGTTCGTCATAACAACCATTGTCACTACAAACACGAGGGGAGGATCGGGCGATCAGGATCCTCTCCAGTTCGCGTGAACTGGAGGGGATCCTATTCACAATCGTGATTTGCCCTGCGAAATAGGACGGTGTTGTGGGCGAGAACTCCACCTGGTGAGTGGGCCCCGCGCGTGAACTTGAGTGAAAGTGAATGAAATTGGACGGTGTTGTGGGCGAGAACTCCACCTGACAGGGGGGAGAGTGAATGGTAGATTTGAATTTTTCTCACCGAGATCGTGATTTTTGAACATTTACATAAAAAAAACAGTGACCGAATGAAAAAGAAACAATACGATTGAGAAGAAAAAAATGCAGCTCAAAACCAACATCTTCTAATGTATATATTCTCAATAAATCCTCTAAATCATAATCATTGTGTTGTCTTTTATTATAAAAGTTCTTTTATTTTAAATTTGATGAAATAAAAAATGGGTTTTCTTTAAAAAAATTTGATGATTTTTTTTGAAAATCAGAAGGTGAATTCATTCATTAGGAAGATCCGGGAGATTAAATCTAGACCAGATTGAGGTAATGAGCGGGGTACAACGAAAGACGCCGACGCAAGCACATGAGCTACACAATTACAAGAGCGTCGAGCAAAAACAAACTCAAGGCTAGGAATCATCAGAGCCAAGGCAAGAGCATCAAAAATGATAGGACAGTCCAATGAAAGAGATGTTAGTAATATAGAGTTTTATGTCCGCTCGTGTCGGGTCCGACTCGGGACGGGATATTGGGTTCGTGTCACTTTAGAGCTTGGCTCTACGCTGAAGGTACTATATATACCTATTTCAAACTTGATAGGGACATGTAGAATACTTTGAGCGGAGCCAATCCAACAAGAGGTACAAACGATGTTGCCAAATGATGAAATAATGTGGCACAATTGTTAGGGAACTGGGGGTCCGAAGATAACAACAACCCCCACCGAACAATAGAGTCAAAGCAATAAGAAGAAAAACAAAACAACACCACATATGAACACAGAGATATACGTGGAAAAACCTTCACCACTTGAAGGTCAAAAACCACGGGGCACGGCACAACGAAAATCCACTATAATAAATAAGGATTACAAGATTTATCTAGGTTTGCCCAAAACCTAGAAAGCCCTCCGGATTTGACACACAAATCCACTCCTCTCTACCACCAAGATCAAGCCACAACTTCTCTACAACAAGGATAAAAAAACCTACTCTTTCTTCAAGCAAAATAGCAAACGAAGACAAGAAAGGGTACACCTGAAACCGTAGACGAAGAAGCCCTTGAAACGGTAGAGAAATCTCCTTCCAATAGCACCGAGAAAACACCTCCTTCAAGCGGCGAAGAACCGCCTACAGCAGCGGCAAAACTCCTTGCAGCAGCGGGAATGGCGGCCGAGGACGGCGCGGGCGCGACGATGGCGGCCGGCGGTCAGCGCGGGCACGGCGATGGCGGCCGAGGACGGCGTACGGGCTGGGGAAAGGGCTCCGGCTTTCTTTCTCACGACCTAGTCTTTTTCATCGGGAGAATAGAGAAGATTTTAAAAGCCACGCACAGTTTTATAAAGAAAAACTGCTGCAGTTTTTAATAAAAAAAAACTGCCTATTCAGCCTTCCCAGCAAGCCAGCAGAAAAAAGGTAGCCACCTCAAAATCCAGGTTGCAACTCCTGAAAATCTGCACACACTTTTCTTAAATTCTGCATACACATCACCTTTAGGGGCTGAACCCCAACAAACTCCCCCTTCAGACCATAAAGGGGAGTATCCCACCTTGACACCTTCAGGTGGGGATCATGCCGATCAACCGTCGGCAGAGATCATGCTTTTCCCTTGGGACGACCTTCGTCATCATGTCCGAGGGATTTTCATCCGTGTGGTTCTTCTCCACCACCAACAACTTCTCCTCCACAGCATCCTGAATCCAGTGATACTTCACGTCAATGTGCTTCGTCCTGGAGTGAAAGACGAGATTCTTGGCCAAAAATATAGCACTCTGACTGTCA
Organism: Platanthera guangdongensis; assembly: GCA_039583875.1. Lineage (NCBI taxonomy): Eukaryota > Viridiplantae > Streptophyta > Magnoliopsida > Asparagales > Orchidaceae > Platanthera > Platanthera guangdongensis. The sequence goes on along the minus strand of CM077163.1, from coordinate 225,660,589 downwards.
CAGAAAACTGTGTACACGTCCTGTCGGAGATTAAGCTCAAGCATGAACTTCTTCATCCAAATAAGCTCCTTTGACGCCTCAGTCAACGCAATATATTCAGCCTCCGTCGTCGACAATGCCACACACTTCTGAAGCCTTGACTGCCACGACACTGCTCCCCCTCCAAAAGTGACCACGAATCCAGAAGTAGATCTCCTCGTGTCAACATCTCCTGACATATCCGAATCCGAGTACCCAATAAGTTCCGGTGGACCTCCACCAAACTGTAAACAAAGGTCTGAGGTACCTCGGAGATAGCGGAGTATCCATTTCACAGCACTCCAATGGACTTTCCCTGGGTTTGCCAAGTAACGGCTCACATACCCCACAGCATGAGCTATGTCTGGCCTAGTGCAGACCATAGCATACATCAGGCTCCCCACTGCGGATGCATAAGGAATTTGGCTCATCTCTTCCACCTCCTTCTCAGACGAGGGGCTTTGAGAACTAGAAAGTCTGAAGTGCCCGGCCAGAGGAGTAGCAACGGGTTTTACCTTGTCCATCATGAACCTCTTCAGCACTTTCTCCACATACTCAGACTGAGACAGCCATAGTTGTCCAGCATTCCTGTCCCTGGTTATTTTCATTCCAAGGATCTTCCTTGCCGGTCCCAAATCCTTCATTTCAAAGGACTCACTGAGCTCCTTCTTCAACTCAGCTATGCTGGCCTTGTCATCCCCAACAATCAGCATATCATCTACGTATAACAACAAAATAGTGAACATCTTCTCAGTCCTCTTCACATACACACAGTGATCAGCCCTGGTCCGTTGGAATTTGCTCTTCATCATGAAAGAGTCAAATTTCTTATACCACTGCCTGGGTGCCTGCTTCAACCCATAAAGGCTCTTCTTGAGCCGGCAGACCAAATGATGCTTCCCCTTAGCCACAAAGCCTTCGGGCTGCTCCATATATAGCTCTTCCTCCAAATCGCCATGCAGAAATGCCGTCTTGACGTCCATCTGCTCGACTTCAAGATCCATGGAGGCAGCCATACCCAACACCAGTCTGATAGAGGACATTTTCACCACTGGAGAAAAAATCTCGTCGAAATCGATACCTTGTTTCTGACTGAAACCTTTCACCACAAGTCTCGCCTTGTACCTTGGCTGAGAGCAATTTTCATCCAACTTTAACTTGAAGACCCACTTGTTCTTCAAAGCTCTCTTCCCTTTGGGCAATGAGACTAAATCATACGTCTCGTTCTTCTGAAGGGAGTACAACTCCTCTTCCATAGCAGCTGTCCAAGCCTCACGATCTTCAGCACTCTGAGCCTCCACATAGGACTCAGGCTCTCCACTATCTGTAAGCAAAATATACTCATGAGGGGAATATCTGGTATTGGGCCTTCTGACTCTCTCAGATCTGACAAGAGGAACCTCCACCACAGGTGGTACATCAACTGGCAGAGCTCCCCCTACATCCGGAATCATCTCCTCATCAGGAATAAGCTCACCAACTTCCTCCTCAGCATGCCCATCATCAGCAACAGTCTCTACTGGCCCATCATCAGCATAGAGTCTCTCCTCCGCAGGTGGAAACTGTGGAACCTGTGACTCCGCAGCATTATGATCACCAACCACTTGATCTTCAACAAAGATCACATCTCTACTTCTGATCATTTTCTTGTTCACAGGATCCCAGAGTCTATAGCCAAACTGCTCATGGGGAAATCCCATCAAGATGCACTCCCGGGACTTCTCATCAAGCTTCGATCTCTCTTCCTTGGGGACATGAACGTGGACTTTGCACCCAAACACCCGCACATGTCCGTACGACACTTCCTTTCCGGACCAAACACGCTCTGGAATATCACCATTCAGAGGTGCAGAAGGAGACAGATTTATCAGATGTACAGCAGTTTGCACAGCCTCAGCCCAAAACTGTTTGCTAATGCCAGCTTGAGAAATCATACATTTGATCTTCTCAACAATCGTCCTGTTCATCCTTTCTGCTAACCCATTCTGTTGCGGCGTCCTCGGGATTGTCCTTTCATGTACTATGTCATGCCTTCTGCAGTAAGCGTCGAAGGCACCAGTGTACTCTCCCCCGTTGTCAGATCGAACTCGCTTTATTTCTTTTCCGGTCATCTTCTCCACCTTCGCTCTGAACTCTTCAAACTTTGCTAGAACATCACTCTTCTGCTTCACAGAATATGCCCAGACTTTCCTGGAGTGATCGTCAATGAACGTCACAAAGTAAGCGGCTCCGCCCACAGACTTGGGCTCAATAGGACCACACACATCAGTGTGTATCAAGTATAATAACTCCGCCTTCCTCTTTGGTTCAGAATCAGCAAAGGAAACACGTTTCTGCTCACCGGCTAAGCAGTGCGTACACGTATCAGGAAGCCCTCCTGATAGCTCCGGAAGGACCTTGTTCTTCACCAAGATCTTCAAATTCTTCTCGCTGATATGCCCAAGTCTGCGATGCCATAACTCCATAGAGTCGCCCTCTGCCGCATTCACACTTGGACCACAGATCTTGGCTTTAGTACGATAAAGGCCACAACACTTCCTTCCTCTGGCTACTACCAAGGAACCCTTTACCAACTTCCAGACACCTCCACCTTCAATGCTTGTGAAACCACCATCATCAAGCCTACCAATGGAAATCAGATTCATTCTCAAGTCAGGAATATGCCTAACGCCCTTGAGAACAATCTTCCCCAATTCAGTCTCCAAGTGGACATCACCACTACCAACAATTAACGACTCACCGGAATTTGCCATCCGGATCACACCAAGATCTCCCGCAGAATAGGTATAGAAGTAGTCTCTGTGAGGAGTGCAATGATAGGATGCACCTCCGTCCACGATCCAGTCTGTGTCAACGCAGTCCTGGCAAGACGACCCACTGCACTGCAAGCATAATGGCTCAGCCTCCACAATCGAAGTCGTCGCATCACCACTAGATTCTCCAACCTCCTTTGTCTTGCCCTTCAGGTCTCTTTTCATTTGGAAGCAATCCTTCTTGAAATGACCCTTCTTCTTACAATAGTAGCACTCGATATCCTTCTTAGACTTGCCCTTGGACTTACTCCTGGAACTATCCCTGTGCTTCACATCCTTCTTCACAGACCGGCCTCTTCCCTCCATGAGAAAAACACCCGAAGTGGAAGATCCAGAATCCTTCCTTCTTAGCTCTTCGTTCAAGAGACAACCAGACACCATCTCCATGGTTACCACTCCATCAGGTGCTGAGTTGCTCAACGACACTACTAGAGTCTCCCAACTCTCGGGTAAAGAACTAAGGATCATCAGAGCTTGGAGTTCATCTTCCAAAGTGATCTTCATGGACTCCAATTGATTGATAATACTTTGAGCAAGATTCAGATGCTCAGTCATCTGTGAGCCTTCCCGATACTTCAAGTTGACAAGCTTCCTAATCAGAAATGCCTTGTTACCTGCAGTCTTCCGCTCGTACAAAGCTTCAAGCTTTTTCCATAGTGCCTGAGCCGAGGTCTCCGTGGAAACATGATGAAAAACAGAGTCATCGAGCCACTGTCTAATGAACCCTACTGCCTTTCGATCCATTTTCTTCCACTCCTCATCATCCTTAACTGAAGCAGGTCTCCCCGTCAACGGAGCATGAAGATCTTTACAATATAAGAGATCCTCCATCCGAGGCTTCCAGATGCTCCAGTTCTTGCCATTCATACTGACCATCCTTGTGTTCTGTTCCATTGCTTTCTCAAACAACTCTATTACGGTCCACAAGTCGATTTATTTCAAGGGCTTAACAAGAGAGGATAGGGAGCGGACCGATGGTCGTCACCTACCGCACCAAGTTAGAAACCGAGAAATACAAACGACTAGCCAAAGAACCTCCCTCTGATACCACTTGTTAGGGAACTGGGGGTCCGAAGATAACAACAACCCCCACCGAACAATAGAGTCAAAGCAATAAGAAGAAAAACAAAACAACACCACATATGAACACAGAGATATACGTGGAAAAACCTTCACCACTTGAAGGTCAAAAACCACGGGGCACGGCACAACGAAAATCCACTATAATAAATAAGGATTACAAGATTTATCTAGGTTTGCCCAAAACCTAGAAAGCCCTCCGGATTTGACACACAAATCCACTCCTCTCTACCACCAAGATCAAGCCACAACTTCTCTACAACAAGGATAAAAAAACCTACTCTTTCTTCAAGCAAAATAGCAAACGAAGACAAGAAAGGGTACACCTGAAACCGTAGACGAAGAAGCCCTTGAAACGGTAGAGAAATCTCCTTCCAATAGCACCGAGAAAACACCTCCTTCAAGCGGCGAAGAACCGCCTACAGCAGCGGCAAAACTCCTTGCAGCAGCGGGAATGGCGGCCGAGGACGGCGCGGGCGCGACGATGGCGGCCGGCGGTCAGCGCGGGCACGGCGATGGCGGCCGAGGACGGCGTACGGGCTGGGGAAAGGGCTCCGGCTTTCTTTCTCACGACCTAGTCTTTTTCATCGGGAGAATAGAGAAGATTTTAAAAGCCACGCACAGTTTTATAAAGAAAAACTGCTGCAGTTTTTAATAAAAAAAAACTGCCTATTCAGCCTTCCCAGCAAGCCAGCAGAAAAAAGGTAGCCACCTCAAAATCCAGGTTGCAACTCCTGAAAATCTGCACACACTTTTCTTAAATTCTGCATACACATCACCTTTAGGGGCTGAACCCCAACAACAATCCCCCTCCACCACCATAGACGGCCAGCCATTTGCCACCGCCAACTCAATCGCCAACCAGGGCGAAAGTGCCTCAGCCACCAAAGGGTTATCCATATAATGCCAAACTGCCGACCGCCAATCCAGACAACTCTCATAAGAGTCGCGAGCAATAACCACAACACCAACTATAGATGGACCACAACCAAAAAAAACAAATTTTGAACATAAAAGTGAGTGAAATTTCGTAGATAAGATCAGACGTTCACGAACAACAATTCATAATCTCACTACCGCTACCGCAATGCCAAAGGGAACCCCAATGTTTACCTTCCTACTCAAGCACATGCAATATTTTCAAGCTAATGAGATCAAAAAGTCCTTGAAATAATATAAAATTGACCTTTTAAGCGAGGAGCACTATGTCAAAAAAATGTTTTTAACTGCTTTGTGGTGCATTTTAGGGCTCTCTTTGGGGGGACTTATTTTCACCGGTCAAGCGGCTATCACCGCATGAACCGGATCTTAATTACATAATTAAGATCCGGTTCATGCGGTGATAGCCGCTTGACCGGTGAAAATAAGTCCCTCCAAACGAAGCCTAAATCGTCGCTGAAGATCTTAGATTTTGCTTCCCTTCTTAACAATACCATCTAATGTTGCATATGTTCGTTTTCGTGGCCTAGCGGTTAAAAATAGAGATGTTGGCGCCAAATTTAAAATTTTGGCAACAATTGTGGCTGCGTTTATTAAAAACAAATATCACAAACTCTGCTTTTATAAACTTTGCATTTGCGTTTTCTTCACACATTTTCGCGTTGCTTGAAAGCGTCGCGTAAGGCCTAAAAGAGTGTTATCTTACAATGAATATCTTTCGCTAGAGAAAACTAGTTATCAGTGCGCACACACTTAATTTGAGTTGAATAATGAGTTAATGCAGGGTCCCGTGCAAGAAGCGTGGTGGTGCGAGGTTCACCGTCAACGGTCGGGATTACTTCGAGCTCGTGCTCGTGACTAACATCGGCGGCAGCGGATCAATCAAGGCCATGTCGATCAAAGGTTCGAGAACCGGGTGGATGGCTATGTCGAGGAACTGGGGGGCCAATTGGCAATCCAATGCTTACCTCAACGGGCAGCCACTCTCCTTTCGTGTGACCACCACCGATGGCCGGACCCTATTATTCCCTGATATTGCTCCATCAAATTGGGAGTTTGGGCAAACGTTCTCCAGCGAGTTGCAGTTTTCTTGAAATTTAGAGCCCGAGCTCCGTGCTCGATCGTCTTCATTCGGAAGAGGCATGCCTGATAATTTGTAGGGCTGCCCCCAACATTTTAACTTCTGGTGCCCTTAATTCTTCAAATTGAGGGCTCAAGTGATATGTATGAGCTATTGTAACTATAGTATATGTGTGATGCTTATGTAACATGACTTTGGAGATAATCTTGAAGTCCTTAATTGCGCTCGTTCTTGAGTCGAGCCAAGTCTAGCTATAGGTTTTCTCAATTGAGCAAAAATAATTTTTCTGTCAATTACTCAAGACATTGTTAACATATGTACGCATAAAAATATGTATGCGTAATTGTCGGAACTCTAATTAATGAGCTCGATATACATGATTAAAGCTCAGAACAATAGTTGATGAGTCAATTCGATGGAGGCCGAAATTTGGATCATTGTTCTAACGGCCCTAACTATTAAGGGCATGTTTGAGTGAGTGATTGCAGTTGAGGATGAAGAAAAAATAATGTTTTTGGAAAAAAATTTAGGTACACCTAATGCATCATCCTTTACGTGCAAACAAAATTTTTTATACTTAAATCGTATTTTTCCGTAACAAAAAATTGATTGCAGCAAAAATAAATTATGGAATATTAATTATAACATTTTTACAATTAATTTAAATACTTATTTGTGCATATTCTACATAGTTCTGAAATAATTACAGTTGTATTTTTTGATTTTGACTGAAAAATTATAACTGGAATGTTGGCATGTTTTTTAGTTGAAATTTTTGCCATAATCCCAAAAAATAGATCAGGTGTACCTAAAAAGTTCCATTTGCACTAAAGCATAGTGCATCAGGTGTACCTAAAAAATGCCCGTGTTAACAAAAGTAGCAATGAGATTTTTGAAAAATGAAACCCGAAAAAACACTACACAAATAAAGCCAAACTTGTTTATAACTTCCAACATAAGTGTCCGTTTAGCACGGCGTTGATAGTCGTGAACGTACTCAACATAGTAATTATGAATCGTCGTTCGTGAATGTCAGCATCAATAAAGAAAAATTCTTCTACTTTATATTCATAATTAATTTTTTTTCTTGTTAACGATCATAATCATTATGTCATGTTAAATACATATTTCATTATAATGTCGTTTTTATACAAATTAACAAAAATGTCGCACCAAATAGACCAGGATTGGTAATCAATGTGTCACTGCAACACTAACCTTAGTAACATCCCATGACATGAATAATAAAATATAATATATAATAAGAGAAAATATTTTGATAGAATATAAGAGAAAATGTCGCACCAAATAGACACGGGGCTCCGTCCCTATGACTACGCGCCACAGTATCCGGCCCGTAACGGCGCACCTGCCTGCGCCCTCCCCCGGCGGGCTGCGCCCGCCCTGCGGCGGGATTAAAAAATATAGTATTTAATTATATTTAAATATATATTTAAAGAATTTAATATTTAATTATATATATATATATATAATATTTAATTATATTTTTAAAATATTTTTAAAATATTAAAAAAAAACAGGCGGGATTAATCTCGCCTAACTTAATTGGCGGTGTGAGATTTAGTCCCACACCGCCAATTTTGATTTTGTTTTATGAGTATATAAGGTTTTTTGTCTATTTAAGTGTGAAGATGTGATTGCAGGCACAAAAGGGCGGGTTTGACTGGTTATCCAGGTTGGCGGGCGGGTTGTGTATTGTCGGCGCTGGATGGGCGGGCCGGCGGGCCTGTATTTTGGACTGAGCTGAGGGTGTCCTAAATTTTAGAGGTCCTATATAGGTTTAGGAGGCCTAAAAAAAATATGAACAGTCCTGATTAATAATAAAGAATAAAGATATATATTAATACTTATTTATAATAGATAAAGAATAAAGATATATATTAAATACCATCAAAAAATTATTTATATAATCTGGATTTTGGATCGAAAGAAATAAACGGATTTACCTATATGTTATGAAAACAGCTCATTCAGAAATTTATCGATCCAATAAATTATTTTAATGGGTGAGGTCTCTTTTATAAGGGAGATTATTAGGACCGGGCTCCGTCCCTAAATCTCTGTCCGGATGAGAGGAGGTGTTGCCGAGTGGAGGTATCAACGGGCGCGATTTAGAGAGAGAGAGAGGAAAGACAAGCAAAACAAAGGCGCGCGAGCAGATTCTTAGTAGTCGCGCGCGAGCAAAATACTTGCCCCGGAGCCCGGACGTAATAATTTCCCCTTTTATAATATGTTTGGGGAGTGATTAGCTCAGTCCGCCATGATCCCGTCATTTAAGATTCCGTTTAAGAAGACTTATTTTCACCGGTCAAGCGGTTACGACCGCATGAATCGGACCTTAATTAAAGTCCGATTCATGCGGTCATAACTGTTGAGGTATATTTATTTAAGTGTTAATGGGCTCCTTAACGGGTCAGTTAGAATCCGATAGGCATCCAAACCCGTAGTCGGGGATTTAGGGTTTCGCCTATAAATACCCTTGCTGGGGGAAACGGGAAGGCCATTCCAAACTTGATGGTCACGCGAATGCTTTGAGCGCTCTAACATTCTCGAAGATTTCTTTCGTTCGCCCTAGCCCGCTCCGCTCCCGTGACCTAGCAGCCGTCTCCCTGTTCGTGATTTTCTCTGGATCGCCGTCGCCGATCCCGAAGGGGAGGCGAATCCCGCTCGCGGAATAGGAGTTTCTCCCTAGCCGATCGCGAAGGAGGCGGATCGCGGCCTATGAGGTCGAAGCCATCGCTGCTTTCACGGGAAGCCACCGCTCTCCCCGATCTGGCCGCCTGGAGACAGATCGCGATTCCTCTGCATCGATGTAGCCGTTGTCGCCCTAGTAGATCGCGAAGAGAGCGCCCCAGATTCTCGGTGTTACTCGCCGCTCTTGTTCTTCGCAAGGTGTCGTCGTTTCTTCACGGTGTGTCGCCGGATCCAGATCGGTAATAGGAAGTTTCCGCCGGTGGACATTTTCTGCATCGTCTCTGTGTCGAGCAGAGAAGGAGGATCCCACTGCTTGATCGCGTGTTTGCTGCTGCAAATCGAAGAAGAAAAGGTTGATCTGGTGCCGCTCGGGATCGCGAGCCCTGTGCTACTCATATTAGGATCTTCCCTGTCTCTGCCAATCGATTTCTGGGGGTCCCTGGGATTTTTTCGTTCCACTGCCGCCATCAAGAGATTGTGCTCTCATCTGTGATCCCTGGTAGTTTCTCCCGATCTGAACGAAGCCACTCCACCCATAACTCAACTTTTCTGTTGAAGAGGCTCATATTTGGAGCAGATCTTAGGCTTATCGCGAGATCTCTTTCTTGCGCCGAGTTTTGCCTTGGAATCTCTTGTATTTACGGAGCTTTGCCGCTTGAATAGGAGCAAGACTTTTCTGGATTGGATCTGAAGACTGTCGTCGCCTCGCTCAGGTGATTTCTTTCTTGTTTTTTTGCACTTGTTCTAGGTTGCTAGTGGCGCTCCAAGTCATTTAGTAGGAACCCACAATGTCTAAAACAACCAATTTGTCGTCTCCTGTGCCGATGATCAAGCTGGAGAAATTCTTCAACGCTGAGTACAGTGCCTGGAAAAGGAACACGCAGTTTGGCATGAAATACCTGAACATCTTCTACACAGTGCAAACTGTTTTTGAAGAATTCAAAGGAAGCGAAGATGAAGATCAATGAGTCAACGATGAAAACTTCTACAGAGACTACATCCTGAATTGCCTCTCCAACAAGCTTGCAAAGATGTACGACAAGATGCAAAGGGCCAAGGAGATCTGGGAAGCCTTAGAGGAGCAATTCAAGGAGGAGGAGAACATGTCCAAGACGCACCTGGTGGATAAGTTTATGGAATTCACCTTCACCGAGGAAAGGGAAATCCTGCCATAGGTTGCTGAGTTCGAAAATTTGGTGGACAAGCTCAACAGTGAGAACATCCCTCTGCCAGATGGATTTGTTGCAGGGGCGATCATTTTCAAATTGCCCTCGGCCTGGTATTCCTTCAAGACTGAGATGTACCGGAAGAAGACGCAGATGAGTCTTAAAGACCTCAAGCGCTTCATCTGCATTGAGGATGAGAATCGGACTAGGCACGCTATAGAGACGATCAACAAGCAGTCCTCTACTGCTAACATGATCACGCATCCTTAGCAGAAGCCTAAGCCTGGAAAGACTCGCCCACCGACCAGTGCACCCGCGGTTGCTGCCACCAGCAAACAGATAAAGAAGAAATTCAAAGGCAAGTGCTACAACTGCAATAAGTGGGGTCACTGCACTTCCGAGTGTCGACAGCCCAAACGGGGCGAATCCAGCACACCAAGGACTGATAATCAAGCCAACATGGTTTATCAGACTGCTCCTACCGACTTTGTTGTCATGGTCGGTAACGGGACGGCCAGTTCAGAGTGGTGGCTCGACTCAGGTGCTACCTGCCACGTCTGCCACAATGCAAAGCTTCTGGAGGATGCAAAAGAGGTGGAAGGGACTGTCACTGTTGCGAATGGAGCTGTAGCTGACGTGACGAAGGTCGGCAACGCTACCCTGACTCTCTCCTCAGGTAAGACTGTAACTTTAAAAAATGTTAAATTTATACCGACATTAGCTGCTAATTTAATTTCGATTAGTCTGTTGTGTGATGCGGGTATGTCTTTTAACATTGGTGGTGGTCAGGTAACCCTAATGGTTCACTCACATTACTTTGGCTGCGCATATGTCGTTAACGGGATGTATAGGCTGAGTCTAGCACACAAAGTAGTAAGTCAGGTTAGCTCTAATCTGATAGATCCTAAGACTTTACATGCAAGACTATGACACATCAATTATAAAAAACTTCTCCTGCTAGCTAGAACTCACAACATACCCCTCGACACAAAAACCAAATTTGAAAAATGTGAAATTTGTGCTCAAACAAAGATAACTAGAACACCTTTTAGTCAGGTTTCTAGGAGCACATAATTGCTAGAGTTAATACATTCTGATATTTATGACTACAAAAGTTTTTGTCACTCGAGGCGGTCGGAAGTATCTGATAACATTTATCAACGACTACTCTAGATTCAGTCACATTTACCTTCTTAAAATCAAAGATGAAGCATTTGAAAAATTCTGTATTTTCAAAAATAGGGTTGAAAATCAACTTGACATGAAAATTAAAAGGCTAAGAAGTTATAGAGAACGAGAATACGTCTCGAGGGAGTTCAGAGACTTCCTTGCCAGCAATGGCATAATCCCTGAAATCACCGCTCCATATTCCCCACAATCCAACGACATCGTTGAAAGGAAAAACAGAACTTTAACAGAAATGTTGAATTCTATATTGCTGACTGCTGGCATGCATGCGGCCTATTGGGGTGAAGCCGTACTCACGTCAAATCACATTCTTAATAAAGTTCCTCATACAAAGTTGACTAAGACACCCTATGAGCTTTGGTTTAAGAGACCTCCTAGATTTGACAATCTTAAGACCTGTGGCTGTATCGCTTATGTTAGGATACCAGACTCTAGAAGAGCAAAATTGAACCTAGGACAAATATCTGCGTCTACCTAGGATGTGTAGATGATAGTACTGCAGACAGGTTTCTGGATCTCTCCACTAGTACTGTAATAGAAGCAAGAGACGATGTCTTCTTTGAGGATAAGTTTCTTAAGGACAAGAACCTGACACTGCCAGGTCTGCCAGCCACTAGTACTGAGCCTTTAGTTGAGCCAGGACAACGTAACTCTGACACTGAGCCTGCATACACGAGTGGTTTAGATGCCAGAAGGCTATCTAGTAGAGAGAAAATGCCTAAAACCTTCGGTGCAGACTTCATGACTTACCAAGTTGAAGCTGATCCATCCACTTATAAGGAAGCGATGCGATCTAGAGACTCTCTATTATGGAAAGAAGCCATAGACGAAGAGATGAACTCTCTCATGCAGAATAACACATGGACTTTGGTCGATTTGCCCAAATGGGCTAAAACCATTGGCAATAAGTGGATTCTGAAGAAGAAGCTAAATCTTGATGGGAGTATCGCAAAATACAAAGCACGTATAGTTGCCAAAGGCTTCACTCAAGTGAGTGGTGTAGACTACTTTGATATATACTCACATGTATGTCACTATGCGACAATTAGGATTCTTCTCGCACTAGCATTTATTGAACACTACACTGTTCATCAGATGGATGTCAAGACTGCATTTCTGAATGAAGATCTGACTGAGGAGATCTACATGCACCAGCCTGAAGGGTTCGTCATAGAAGGTCTAGAAAATAAGGTATGTAAGTTGATTAAGTCAATATACGGATTGAAACAAGCATCTAAAATGTGGCATGAAAAATTTGACACCTGTGTAAAAGGCTTGGGTTTCAAATCCAGTCTATCAGATAAATGTCTGTACGTAAGAACAAGTGCAAATAAAATAGTCATCATATATTTGTACGTTGATGACATGTTAATTCTGGGCACTGATCAGTCTTAGGTGAAAGACGTGAAAGTTGCGTTGACGGCACAATTTAGCATGAAAGACCTAGGTGAGGTGAAAACCATACTAGGAATGGAAGTGAACTTCACAAAAAAGGGTATTATCCTGAGTCAGAGTCACTACATTAGGAATCTACTATAAAAGTGGGGTTACGATAAGAGCAAAAAGGCTGAGACTCCATACGATTATAATAGTAGACTGAAACTGAATGAAGGTTCAGTTATTTGACAGTTGGATTATTCCAAACTCATAGGAAGTCTTGTGTACGCTACTACCTGCACTAGACCTGACATAGAATTTACGGTCGGCATGTTGAGTAGATTCACCAGTAACCCTGGGAAGGACCACTGGGACGCCTTCGACAGGTTAATGAGATACCTAAAGTATACTGATAAGTATGCTTTATGTTACTGTGGGCATCCTCTAATGCTTGAAGGGTATTCCGACGCATTTTGGTGCTCAGAAATAGTTGATTGTCGATCCACTAGTGGTTTTGTGTTTACACTAGAAGGAGCTGCAGTAGCTTGGAAGTCTAATAGGCAAACGTGCATTGCACTATCCTCTATAGAATCATAACTCTATGCTCTCGCTTCAGCTGGAGAAGAAGCAGAGTGGAAAAGAGATCTGATATTGGACATTTCAATGACGAGTCTAAAAATGAACTCTATTTCAATTTATTGTGATAATCAAGCCACAAAGATCATTGCTACAAATACGTTATTCAATGGAAAACGAAGACAACTAAGGATGAAACAGGCCTGGTTGATCTATCTCACCAGTCAGGGGATAATCTCTCTTTTGGACGTGAGATCAAAAGATAATGTAGCAGATGTCCTTACTAAGGGCTTATGTAAGGTTCTCACATCTAAAACATCAGGGGAGATGAGATTAACGTCCATTTAGGAGGACTTAATAACTAACTTATGTTTTAAATTTAAGAACCGTTGTCTGCTTACATTCAAGCATCTACTTTGAGCACACTAAAGTATTTTAGATGTTATCTGATGAAAGCTAGAGGTGAGATAGTTGTCAATCATTCCAAACTTGATAACTTACGCAATTATTCTTTGCCAAAGGCTGAATTGGGTATCATTCCAAAAAGGAATACTGAGGTTGCTAATATGTGCCCTGATATTATAATTATTAGTTATATCATTCCAAACTTGATGATATAATAGTCACAGTTTGTTGTATTATTACAAACTTGATGATATAGCACAATTGTGGAACGTTAATAATAATCTTAATAATCGAAGGAACATGGTTTGATTCTATGAAATCAATTAATATAATTTTGTGTAAATTAGATAGAGATGTTGTTTTTGGGATTCTTTCCTCCCAGTTAGAGTATTAAGTTCACCCGCTGTTAGAACTAATCACTTTATTTCTGCAAACATTTGAATTCATAGAGATTTGTCTCATGACATTCTTATTGTAATTGTTTGCAGGCAAATTGGAGATTGGAGGAGAGACAATTTATTTTGACCAAGATGATGATGATCTGCTATTCGCCTAGATCAATTATCAGTTTGAGCTTTCCAGTTTCTTGCTTTACTTCATGTTTGAAACATTTGGTTTGAGTTTAACATTTTGTTATCTAAAACTCATATTTATATTTCTGGAAAAACTCTTTTGTTTGGTAATTATTAACTATTGGATAAGTAGTCTTTTTCTTATGCTAACACTTATATACAATATAGGAGGAGATTGTTGAGGTATATTTATTTAAGTGTTAGTGAGCTCCTTAACGGGTCGGTTAGGATCAGATAGGCATCCAAACCCGTAGTCGGGGATTTAGGGTTTCACATATAAATACCCCTACTGGGGGCAACGGGGAGGCCATTCCAAACTTGATGGTCACGCGGATGCTTCGAGCACTGTAATAGTAACCGCTTGACCGGTGAAAATAATTCCTCTCAAATGGAGCCTAAATGGGGATCATGCGGGAACTGCCGCACGCGCGATCCGTGTGGGCGGGATTGTCTTCCCCGAACAGTCCGGGGGCCGACCCCTCTCTCCCGCAGTCGGCAGGCCGGCTCAAGCTGGCCCGAATTCCGACCAGCTGGAAACCGCACCGTGCGGCCGTGCGCCCACGACTGTAAGGTGCGGTGCTCCCGTTGGCTAGCGGGGGGCCTTCCCTCCCGCAGAGGGGCTGGGTGCGGCGGGCCACGCCCCTCCCCTTGGAGGGGAAGGCTCGCCCCCCCCCCTCAGGCCGGCTATGGCCGACCGCACCTTGCGGTCGGATTGGTGTCGAGCCCCGCGATCGGCGCCGCGCCCGGTGGCCGATGCCAGGGCTGCGCCCGACGCCGTCCGCCGTGGCCGCGCACGGTGCGCCGCCCAGTTACGGCAGGCCGGTCCTCGCCGGCGGCCTACCAACTCCCTGGGGACGACCACCTGTTAGGCGACACGTGGTTGGCTGCCTCTCTTGCCTTCCCTAGGCACCTTCCCCATCGTTCGATCGTTCTACCATGACTGCGGTCGTCCAATGCGCGGGTAATCGCCCGCGTAACCACCTCCATTAATGGGGGGACATGTTTTAATGAGGGTCTGCATTTAGTAAAATGAAATATGTGATTAATATTCCCCCAAAATCATTCTTATAATTATGATATTTGTGATTACGGTGTGCGGATAACTAATAACCACTGTTACCATCTCCGGAAGTATATAAAAAGGCCCTCTGGCCTCCTCATTTCTCACATTTTTGCTCATAGTTTTCTTCCTCCTCATGCCAGAGCTATGTCGAATTCCTCTTACGAGCCACCTTCAAGCCACCATCAAGCCACCTTCAACTCATTTTCAATCCATCTTCAAGCTCTCTTCGAGCCACTCATAATCCATCGTCTCATCACCAAAATCTGCCTAAGCGTACGAACGAGCGACAAGAGAGAAATTCATGCTATAGCAAGTGCCCAGTTCGTCCACAATTCCCCAACAAACAGTCTCGCGTGGGGCAGCCTATTGCCTGCCGTGAGCCTAAGTAACACTCTCACCTCTAAAGTGTAATGAGGAGCGGCCTGCCGCCCTTGTTTCCCCAAAAAAGTTGTAATCGCAGACAAATAGTGGATTTCGACCGACAGAGACCCGGTTGTGTGGGTTTTTACTCAATTAAGGGGGTTTTCCATGTCAAAACCTTGTGTGTAAAATTTCTCTTTTATTGTTTGTGTGCGCGCTCGACCGCCCCTAGAGCTAATGTGGTCCAAATTATTTCGGTCTGATCGGGGTGTTGAGTTTAGCTGCAACAGTTTGAGGTTGTTTGTAGGAAGCGAGTTCCCAACATCTACAGAAGACAATACTCTTTACACAGCGGTACTCACAACTTGCTCTCATAACCAGAAGGAGCACCCGAACCATCAACAGATCACCTACTGGAGGATGCGTTGAGCCGGCTCCCTCACATTCACTCGTCAATGCAACTCTTGGTGGGGAGGCCGCTCTCCCGACTGTAGCTGCCTTGGAAGGGTGCATGTAACATATGGAGGAGTGTTGAGTCGAAATGTTCACCCTTCTTCAGAATATCACAGCTCCTCCAGCTCCTCCTCAGCCACCCGAATCGGCTAATCCCCCGCCACCGGCTCCGGATCGCGTTCCGCCTCAGCAAGTGTAACGACTCGGGAGGACCACGACATCGCCTGACCCACCACACAACCCAGGAAGGCAACCTAGCACCACGGGTGGTACAGCCGGAATCTACAAGGCCTGCAGGCCGTACACCCCAACCAAATCTCCTCATATGTTTCTCAGTAGCTGCAGCTCAGTTGGTGATGAGCCCTGTTTATAGGTGGGTCTTATCAAGGTTGCAGGTTCGAAACCCCGTGACAACAACCTACCGCTGCTGAGAAACAAACATGGAGATTTGGTTGGGGTGTACGGCTTGCAGACCTTGTAGATTCTGGTTGTTCCACCCGTGGTGCTAGGTTGCCTTCTTGGGCTGCGTGGTGAGTCGGGCGATGTCGTGGTCCTCCCGGGTCGTTACAGCAAGTGCCCCACCGGGAGAATGAATCTGAAGAATTTTCTGATGCCTCCAGCTCCACTCACCCCGCTCATCGAGGCGCTGGGGGCGTCTGCCAGCATCTTCTAGAAGAAATAGTCTGCGAGCCAATGGGAGAAAGGCTCACTCGCGAAGAGATTCGTGAGTTGATTGCCCAAGAATACAAACAGCTTGGGCGACGTGACATCCTCGCATGCCGCCCTCTCCATCAGGGCTCCTCGCTCACACCCATGTTCTAGTACATCCAGTCCCGCATGGCTTTAAGCTTTCCAAAATCGAGACGTTCGATGGAACATAGTATCTGCTTGAACATGTCATTCATTTCCTCACCATAATGAGGATTTTCAGTGCCTCAAATTAGTTGTTATGTCAAGTTTTCCCAACCACTTTGAAGGGTAATACCCGCACTTGGTTTCACTCTTTACAAGAAGGAACCATTTTTACTTTTACAGAGTTAACAAGACAGTTTTCAGAGCAGTTTGTTGTCAATCATAGGATTGTTCGGGATCCCTCGCAACTTTCAGGTATCCGTCAGAATGAGGGAGAATCCCTCAACGACTTCTTTCACTGCTTTACCTCAAAAGCGCATCAGATTCCGGGGGTTGACCTCGAACTTTTCAGACACGTCATCCTCGGTGGACTCTGACCAAGCGGTTTTTATTCGGCTCTTATGAGGGAAACCAAGCCCAGTTACCCAAACCTCGTTCATCGAGTTGAAGGCGAGATTACGGCCGACTAGGCCATTGAAGCACACCCCCAATAGTTTGAAGGCGGGCAAAAGAGGACTGTACAACCCATATTCGTCGAGAGTGGGTCCTACCACAGCCAAGTCAGCAGAGGCCAAGGTCAACATGTCAAGGCAGAAGTCAAAGTCAGCATTCAAGATTGCGTAAGGCCTGTGCGAGCATGGGCGAGCTCCCCTCGCATACTCGCCAGGTAGGCGACTAGGCGAGATACTCGCCCGATCCTTGCGAGTTCCCATGGAATTCGCCTGGTCGCCAAGGGGTGGGGTATAAGTATGACCCCCCCTCTCCCCTTGCATTGGCCTATAAATAGGACCCCAGGGGTAGGAGAGAGGGGACCGGAAATCCTCAGCAGGATACTCGCGCGTTTCAAAGTATTGGCTAAGTCTTCGGATTCCTTTTCCTTAGAGCAATTCGCGACTTTGCGACTTTGTCAGCTAGCCTCTCTCGTACTCAGTTCGACCATTCTTGGTTGAGAAGGGGTTGCTCCTTACGAGCATCCGGGTACGTGGTGGGTCCTTCCTGTCGCAACGTCTGGGGTCCTGTTTGACCTGTTTCTTTGTACTAGTCTTCTTTGCCGTCTTATCTAGCTTTTGAGCCAGTAACCTAAGGCAGCTTCAGTCCGAATTCTGAGGTTAGGATTTTCCTGGCTTCAACACTTGGTGCGGTGAGCGTGGACTGCAGCCAAGGAGGAAAGTTTGGAAGTTGAGAGAGATGGCCATTGGTGGCGAGCAAGGAGAGTTCGTCGGCAACCCGACAGTAGGAGGAGACGCCGCGCGAGGTGGCGAGTTTGTAACAGTGGCCACATTCGAAGAGTTCGCGAGGAAGATTGAGCAGACCATTCTCACTGGTTTCGCTCAGCGCCCAGAGGTCACGTCGACTTCTCCTTGTCGTCTGACGCCGCTAGAAGAGGGAGCGCCGCCGAGGCGAGCTGGGAAGGAGCCCGCTTGGGCAAGAGAAGAACGACCAACGCCGTCGCGGCTTTATCCGGCGAGCAGCCAGGGGGTCCATTTCCGGGATCCAATGTCGCCGGCGAGATTCAGAGATACTCGCCAATACGAGTATGACGTTTCTAGCGAGGATGAAACTCATCACCGCCAGGGAGGGAGGAGCCCCTTCTGTGACGAGATCCTCGCCGCTCCAGTTCCAGAAGGATTCCGGGAACCCATTCTTACTTACTACTCCGGCAGAGACGATCCTGTCAGACACCTCCAGTGGTTTGAGGACGTCGTCTCCATTCGCAATATGTCTGATGCCTTCAAGTGCAGGTTCTTCTCCATCACCCTCAAGGGAAATGCTCAGGATTGGTTCCACCAACTACCGGCCGGGTCAGTATACTACTTCTCAGATTTGCGTCGGGGCCTTATGACAAGGTTCGCAACTTCGAAGAAGAGGAAGAAGGAAGCGACAGCACTCTTCAAGATCGTCCAAGGGCAACACGAGAGTTTGGGACACTACATCGATCGCTTTCAAGAGGAAATTCTGGAGGTAGAGGAAGTGGACAGTTTTAGCTTGATGGTGGCCCTCAAATTCGGGTTGAAGCAAGGTTTGTTCAGTCTGGAGATGGGGTCCAATCCCCCGAGATCCTTCGAAGAGATGATAGAGAAGGCGAATACTTTTGTTCGTGGAGAAGAGAAGAACAAAGACTTCTTAGCGAGGCTAGATGTGGAGATTGCGATGGAAAGGGGGAGAGCAGGACCTTCAGGGTCAAAGTCAATAGGACGCCAGAAAGGAAGGAAGAGAGGAAAGAAGAAAGGAAGAAAGAAGAGCCAAGGAGGGAAGAGAGAAGGAAGAAGGAAGAACCCAGGAGGTTTGAAGAAAGGAGGCAGGAGTGGCCTCGAAGGCAGGAAGAGAGGAGGACGGCAGAAGCTCGTGAAGGAAGAAGGGAGGAAAGGCGATTCCAGTATCCGGAGAATCGCCCCCAGTGAATACCAGCGAGACAGCAATATCAAGAAGAGAGGAGAGATGGAAATCGACAGGAGGGAGGTCGAGGAGGAGGAAGAAGAGAGACAATGGTCATCGCTCGCCGAGACAACAAGAGACGTCGGAAGGAGCAGCGAGCGATGCGCCAGGAGGCGGCAATCCCCCTTTACTGCGATATTCATCGAGTAGAGGGACACGGGACCTTGGCTTGCCCCGAGTTTTGGGAAGCAAGGAGAAGGCTGGAAGCAGGCGCAGCAGAAAGAGAGCAGCAGAGGCAGGAGGCCCCGGTTGGGCAGGTGGCATTTCAAACCCCGGCAAGAAGAAGGAATGAAGAACGAGTTGACCTGGGAACTCGCGGGGAAGTGTTACCTGGCCCAGGAGGTGGGCATGTAGGAGTGATCAATGAAGGGGCCGGGCTTGGAGCTTCCCGCAAGGGAAGTCTTCACCAGATCTATCGGAAGAACGTCGCTTCAACGTCGCAGATCCCGCCGCCATTAGAGGAGATCACCTTCTCGGAGGAAGATATGCTGGGGAATGAGAACTCTTTCCATGACGCCCTAGTGATCCAAGCTGCCATCGAGGACTTCACCGTCGACCGAATCCTCGCGGATAACGGAAGTTCGGTGAATGTCATCTTCAAGAGAACTTTTACTGGACTTCAGGTGGAAGCGTCCCGAGTCCAGGCTGCGGATGGGCTACTCTTCGGCTTCTCAGGAGAGAAGAAAGAGGTGGAGGGAGCAGTGGAGCTGCTGGTCACACTCGGGGGGACTTCGATTCGATGCCGCTTTATCATCGTCGACGCACCGAGTGGATACAACGCCATCTTCGGGCGGCCTCTTATCAACTATTTCAGGGTCGTTCCGTCGTCTTATCACCAGTGCCTAAAGTACTGTCGCGGAGATGTGCAGATCAGGATCAGGGGAGATCCCAAGGCTTCCAGGGAGTGCTACTTGAATGCCGTCAGCACCATCAGCTGGATGGGTGACGCGGAAAAGCTGAAGGAGTTGCTGGAGAAAGAGAAAGGGCTGTGTGCTGCTGAGGAGGTGGAGGAGATAGAAGTGATCTCTCAAGGGGGAGAGATGGGACTGCTGAAGGTGGGAGGATCCTTGCCGCTTGGGGGGAAGATGGAGATGGCCGCTTGCCTGCAAGACAACATTGATGTCTTTGCGTGGAGCGCCGCCGAGATGCCAGGAGTGGACGTCGATGTTGCTTGTCATCGCCTCAACCTGGATCCCGCGGCGGCTCCCGTTCGACAAAAGCAGAGGAAGAGCGCCGCCATACTAGCTGAGCCGATCAGGGAAGAGGTGGAGAAGCTGCTGAAGGCAGGGTTCATCTCGGTGATCCTGTATCCAAGCTGGGTCTCCAATGTTGTAATGGTGAATAAGCCTGGAGGAGGCTGGCAGTTATGTATCGATTTTTCCATGTTAAATAAAGCTTGTCCGAAAGATTGCTACCCCTTGCCTCAAATAGACGTGTTGGTTGATTCCGCCGTCGGGTTTTCTGTGATGAGTTTTCTTGATGCCTTTTCAGGATATCATCAGATCCGGATGCATCCCCCCGACTGTCGGGACATCTCTTTCATAACCAGCGACGGTTGCTATAGCTACAAGATGATGCCCTTCGGGCTCAATAATGCAGGCGCCACTTACCAGAGGATGATGGATCAGATCTTCAAAAGGCAAAAGGGGCGGAACTTGGAGGTTTATGTTGATGACCTCCTCGTCAAGAGCAAGAGCATCGCGGAGCACATAACAGATCTGAAGGAGACTTTTGCCACCCTGAGGAAGTACATGCCGCGACTCAATCCGTCCAAGTGCGTATTTGGTGCAGGAAGAGGGAAGTTTCTAGGTCACCTCCTTACTCCCAGGGGGTGGAACCCAATCCAGACAAGGTGAAGGTCATTCTGGAGATGGCATCGCCGCGAGATCCTAAGGAAGTCCAGAGGATGACAGGAAGGCTAGCAGGCCTCAGCCGTTTTTTTTCCAAGGCAGGGGAGAAGTGCTCTCCGTTCTTCAAGACCCTTCGGGGAAATCAGAAATTCGAGTGGACATCGGAGTGCGAGGAGGCTTTCGGAAAGCTCAAGCAACAGCTAACCCAAGCTCCTCTCCTCCAGGGCCCACGGGGTAATGAAGATCTCTTCCTCTACCTAGAAGTCGGGACAGAAGCGGTTAGTTCGGTGCTGGTACGAGAGGAAGGCAAGAGACAACTTCCTATCTACTATGTTAGCAGAGTGCTGCGACAGGCAGAGACGAGGTATCCAATCCTGGAGAAGTTGGTATTCGCTTTGGTGGTTTCGGCTCGAAGGCTCTGCCCATATTTTCAAGCTCACTCTATCAGGGTTGTCTCTGTTAGAAAGTAGCAAAAAGAAGCGAAAAGTAGAGAACAAGCGAATAAACTTTTGAATAATTGAAATTTTATTATCCAAAAAAGATATATATTACAAAGGTATGCCCTCCTTTATATAGAATGGAGGAGAGATGAGAGAATACAAATAAGAGATGTAGGACTATAATTTACAGGACAAGCGGACTATACAAAACAAACCGCACAAGCCGCGCGGTTAGACAGCAGGGCTAACCGCACGGCTACCACCAGAGAGGAAGAGAGACTGCCAGGGTAGACCGCCAGACCGCCCGGTGTACAAGCCGACTGAGACATGGTAGCCAGACCGCGCGGTCTTCAACCCGCCAAGACAAACCGCCAGACCGCCCGGTCACCAACTTCAACACTCCCCCTCAAGCTGGAGCATATATATCGATCATGCCCAGCTTGTCGCAGATGTGGAAAAAGGAAGCGGACACCGGCTTGGTGAAGACATCTGCCAACTCGTTGTCGGACGTGACAAATGGAGTGCAAATCTGTTTCTTCAATATTTCTTCTCGAATAAAATGACAGTCGACTTCTATGTGTTTTGTTCTCTCATGAAAGACCAGATTTTTGGAAATGTGTATCGCGGCCTTATTGTCACAGAACATAGGAAGAGGATAGTTGTAAACCTCTCCTAAGTCAAGCATGAGAGCCCGCAACCACTTCAACTCACATGTAGTCGATGCCATGCTACGATATTCCGCCTCTGCACTAGACCTGGAAACGACAGACTGTTTCTTGCTCTTCCAACTCACAAGATTGCCTCCAACAAATGTGCAGAAACCTGAAGTCGATTTGCGGTCCCCTTTGTCATCCGCATAGCTTGAATCAGAGTAAGCTTCAACCCTTAGGTGACCATTCTTCTGA
Source organism: Platanthera guangdongensis (assembly GCA_039583875.1). NCBI lineage: Eukaryota > Viridiplantae > Streptophyta > Magnoliopsida > Asparagales > Orchidaceae > Platanthera > Platanthera guangdongensis. The sequence continues at coordinate 225,638,300 of CM077163.1, read as the reverse complement.
AATAGGAGTCCTTTCCCTGGAGCAGCTTTAATATATTCTAATATCCTCAGAGCAGATTGTAGATGACACTCCCTCGGAGCTTGCATAAACTGGCTCACCTTGCCAACAACATAGGAGATGTCGGGTCTGGTTACCGTGAGATATATGAGCTTGCCCACCAGACGTCGGTATCTCGTAAGATCAGAGAGAAGAGGTGAGTCATCTGTCCAAGTTTTGTCTTCTCCAGCAGCCATAGGACAACGTGCAGGTTTAGCACCAGTGAGTCCTGCATCCTTTAAAAGATCAAGAGCATACTTCCGTTGTGAAAGGACCATGGAGTTGGGCTTTCTAGAGATTTCAATCCCCAGAAAGTATTTCGGGGAGCCCATATCCTTTGTAACCAGATGTTGACGAAGGTGTTTCTTGGTCATCAGTATCCCATCCTGGTCATCGCCAGTAAGAAGAATGTCATCAACATAAACCGCAAGAACAACAAGACCAGAGGCGGTTTTCCGAACAAACAAGGAGTGATCTGCTGAGCTTCGTGTAAAACCAATGGCCGCAACAATGCCACTGAACTTGTCAAACCAGGCACGAGGACTCTGCTTGAGGCCATAGATAGCCTTCTTTAGCCGGCATACCCGTGTCTCCCCCTGAGCAACATACCCAGGAGGTTGCTCCATGTAAACAGCTTCCTGCAGATCTCCATAGAGGAAGGCATTCTTAACATCTAGCTGCGAGATGGGCCAATCCCTGTTGACAGCCACAGAGAGAAGAACCCGAATAGTGCTGAGGCGAGCCACGGGCGAGAAAGTGTCAAAGTAATCAACCCCATAAGTTTGGGTAAAACCTTGGCAACCAGGCGAGCCTTATAACGATCCACACTGTCATCCGGGAGAAACTTCACCACGAAGACCCAGCGACAACCAACAACATCTGTGCCGAAAGGAGGCGAAACAAGGTTCCAGGTACCCCGTTCAGTGAGAGTAGCAATCTCCTCATCCATGGCAACTTTCCAGTGAGGAATAGTAAGGGCCTCCTGATAGGAACGTGGGGTGGTAGTGGCCAAGATAGTCAGGGCAAAGGCTCGGCGAGCAGTGGTAAGGCGATCGTAGGAAACAACCGCAGCAAGAGGATGGTGGGTACAAGCCCGAACCCCTTTGCGAAGAGCAATTGGGAGATCCAGGTCAGCAGGTGCCTCAGTATCCGAAGTATCCGTGGGGGAGAGAGCTGGCCCGGGAGTAGAGAGAGATGGCAGCGGAGTGGAGGGAGAAAGCGAAGTAGAGGGTGGAGATGAGGAGGATGGGGAAGACGGTGGAGTGGTGGAGAGGACGGAACCTCAGTGGGAGCAGAGGAATGGATGGGGTGGTATGAGAAGTAGGAGCAGGAGGAGGAGAAGAGGAGGAGGGAGAGAAGTAAGATGCATTGGCAAAGAAGGTGACATCCGCAGAGACAAATTGCTTGCGGGTAACAGGGTCAAAGCAATAATAGCCTTTCTGAGTGGGAGAGTAGCCCAGAAAGACACATTTGGTGGCACAGGGTGAGAGTTTATCACGGGTGGCAGCGGGAGAGTGCACAAAAGCGGTGCACCCAAAGATGTGCAGAGGAAGAGGAAAGGGATCCTTGTTCGGATAAAAAATGGAGAAGGGGGTAGCACCGTGGAGAACGGTGGAGGGAAGGCGATTGATGAGATAGCAGGAGAGGAGGACAGCATAGCCCCAATAGGAGCGAGGAACATGCATTTGAGTCATCATAGTGCGAGCGACATCAAGGAGGTGACGGTTTTTGCGTTCCGCCACCCCATTTTGTTGTGAGGTGTAGACACAGCTGGTTTGACGAATAACACCATGGTGAGTGCAAAAGGAGGAGAAGTCGTGGCTAAGATACTCCTTAGCATTGTCAGAACGAAGGAGTTTAATAGACGTAGCAAACTGAGTTTTAACCATCGAATAAAAGGAGGTCCAAACAGAGAACAACTCGGAGCGATCTTTGAGAAGATATACCCACGTAGATCGAGAGAAATCATCAATGAAGGTGACAAAATAGGAACTGCCCCGACCGATGGTGAGGGTAGGAGCGGGACCCCATATGTCAGAGTGAACGAGGTCAAACGGATGGGAAGAGCCCCGACTTTGCGTTGGTGGGAAGGGGGAGCGGTGATGTTTGCCAAGTTGACATGCATCACAGTTTAGAGGAGGATGATGAGGAGGGAGGTGCGGCAGGAGCTGTCGGAGAATTCGGGGAGGAGCATGTCCAAGGCGAAGATGCCATTGGAGAAGATCTGTAGAGGAGGAGGAGAAGGCGGATAGAGCAGAAACGTTGTCGAGGAAGTAGAGGCCACCACTCTCAGTCCCGGTAGCAATCGTCCGTTGGGAGTCCGGATCCTGAAAAGCACAAGAGGTAGGGGTGAATGTGACAGAACACTGTAGTTGCTTGCATAAAGAAGTAACCGATAATAAGTTGCACGAAAACTTGGGCACATAGAGGGTATCAGCCAAGCATAGAGATGGAGTGACTTGAACCATGCCCGTCCCATGGACCGGGGAGGGAGATCCATCAGCAACAATGACCGGGGGCAACTGAGCCTGTGTGTCAAGAAGAGAGAAACATTGAGGGTTGCCTATCATATGATTTGTTGCACCAGAGTCGATGAGTCATCGTCCGCGAGTCACAACATGAGCACTACCAGAAGAGGTGACCACGGAGGCGGACAGGCTGGAGGAGAGGAAAGCCATGGAAGCAAGAGAGGAGCAAACCGCGACGAGAAGAACAAGCCGCGAGAAGAGAATAGATCACCAAGCCGGGCGACCAGAAAATAGGTCGGGCGGCTAGGAAGGCCATTTCCAAGAAGCCGAGCAAAGCAGAGGGAAAGAAGTCGCACGACCTGAAAAAGTCGGGCGAACAGAGGAGAACAAGTCGCACGGCCAAAGATGAGGCCGAGGCGACTAGCAAGCAGGCTAAAAAGCAGGCAAAGGTAGAGCGGGGAAGAGGTCGCGCGGACTGAGAAGGCCGAGCGAACAGGAGAGAAGAGAAGAGCAGGTGACCGCGACCAAGATGCGGGTGAAAAAGGAACAACCCGCACGGTCAGGCAGATCACAGCAGCAAACCGCGAGTATAAAGACAAGACACGCGGACAGAGACAGACCGCAACGACTAGGAAGTCGGAGAGGCAAGAAAGAACAAGGAGCGCGGCGACAACGAAACAGGTCGCTGCGACAAAGAGTAGTAGGAGAAGAGAACCAAGAAGAAGCAAGCCGCGCGAACAGGGCGGCGGACAGAAACAAGCCGCGCGGATAGAAACAAACCGCGCGGATAAAAGAGAGGGCAAGCCGCGAATCAAGTCGCAGAACGCGGAAAACAAGCCGCGAGCAACAGAGAGCGCACAGAATCAGGAGGAAATGACCGTGTGCTCTGATACCATGTTAGAAAGTAGCAAAAAGAAGCGAAAAGTAGAGAACAAGCGAATAAACTTTTGAATAATTGAAATTTTATTATCCAAAAAAGATATCTATTACAAAGGTATGCCCTCCTTTATATAGAATGGAGGAGAGATGAGAGAATACAAATAAGAGATGTGTGACTATAATTTACAGGACAAGCGGACTATACAAAACAAACCGCACAAGCCGCGCGGTTAGACAGCAGGGCTAACCGCACGGCTACCACCAGAGAGGAAGAGAGACTGCCAGGGTAGACCGCCAGACCGCCCGGTCTACAAGCCGACTGAGACATGGTAGCCAGACCGCGCGGTCTTCAACCCGCCAAGACAAACCGCCAGACCGCCCGGTCACCAACTTCAACAGTCTCTGATCACCCTTTAAGGAGTATCCTTGATGGAGTGGGGCACTCTGGCAGGCTGAAAAAGTGGGCAGTGGAGTTTAGCGAGTTCGATATTTCCTACTCTCCAAGGGTAGCTGTTAGAAAGTAGCGAAAAGAAGCGAAAAGTAGAGAACAAGAGGATAAACTTTTGAATAATTGAAATTTTATTATCCAAAAAAGATATCATTTACAAAGGTATGACCTCCCTTATATAGAATGGAGGAGATAAGAAAGAGAGTATACAAACAATGTGGGACTAAACATTTACAGTACTGAGCGGCTAGAATAAGGGTGACCGCACAGGCCGCGCGGTTAGACAGATGGGCTAACCGCTCGGCAACTCCAGCAGGATAGAACAGGCCGCAATGGGAGACCGCCAGACCGCTCGGTCAACAAACCGCTGGATCAGACCGCTAAGCCGCCCGGTCAACAAACCGCTGGATCAGACCGCTAAGCTGCCCGGTCTAATACTTCAACACTCCCCCTCAAGCTGGAGCATAGATATCAATCATGCCCAACTTGTCACAAATGCGGAAGAAGGAAGTAGAAACCGGCTTGGTGAAGATATCTGTCAACTCCTTGTCAGAGGTGACAAAAGGAGTACAAATCTGTTTCTTCAAAATCTCTTCCCGAATGAAGTGACAGTCAACCTCTATATGCTTTGTTCGCTCATGGAAGACCGGATTTCTGGATATGTGTATAGCGGCCTTGTTGTCACAGAACATAGGGAGAGGACAGTCATATACCTCGCCCAGGTCAAGCATGAGAGCCCGCAACCACTTTAACTCACACGTGGTTGACGTCATACTCTGGTATTCTGCTTCGGCACTGGATCTGGAAACAACAGACTGTTTCTTACTCTTCCAACTCACGAGATTACCTCCAACAAAGGTACAAAAACCTGATGTGGATTTACGATCGCCTTTGTCATCCGTCCACGTTTTGTCTTCTCCAACAGCCATGGGAAAACGAGCTGGTTTGGCACCTGTCAATCCTGCTTCTCGTAGAAGATCAAGGGCATACTTCCGTTGAGAGAGAACCAAGGAGTCAAGTTTCCGAGAGATTTCTATCCCCAAAAAAGTATTTTGGGGAGCCCATATCCTTCGTGACCAAGTGCTGACGGAGGTGCTTCTTCGTCAAGTCCACCCCATCTCGGTCATCGCCAGTAAGGAGAATATCATCCACATATACGGCCAAAACCACCAGGCCCGAGGCCGTTTTGCGAATGAATAAGGAGTGATCGGCCGAACTCCTTTGAAAGCCGATGGTAGCCACAATACCACTGAATTTGTCGAACCATGCCCGAGGGCTCTGCTTTAGGCCATAAATGGTCTTCTTCAAATGACATACACGTGTCTCCCCCTGAGCAACATACCCAGGAGGTTGCTCCATATAGACGTCCTCCTGAAGATCGCCATAGAGAAAGACATTCTTCACATCAAGCTGGGAAATGGCCCAAGCCCGGTTAACAGCCACAGAAAAGAGAACCCGGATGGTGCTGAGGCGAGCAACCGGAGAGAAGGTATCAAAGTAATCAACGCCGTAGGTCTGAGTGAAGCCCTTGGCCACCAGCCGGGCTTTGTAGCGATCCACAGTGCCGTCGGGGCGAAACTTCACAACGAAGACCCAGCGACAGCCAACCACATCAGTGCCCACGGGAGGAAGAACCAAGGTCCAGGTACCCCTTTCAGTAAGAGTAGCCATCTCCTCATCCATGGCAGACTTCCAATGAGGGAGAGCAAGAGCCTCCTGGTAGGTACGGGGAGTAGAAGTAGCAGAGATAGCCATGGCAAAACACCTGCGAGAAGGAGAAAGCTGATCATAGGAAACAACAGCCATGAGCGGGTGTTGAGTACACGCCCGCACCGCTTTGCGAAGGGCAATGGGAACATCCAGGTCAACGGGAGCGTCGGCGACGGGAGCGTCAGCGACCGGAGCGTCCGTGGCGGAGAAGGCTGGCCCGGGACTAGAGAGAGACGACAGCGGAGAGGAGGGTGGAGGGGGTGGGTGGGGAGACGGTCTGGGAAGGAGTGGGTGGAGGAGGAGACGAAGGTGGGAAAACGTGGAGAGGTGTGGAAGGAACGGAGATATCAGAAGGAAGAGAAGAGGGAGAAGAGAAATAGGAAGCATTTTCGAAAAAAGTCACATATGCGGAGACAAACTGCTTGCGGAGAAGAGGGTCAAAGCAGCAATAGCCTTTTTGAGTGGTAGAGTACCCCAAAAAGACACACTTGGTGGAACGAGGGGAAAGCTTGTCGCGGGTAGAGGAGGGAGCATGAACAAAGGCCGTACAGCCAAAGACACGGAGAGGAAGAGGAAAAGGTTCCTGGTGGGGGTAGAGAAGGGAGAAGGGAGTCTGGCCGTGGAGAACCGCGGAGGGAAGGCGATTGATGAGATAGCAGGCGAGCAGCACAGCGTAGCCCCAGTAGGAGCGAGGGACGTGCATCTGCGTCATGAGAGTACGCGCAACATCAAGCAGGTGACGGTTTTTACGCTCCGCCACCCCATTCTGCTGGGAGGTGTAAACACAAGTCGTTTGATGAAGGAGGCCATGTTGGTGGAAGAACGCGGAGAACTCATGAGTCAGATACTCCTTGGCATTATCAGAACGTAAGACTTTAATAGAAATAGCAAATTGAGTCTTAATCATAAAGTAAAATGATTGCCAAACAGAAAATAGTTCAGAGCGATCTTTTAACAGATACACCCAGGTACATCGAGTAAAATCATCGATAAAAGTGACAAAATAGGAACTGCCCCGACCAACTGTGAGGGTAGGAGCAGGACCCCATACATCAGAATGAATAAGATCAAAAATGCGAGAAGAGCCACGGCCTTGCTTCGGTGGGAAGGAGGAGCGATGATGTTTGCCAAGCTGACACGCATCACAGTTGAGCGGGAGAACTGGTAGGAGGTAAGTGGGGCAGAAGCTGGCGAATAAGCCGAGGAGGAGGATGTCCAAGACGAAGATTCCACTGAAGGAGATCGGTGGAGGAGGAGTAGGCAGATAGAGCGGAAACATCGTCGAGGAAGTAGAGGCCGCCGCTCTCAGTCCCAGTAACAATCGTCCGCTGGGTCCTCGGGTCCTGAAAAGAACAAGTAGTGGGAGTGAATAAGACGGAGCACTGAAGTTGCCGGCATAAAGTAGTAACTGATAACAAATTGCACGGGAACTTCGGGACATAGAGGGTATCCTCCAAGCAAAGCGATGGAGTGAGTTGAACCATGCCCGTCCCATGAACCGGGGACGGGGAACCATCCGCCACACGAACCGGGGGTAAGCGGTCATGGGTCTCAAGACGGGAGAAGCAATGAGGGTTGCCCGTCATATGATTGGTGGCACCGGAGTCAATCAGCCATTTACCTTGTGTAACAACGTGGGCACTACCTGACGTCGTGGCCACAGAGGCAGACGGCCTAGAAGAGGTGGAGGCCGAAGAAGGAGCATCACCGGAAGGGCGAAGATGAGGATGTTTCTGCCAGCAGCGGTCAACAGTATGGCCAGTACGACCACAGTGAGAGCAGAGGAACCGGGATGAACCCCGTCCGCCAGAGGAGCCGCGGCTACTAGGGCCCCCCCTCTGATGAGCTTGGTGAGCAAAAGAGTCCTGGGAAGGGGGGAGGCCAATAGAGGCCGCTGGAGGAGCGAAGTAACAGCGGCAATGCGAGCCGCAGTGGCATCCAAAGTAGGAGATTCCACCTCACCCAAGATCTGCTGGCGGATCATATCATAAGAGTCGGGAAGACGAAGAAGATAACAAACAACCAGGAGTTCCTGGAAGTGTTTGTGCTGGTCGGCCAAGTCCGCGGAGAAGGGGCGATTCTGGAGGATTTCGGCACCAAGAGCCTGAACATGCTAATAAGCCGCAGCCGGCGACATGGAAGGGCGGGCGAAGAGGTCCGCATAGAGAGTATAAATGCGGGACGTCTGGCCCCCCTTAGAATAGAGAGCAGCGAGGTGAAGCCAGGCGGCCTTGACCGTCTCATCATGGCGAATGACGGGAAGGCACTCATCAGAAAGGCTGTTGGCCAGCCAGGTGCGGACAAGAGCATCACTTGCATCCCAGTCATCAAACTCAGGAGAGGTGCGAGGAGGAGGGTCATCGGTGAGGTGATGACGCTTGCGTTGAGAACGAAGGAGAAAGGTGAAAGAGACGCTCCAATCGGGATAGTTGGAGCCAACAAGCTTGGAAAGGGTGCCAAGGTTGCCCGAAGGAGGAGGAGGAGAAGGAGCTGCGGGAGTAGTGGTGAGACCGGAGGTAGTCATAGAATCCCGGCAAGCAGAAGAAGCCGCGCGAACAGTAGCGGTTAGAAAAAGGAAGAAGCCGCGCGAACAGTAGCGGCTAGAAAGAGGTCAACGGCACAGCGGGGAAGAGGTCGCGCGGACTGAAAAGGCCGAGCGAACAGAAGAGAGGAGAAGAGCAGGTGACCGCGACCAAGATGCGGATGAGAAAGGAACAACCCGCACGGTCAGGCAGATCACAGCAGCAAACCACGAGTAGAGAGTCAGGACACGCGGACAGAGACAGACCGCAATGACTAGGAAGTCGGAGAGGCAAGAAAGAACAAGGAGCGCGGCGACAAGGAAACAGGTCGCTACGACAAAGAGCAGTAGAAGAAGAGAACCAAGAAAAAGCAAGCCGCGCGAACAGGGCAGCAGACAGAAACAAGCCGCGCGGATAGAAACAAGCCGCGCGGACAGAAGAGAAGGCAAGCCGCGAGTCAAGTCGCAGAACGCGGAAAACAAGCCGCGAACAACAGAGAGCGCACAGAATCAGGAGGAAATGACCGTGTCCTCTGATACCATGTTAGAAAGTAGCGAAAAGAAGCGAAAAGTAGAGAACAAGAGGATAAACTTTTGAATAATTGAAATTTTATTATCCAAAAAAGATATCATTTACAAAGGTATGACCTCCCTTATATAGAATGGAGGAGATAAGAAAGAGAGTATACAAACAATGTGGGACTAAACATTTACAGTACTGAGCGGCTAGAATAAGGGTGACCGCACAGGCCGCACGGTTAGACAGATGGGCTAACCGCTCGGCAACTCCAGCAGGATAGAACAGGCCGCAATGGGAGACCGCCAGACCGCTCGGTCAACAAACCGCTGGATCAGACCGCTAAGCCGCCCGGTCTAATACTTCAACAGTAGCAATCAAGGCGCATGCGGTGGCGGATTTCCTTGCCGACTTCTCGACCGAAGTGGAGGTAGAGGAAGGCTCCTCTAGCATAGTGTCCTGGAAGGTGTTTGTAGATGGTGCTTCGGGCCGATACTCTATGGGAGCCGGAGTCGTGCTAGTCAGCCCTCAGGGAATCAGGATCGAGCAGGCAGTCGAAATTCATTTTCCAGTTACCAACAATCAGGCGGAGTACGAAGCCATGGTGGCCGGCTTGCGTCTCGCCAAGGAGTTGGGGATTAAAGACATCAGAACCTTCACCGACTCGATGGTAGTCGCTTCCCAGATCAGGGGCGAGTTCGAGGTGAATGACCCGATTTTGCGACGGTACTTGATCAAAGTAAAAGGCATGATTGGGGAATTTCAATCTTTCTTCGTCGAGCACGTACGCCGAGAGGAGAATTCGGAAGCCGACTATCTTGCCAAATACGGTCCCAGGGCCGGCGGAATCGTGACAGAGCTTTTCCGACCGTCCATCGAGGAAGGGGAGATGATGGAAATTGAGCAAAGGGCATCTTGGAGGGATCCGTTCATTTCTTTTCTAGAGACGGGACAGATACCAGCCAGCGAAGGGGACCAAAGGAAGTTTCGCTACAAAGCCGCTTACTATTTACTTCAAGAAGGAGAACTATACCGAAAAACCATCTCAGGCCCTTTAGCTCGGTGCCTATCAGAAGTTGAAATACCTCGCGTCCTGGAAGAGATTCACTCAGGGGAGTGCGGCAGTCACTCGGGAACTAGGACCCTCGAGCAAAGGATCCTAAGGCATGGGTACTTCTGGCCCACGATAAGGAAAGATGCAGAGACTTTCTCAAAAAAGTGCCTCCAGTGCCAGCTCTTCGCGCCTCTTCAACTACAGCCAGCTCAACACCTTCGCTCGATCACAGCTCCATGGCCCTTCTCCATCTGGGGGATGGACTTGATCGGCCCTTTTCCTCAGGCCAGCGGACAGAGGAAGTTCGTGCTAGTTATGATCGACTACTTCTCCAAGTGGATCGAGGCAAAGGCCCTAGCCAAAACCACGTCGCAGATCGTGAAGAATTTCATTTGGGGAGAGATCGCATGCAGGTTCGGGATTCCCCTGGCCATCGTCACCGACAACGGGCCGCAGTTCGCAAGTTTGGAGTTAGAAGATTTCTGCAAGCAGCTAGGGACGGATCTTCGATTCGCCTCTGTGCATCATCCTCGCAGCAATGGACAGGTGGAAGCAGCCAACAAGTTGATCATCAACCTACTAAAAAAGAAAGTCACCAACTTGAAGGGAAATTGGGCGGAGCAACTCCCCTCGGTCCTCTAGGCTTTGAGGACAACTCCAAACTCGGCAACGGGGAAACTCCTTTCAAGTTATCCCACGGGTCTGAGGCACTCTTCCAGTAGAATTCGAGGTTCGGAGTCCGAGAGTTATAGCAGCAGGGGATGGCGGCGAGGAATGGCGCTTAGAGAACGAGGATGCCCAAAGACTCTCATTAGATTTCGTGGAAGAACTTCGTGACTTGGCATCCATCCGCTAAGAGGAGATCAAGCGGCGCATGGCAAAGCACTTCGACAAAAATGTCCGCCTAAAGCATTTTCTCGCCGGAGACCTGGTTATGAAGAAGGTAGACGCTGCAGGAAGGGGAGCCACAGTGGGCAAGCTGCATTCGAATTGGGAAGGTCCCTTCATTATTCAGGAAGCCTTAGCCACCGGAGGCTATTATCTCCAGGATCAGGTTGGAGAGCAACTGGGAGGTACTTGGAGCGGGGATGACCTGAAAAGGTTCTATCCTTAGCGGCCGATGATGTACTTTGTTTCCATGTTTTTACATATATGCAATGACAGCTTTTCTTTTTCTATCCATCTTGTTTTTGATCGCAAACTTTCTGGGAGCTTAAGGTTTTACTTCAAGATCGATCCGAGACACTGGCCGTCAATTCGCTCCCCCTGGATGGCCCATTTCGGACGATGGGACGATGCCTCGGGATATAAGCGTCCTTGTAAGACCGGACCCTTGCATTAACGGCCGAGATCAGCTCGCCCCTTGCATGTCGGCCTAGCTACCCCCGACTGCATCTCTCCTCCGACTGGAGGCACTAGCGGGAACAGGTCTAGATCCCGACCTCTCGGATTGGATGAAGGGTCAACCCGACCAGTCTTTCCCTCCAGTAGCCAGGGAGCCAAAATGGGCCCAAGGGAGTATGTTAATCGCGAGTGCGTCCCGGAGGACCCTCGGAAAGACATAGCCCCTTACCCGTGATTTTGCGCTCACAGCCGGTTGGCAGAGCTAAGAACGATCGCAGCGGTCGGATTGGGAAACGTGCCCCCATCCTGTTTCTAATGGATAGCCCGTTTCGGACGATGAGACGGTGCCTCGGTATATAAGCGCCCTTGTAAGACCGGACTCCTGCATTGACGGCCGAGATCAGCTCCCCCCTTGCATGTCGGCCTAGCTACCCCCGAGTGCATCTCTCCTCCGACTGGAGGAACTATCAGGAACAGGGTTGGACGCCAACTTCCCAGCTCGACGTCGGCAAGATCGTTGTTTGATTTCCGTTTTCTTCTTCCTCAAAGGTGTGCTTAATCCATTTTCAAACTCTTGAAGTAGCAGGGAAAAAACAAAGTTCAAGTCCTCGAGTGATAGGTCCCCGTAAGACCAAGTCCCTGCACGAGCTCCTCTCCTGCATATTGGCTGCAGACCTCCTCGAGTGAGTTCAAGTCCTCGAGTGATAGGTCCCTGTAATACCAAGTCCATGCACGAGCTTCTCTCCTGCATATTGGTCGCAGACCTCCTCGAGTGAGTTCAAGTCCTCGAGTGATAGGTCCCTGTAAGACCAAGTCCCTGCACGAGCTCCTCTCCTGCATATTGGTCGCAGACCTCCTCGAGTGATAGGTCCCCGTAAGACCAAGTCCCTGCACGAGCTCCGATCCTCTCCTGCATATTGGCCGCAGACGTCCTCGAGTGAGTTCAAGCCCTCGAGTGGTAGGTCCCCGTAAGACCAAGTCCCTGCACGAGCTCCTCTCTTGCATACTGGCCGCAGACCTCCTCGAGTGATTTCAAGTCCTCGAGTGGTAGGTCCCCATAAGACCAAGTCCATGCACGAGCTCCTCTCTTGCATACTGGTCGCACACCTCCTCGAGTGAGTTCAAGTTCTCGAGTGATAGGTCCCCGTAAGACCAAGTCCCTGCACGAGCTCCTCTCCTGCATACTGGCCGCAGACCTCCTCGAGTGAGTTCAAGCCCTCGAGTGATAGGTCCCCGTAAGACCAAGTCCCTGCACGAGCTCCTCTCTTGCATACTGGCCGCAGAACTCCTCGAGTGAGTTCATGTCCTCGAGTGGTAGGTCCCTGTAAGACCAAGTCCCTACACGAGCTCCTCTCCTGCATATTGGCCGCAGACCTCCTCGAGTGAGTTCAAGTCCTCGAGTGGTGGGTCCCCGTAAGACCAAGTCCCTGCACGAGCTCCTCTCCTGCATATTGGTCGCGGACCTCCTCGAGTCAGATCGAGTAAGACCAAGCTTCCCGGAGGGATAGTGCGAGCAGTATTGGGGCGAGCATGTATGTAGGCAGCGATGAATATGCGAGTATGGTGTAGCAAAATGCGAGTATGGTGTATAAAAATGCGAGTATGGTCTGGCGAGTAGCTACGGAGCGAGTGCCAGGGCGCGATTTACAAAGGACGACTACAAGCATGTGAATATCAACTAAGCGACTATCAACAATGTCGTCATGCGAGCACATGTCGCGAGCACTCGTTCTCCCTGAGCCTATGAGCCTAGCGAGTATCATCCACCAACCAGCATGCGAAAAGAAAGAAGACGACAATGTGGTAATTCAAACTTGCATTGATATATCAAAAATTTTACAAGTGTTGGTTACAAAAATTTCACTAGAGGCTATGTCAAGCGAGTATGAAGAATATCAGCGAGCAACTAGGACTCATCGTCGCCAGTATCTGGCCGATATTCCTCATCTCCAATGTCGACGTCATCTTCGTCGCCGCTTTCCTCGCTTTCCTCCTCGCCGCACCGCTGCTGCTACTGTCGCAGATGCTGTCAGAGCCTGACGATGTCGGAGGTAGGCGATCTGGCGAGACCGTCTCTGCGAGTAACTGGGGATGTGTTCGTCGACCTGATGGAACACAACTCCCCTTCAGTCGAGTTTCCCGCTAATCCTCAGCCTCGCGAA
>CM077163.1:225458749-225624661 GCA_039583875.1 Platanthera guangdongensis | reverse complement strand
TTTCTCTACTCTCTACCCATCACCTCTCCCCCACCTTCGGACATTTGCTACTTCACTTGTCCTCGGTGTTCTGTTCCTACCTCTGTGCAGGAGGCGCCCAACATCTGGCTGGCGAGCCCGCCATGGAGGAGGAAATGCTGCTCTCCTGGGCCACCAGACATGGACTCTCGCCCCCTTCCTCCGGGTCAGAAACCGGTTGGGTGTAACCGTGTAAGTGGGTCTTTGTCATCAAACATGCTGCTGATGGGACAATTGACCGACTGAAGCTCGCCTGGTGGCTCGTGGCTTCACCCAACAACAGGGGCTTGACTATGAGAAACATTTCTCCTCTGGCCAAACTCAACACCGTTCGAGTCCTCATCTTCGTGGTTGTCCATCACCGGTGGCCCTTACTCCAACTGGATGTTAAGAATGTCTTTCCGAATGACGATCTCCACGAAACAGTGTATATGCAGCAACCTCCAGGGTTTGAGACCACGGGGGAGTCTCAGGCTTGTCGTCTTAGGAAAGCTCTGTATGGTCTCAAACAATCCCCACGGGCGTGGTTTGACAAGTTCAGTAAGGCCTTTCGGGAGGTTGGTTTTACTCGGAGCTCGGCAGACTTCTCATTGTTCACTCGAACCACAGGAACGGTTCTTCTGTTAGTATACGTTGATGATATCATAATTACTGGAGACGACTCGAAAGGAATACAGGAGGTCAAACTACACCTGAGCACAGTTTTTCAAACAAAAGATTTGGGGCCCCTTCGGTACTTCTTGAGTCTTGAGGTTGTCAGACGGCCGGATGGTCTCGTCCTCTCTCAGCAGAAGTATTGCCCCGACCTCCGTCATGATGCCTGGTTATTCAGGTTATAAGCCGATTGACACACCAATGGATGCAAATCACAAGTTGTGTGCTCAAGCATCTGACTCAGATCTCCTACTCCAGAATCCAAAATACTATCGTCGTCTCGTTGGGAAATTGATCTACCTCACAATAACCAGACCGGATATTTCCTTCGTTGTTGGTATTGTTCGTTGATATATGCATTCCCCTCGAAGATCTCATCTTCAGGGCGTTGAACGCATTCTCAGATACCTTAAACCGGTTTATGGTCAAGGATTGGTATACAAAACCTCATCTTCAGCTCCAACATTGGTGGCATATTCTAATGCTGATTATACTGGTTCCTTTGATGATCGACGGTCAACCAGTGGTTTTTGCACATATTTTGGAGAACATTTGATTACCTGGCGAAGCAAGAAACAAGTTGTCGTTGCTCGATCATCAGCTGAGACAGAATACCGGGTAATGGCTTCGGTGGTTTCTGAACTAACTTGGCTTGAAAGTCTTCTTACCGATCTGGGTGTAAAGCTCCCTTCCCCATCTCTCCTCCTCTGTGACAGCCAAGCTGCTACATATAGCCAAGAACTCGGTCTTCCACGAAAGAACAAAACATACTGAAGTCGACTGTCATTTCATCCGGGAAAAGGTTCAAATGAAGAAACTCGACCTAAAGCATGTTCCGGGGACTAAACAAGTTGCGGATGTCCTCACTAAGGCTCTTTCCAGCACCCTCTTCTATCAGTGCTTGTCCAAGCTTGGCGCATACGATTTGTACGCTCCAACTTGCGGGGGAGTGTTAGAAAAGCCCATGTAAAAGGCTCATTATTGGGCCCCTTTATTTATTGTATTTCCTTCTTTTCTTCTTAGTCTCACATCTTGTATATGATTTCTTCTCACCTTCTCTCTCCTATATATTTGTATTTTCTCTTTGTATTTACATACACAAGCAATACATACAAGTTTTGTGCTCTCTCAACACAGCATATGAGAAGAAAAGTCAAAGAATTGGGACTTTACTCTGGCTCAATCCTCATTGACAAGAATAACAGAGCATTTGACAATGTGAATCCAAATTACCAAAGCACGCTAAAATTGTTAAATTTACTTAAAGGAGCAACAAAAATGACTCCGAAACAATTTTTTTACTCACATTCAAGATGTTCTCAAGGAGGTGTGAGAAACATTGATGCAGTGGGGCAACAACAGACAGCATTGAGGAACAATGACAACAACTCTACTGATACAACAACAACTACTACTACTATAATGATGGTATGCAAAAAACTTGAGAGGTGTTCCTCCATCCTCGTAACCAAACTATCATTGTTGGTTTGTGAACTATAATGAGACCTTTCTATGGCTTCCTTTGACGTGGTGGCGGTCGTGAACGCGTTGGTCATGAACCGCGGGGTCATGAACCGTCGTCCGTGAACGCCCGACCTCACCTAAAAAATTCATGCATTTTATGCTCAAAATTAGTTTGTTTTCTTGGCAGCGGTCATAACCTTTGTCTTGTCAAACATACATCTATTATAATGACGTTTTTGACCAAACTCACCGTAGCAAATAAGCCCCAAACGAAGCCTATATCTCAACCAAAAAGCACGCCATTTGTGATGTTGGAATCCAAATTATCAATGAGGCAAGATGCTATTTTTTCACGGTAGCAAACCACCAACTAAAAAAACTGAACGTAAAAAGAGAAAATAAAGCGGGTGTCTATTAGGTTGTGATACCTCCTTTAACTCAAGATAATGAATATAACCCTCTCTAAACACCAAGTAAGATCACAAGTGAGTAGAAGAGTGAAGACCAGGATGAAGGTTCAAATAACTGAGATATCTAAATGTCAACCCTTACTCCTAAGTGTCCATATTTACAAGCGATAAATGATTGCATGTAGTCAATGATTGGGCATGTTAATTCAATGGGTTATAAAACGCATCAACGAATGAGACAATTGGAACGTAACAGATCGAATATTAATTGGCGTGTTAATTGATATTCTGATATAATAAACAGTTATGCCATAAATGCTTTCTTATATAAATTAATCCATCTTTTGCCAGTGAATAATGTTGTTTTATAACAGCTGACAACATCATGATACTGAATTACCTTCTATCGATAGTATTTAAAACATAGATCTTTGGATACTTGCTATGATGATGGCTCATGATTTCTTGCTGTGTGTGCTTTGTCATCAGTTAATGTGTGTGGATTACTCAAACTTAGGTATATAGTCAGTAACTAATTAAAATAAATAATCTAATTTAGAGTTTACATAAAAGGTGTACTTGACCCTTTACCTGCACATAATGAAAATCTATGCATCATGCATTTAAAGTGGAGCATGGTTTTAAAAACAAGCAACATAAGGATAGACAAATAGTGAAGAGGCGGTGACTAATAATATATTTTTCACAAAGGCAATATTAAATGACATGGGCTAAGGATACCTGTATAAAAACCAGATAATATTTCAAAAACTCCAAAACGTGCTCCAATTCCAGAAACCTTGCCCATTGTTGACCACCACAAACCATTGTAAAGGCCTAATATGTGATGAAGATACAATATGTATATTAGATAGCATAAATTGGAGGTGCGTTGAAATATTTACTCAGTCAAAGATGGGTGCATTAAATAACATGACATGAGCCATATACACATTGACCATGGCATACAAGTCACATAGCATGTACTCATCAAAACTTCAATCACCAACATGTAAAAGCTCAAGATATGAAATCAAAGTTCTCATTATCGTTGAAGATCCCAAAATTCTGAAAAAAAATGGAACTTAGAACTTCAAATGGTTCATGCAAATGTTCCAGTTTAAATTGCGCTTAACTTTTATCAAGAATATTGGACAGAAAAGTCACCAATAAGAATGAAGATTAAAATTAAGGATGATCATAAAAAGAAATAGGAGTCTAAGGCTCCCTTTGGCACAAGGAGGTGGTGATCGTGAACGCGGTAGTTATGAACTTCATCCACTTTTATGTACAAAACTAGTTTTATTTTCTTGGTGGCGGTCATAATCATTGTCTTGCCAAACATGCATTCTATGATGGTGGCGTTTTTGTCCAAACACACGGGAGCAAAAAAGCCGCACCAAATGGAGCCTAAGTTGAGAAAAGAACGAAAATCATAAAAAAAATATTTGCTTGAACCATGTCATCAATTTCCATGACCAAAACAAGGCTCCTTCACAGAACTATAAGCATAAAATCTTTTGCTCATTGTTTGAGGCTGATGAAAATATATCAAAATTTCTGCTCTACTTGTTGATGAGAACATCATCAGTAATCAAAACAAGTAAAGATGAAAAGAAAAATCTCATGACAAATGCATCTATGAAGAAATAAGACCATAATGTTTATTTGAATGTGCATACCTGAAACCCCAGAAACCAACCTCACTCTGTCTACTGCCTGAGAAAGATCTACTTTTTGTTTAGGCCCTGCGCCCACCTGTACTTTTTGAAAAATACAGCTTAAAATGGATTTATTAAGCTCAGATTTGATAGCCAGGAGTTTAATCATCGGTCGGTGGAGAGAGAAAGAGTACCTGGAGTAGGGTTTTGAGAGTGTCTAGTGGATGGGTGATGGAAGAGGAGAGGATGAAGGCAGAAGATGCAGCGGCGGCATGGCCGGCGACGAAGTTGTTCTCGAAGGGACCTCCCATTGCACTTCTATAAATCCGAGTAAGAGATCGGCATGTAATGAAAAAATAAGGCCCGGGGGGGTGGGGGGGGGGGGGGGGGGGTAATTGAAGACAACGCATACCTTTCTGTTTTATGATTCTTGCAGGTTGAAGGAGACTCTGCGATTGGCGAGGGCGTGGTCGGTGAAAGGCGCGATGGGGCGACGGCGGCAGCTGCGACCGGAGAGGAGAAACGCGCGACCGGCGACAAGGGGATCTGCCTGAAACGGACGACGATTGGAGAAAGGAGCAGGGGATAGAAGTCGAGTGATGCTACAAGCAGCCCAAATAGGGTCTGTTTGTTCGTAAAGAGCCAAAGCTAAAGAAATTCTTTCCAAAATATTATTGATGAGGTTCCTTAATTGGCTCAACGGAATCATGGGTCCAAAGAGCGCAATCCCGCCACGCGCATAGAGCCGCCTCCTACAAGCACCGTCACGCGACCACAAAGTCGTTCGTGCCCACTCTGGTTGATGCAGGCTTCCAGTTGTGCGTGCATATTCCGTTAAATCACGCACAAACCTGTGCGCGGCCAATTGCACGTGCCTGCACGCGGCCAACCGAGTAAACCTGCGCAAGGTGTGGGCCGCGCGCAAGGTCGCATGCATCTGTGCGGGGCATCTGGCCACGCGCAGGGCGCGGCTATTCTGGAATGGAGGGAGGCCTTCCCGCCGCCCTACTCCTCTTTTTCGGTGCCCCGGACGGGCGAACGATGTGACCGCCCGTTCTTTGCCAGCCGCCGCCCATGACGGGGGTGACGGTCTTCTTTTTCACTCGGGACAGACAGTCATTTGGTCGCTCGTCCTCTTCCAGCCGCCGTCCTTAACAGGGACGGTGGCCTTCTTTTCCCCAAGGATGAGCTCTGCCAGCCGCCACCCCGAACAGGGGCGGCGACCTTCTTTTCACCCAGGATGGGCGATTATTTCGTCGCCTGACCACTGCGCTGCTAGCCGCCGCCCCTAACTTGGGGCGGCCATCCTTCTGCACAGGACGGGCGGCCATTTGGTCGCCTGTCCTCGGCCGGCCGGCCCCATTTTGGGGCAGACTCCCCTTCCCCTCGGTCGGTCGGCCTTTCGCCGACGGCCGGCCAAGTCCCTCCGGGCAAGCATGGCCTTCAGCGTCCAAGAAATCTCTGTGATATCGTCTGTCGTCGTCTGCTGTCTGCCATGCGAATTCTCCGCCGTCCGATCGCACTCCCGCGATCGCCGTCATCGGTTACGTGGGTAACAACCCACGTAACTTCTCGCATGACCTCCCGAAGTGGGGAAAATGCGTTACCAAAAATAGAACTGGTCTGCGTTTAATTTAATTAATAAATTAATGTGCGTGTTAAAGTATAGTCCTGTAAAAATATTATTATAAAGCTGTGAAAGCAGTGAAAATAAGTCCTCCCAAACGAAGCCTAAGGTGGCGTTTGGTTCAGCTGATCAGCTGCGGTGCGGTTGAAACACACCACTCTTTTGTGCAAAAGATGTGTTTGGCGCGACTTGTTTTAAAAATTCCGGTTTTCAGAAGCCGCGTTGCCCTTAACTCCTCAACCGGAGATTTTATTCACGTTTCACCGCAAAAGCCGACCCGTTGTTCCCCCCCCGATACCCTCAGCAGATTTTAGGGTTTTGCATCTCACGGAGCACGCCGTCGACGCTTCCTTCCTCGACGTCGTCGACGCTTCCTTCCTCGATGTCGTCGACGCTTCCTTCTCAAGGAACTCAACCGTAGTTTAGTTGACGCCGTTGGAGTTTCGTCGACCCCGCTCTCGGATCCCTGTGATAGGCGCTCGAAACATCCGGAGGAAAGTCTAAGTGGAACTTACTCTCTGTTGCCCCCAACTAGGTATATATATGGCTAAACCTAGGGTTTATATGCGCAAAGCCCCCGAGCCCGTTATTCGTCTGAATATACACTTACAATTTCCTCCTATATTCGTGACAAATAACGGTGACGTTTCGGGGTGCTGCAGTGTAGACAAAATAATAATCCAAACTAAGCAAACTATCACACAGATGCAGTGTCCCCACTTATTACAGATCATACTAATAAAAACAAAATAAAGGTTTTGCCTAAACGGCAAAAACCATCACACAGGTTGGTCCAAAACATAGTCTGAATAATTATTACAAAACAAAGACATGAATTAAACGTTTGATGATTATACTCATCTAGTAGATCATCGTCATCCATGTCCAAATCTACAGCTCCTTCATAATCTCCATCGTAGCCTGCAAGGAATTTCATGAGTCAGACTCAATGAATTCATAAACATATGCAGTAACATTTAAAGTAAACTAGCTCTTACTAAATGAGCTTAGCACTTCTAGCAACGGTGAAGTAACTCTGTCAGCATCTCATCCAGTCTAACTAGGACTAGTCATGTTACCTTACTCATTACTGATCACCATGTACCTCACCAACACATGTGGACACACATCACGTGCAACATTATCAAATGTGGAATAATGTGTTGTGACCAATAATGTTTATGTTAACATTTACAACGACTTTTAATTCCCAGTTGAATAACTCTTGAATCAACTTACAATGGGAGGACGTTAGGTTATCAAGTGTGGAATAACCAGCATCCTACCATCTTGGATTTTCATCAAGAAATTATTTGAGGTTTTCAGTCTGTTACTATTTAGATGCTTGAATGTTGACAGCTATAGGCTCGTACGTATCAAAACATAAACGTTGGAGGAAAGTTTCATATTTCTATGAACTTTAATCTCATTTTCCCCGATGTTTTGATTGTGAGAGCTCTATTTAATCCTTTAGTAAGGGCCTCTGCAACATTATCTTTTGACCTCACATCAACGAGGTTCACAATCCCTTGGCTCGTAAGGGAGGTCAGCCAGGCTTGCTTCATCCGTAGTTGCCTTCTTTTGCTATTGAACAACGTGTTCGTAGCAATCATTTTCGTAGCCTGATTGTCGCAGTAAACTGCAACAGAACTCAGTTTCAGGCTCGACAGTGGAATGTCCATCACCAAATCTCTTATCCACTTTGCCTCTTCACCAACTGAAGCTAGAGCATAGAGTTCGGATTCCATAGATGAGAGTGCAATGCACGACTATCTCTTGGACTTCCAGGCTACAACTGCTCCTCCCAGTGTGAAGAGGAATCCACTAGTGGACTTGCTGTCGTTTACTTCTGAGCACCATGATGTATCAGAATATCCTTCCAGAACTGGAGGATGACCATTATAACATAAAACATACTGTCGGGTGTGCTTTAAGTATCGCATCAGCCTATCGAGGGCATCCCAATGGTCTTGGCCAGGATTGCTAGTGAACCTACTTAACATGTCGACCGTAAAGGCTATGTCAGGTCTCGTACAGACCATAGCGTACATGAGGCTATCAAGCAGTTTAGAATAATCTAACTGTCGAACCGCAGCTTCATCATTGAACTTTAAGCGGTTAGAATAATCGTATGGTGTCTCAGCCGCTTTACGTTCACTGTATCCCCACATGTCCAACATGGACTGGATGTAGTGGCTTTGACTTAGGGAAATGTCATGTTTCTCAAACCTCACTTGCATACCTAGTATAGTGTCAACTACACCGAGGTCTCTAATGCTAAACGTCTGCATTAGTTTTGACTTAACGTCATCCACCACGGATTGATCAGAACCAAGAATCAGCATATCATCCACGTACAAGCATATTATGACGACTTTGTCTGATCTATGACGTATGTAAAGACATTTGTCTGAGAGACTCGACATGAATCTCATGTTCTTTACAGTATAGTCAAACTTTTCATGCCATAATTTTGGTGTTTGTTTTAATCCGTATAGCGACTTTAAAAGCTTACAGACCTTGTTTTCGTGACTGTCTACAATGAAACCTTCAGGTTGACTCATGTAGATCTCTTCGGTCAGATCTCCGTTCAAAAACGCAGTCTTAACATCCATTTGATGAACAACAAAGTTCTCAATGACCGAAATAGCAAGAAGAACCCTAATGGTTGCTAAGTGATATACGGGTGAGTATACATCAAAATAGTTTACTCCGCTTACTTATGTGAAACATTTAGCCATCAGGCGTGCTTTATACTTAGCTACACTACCATCGGGATTTAGCTTCATTTTCAGAACCCACTTGCACCCTACAGTTTTAGCCCCATTTGGCTTATCAACTAACGTTCAGGTGTCGTTCTGAAGGAGAGAGTTCATCTCATCCTCAATAGCTTCTTTCCAGAGTAGGGAATTCCTTGATCTCATCGCTTCCTTAAAAGTAGATGGATCATCCTCAACGTGGTAAGTGACAAAATCACTACCGAAGGTTCTGGGGGTTCTCTCTCTCTCACTAAAGTCCTCCTAGACTCTAGGCCAGAGTTATCTACCGGAACGGAATAGGAGGTTCTCGGTACTGATTCAGGATCTTCCTCAGTAATTGTTGCTTGCATACCTGGGATCGTTAAGTTCTTATCTTTGAGAAATTTATCCTCGAAGAACACTGCATCCCTAGATTCTATTATGATATTTTTAGAAATATCATGGAACCTATCTGCAATACTATCTTCAGCACAACCTAAGTAGACACATGTATTGGTCCTAGGTCCAACCTTAGACCGTCTAGGGTCAGAAACCCTGATATAGGCTATACAGCCCCAGGTCTTAAGTCTAGTTAAAGACGGGGGTCGCTTAAACCAAAGCTCGTAGGGTGTAACCTCTAACTTAGCATGAGGAACTTTATTCAGAATGTGATTCGCAGTCAAGACTGCTTCTCCCCAATAAGCGAAAGGCATTTCTGCAGTGAGCAGCATAGAGTTCAACATTTTTGTTAATGTTCTATTCTTACGCTCGGCTATGCCGTTAGATTGGGAGGAGTAAGGAGCAGTGGTTTCTGCTATGATGCCCTGTGAATCAAGGAGGCATCTGAACTCACTGGACATATATTCTCCTCTTCTATCACTCCTAAATCTCTTTATATTCATGCTTAATTGGTTTTCTACCCGGGTTTTGAAAAGGCAAAACTTTTCAAACGCTTTGTATTTAGTTTTAAGCAACGAAATATGACAAAACCTTATGCAGTCATCTATGAACGCGATCATATACTTCCTTACAGCTCTAGTGACAAAACTCTTAAAGTCACAAATATCGGAATGTATAAGCTCAAGAGGTGTTGTGCTCCTAGTAACTGTGTCAAAAGGTTTCCTAGTGATATTAGTCTGAGCACACACTTCACATTTTCCAAGAGTAGACTTTGTGTCTAATGTGATCTTGTGAGTTCTAGCTACTTGGAACATTTTCCTGTAGTTTACGTGTCCTAGTCTCTCATGTAGAGTTCTAGGGCTAACTAAATTCAATTGAACTTGTTGCACTACTTCATTTGCTAGACTCAGACGGTACATTCTATTTTGGACGTAAGCACATCCAAAGTAGTGAGAGTTAACTGACAGAGTCACTCTACCGCTACAGAAGTTAACTGACATACCAGCATCACACAATAAACTAATAGACACTAAGTTAATAGATAAAGAAGGAATAAATTTTACGTTCTTTTAAATTAAAGACTTACCTGAGGAGAGCATCAGGGTTGCGTTCCCCACCTTCAATACGTCAGTTGTTCCTCCATCTGCTACAGTCATTTATTCATTTACATTCTTCAGCCCTATCAAAAGATTATCATTGTTGCAAACGTGGCACGTTGCCCCAGAATCCAGAAACCACTCTGTGTTGGCCTGCTCGTGTCCGACCATGGCAACAAAGTCGGATGGCTCAGCTTGACTAACCAGATGGGTCTGGTTGCCCTCTTGTGGTGCCTTAGTTCTTTCTTTCCTCGGTAACTTGCAGTCAGATGCGCAGTGTCCCCACTTATTGCAGTTAAAACATTTACCCTTAAATTTCTTAGAGGGTCTACTCGGTCCTGCAACCTGAGGGCTACTACGAGACGTTTTGGTCTTGTGAGGGGGAGGAGCATGCTTAGAGCTTGAAATCATGTTGATAGCAGCCTTCTGCTTGCCAACAACTTCCAAGGCGTGCTTCGTCCTGTTCTCATCCTCAATGCATATGAAACGCTTGAGGTCGTTCAGACCAACCTGCATCCTTTTGCGGTACATCTCCGTTTTAAAATTGTACCACGAGGAGGGCAACTTATACACAATTGTGCTGCAACAAAACTATCTGGCAGACTAATAGACTCACTATGCAGGGAATCAACCAAATTTTCAAATTCGGATACCTGAGGGAGAATGTCTTTCTCCTCGTCGAAGCTGAAGGAGTGGAACTTGTCCACCAGATGAGCCTTGGAGAGGTCCTCCTCCTGCTTGAAGTGCTCCTCCAGTGCTTCTCAGATATCCTTAGCAGACTGCATCTTGATGTAGTTCTTGGCCAGGCTGGAGGAGAGGCGGTTCAGCAGGTAATCCCTGCAGAAGTCCTCATCTTCGACCCAATGCGCCTCATCTTCAGTCCCAGCAACGTCAGCACGAGTAGACTTGATGGTGTAGAATACGTTCAGGTATTTCATCCCGAACTGGGTGTTCAACTTCCAATCGTTGAACTCTGTGGTCATGAACTTCTCCAATTTGTTCATGGGCACTGGAGAGGAGAAGCTGGAGTTCCTCATTGCTTCACAGGAAATAGGCAGAGAGTAGAGAGGATCTCCACTGGATCGGCAACCTTGCCGGAAGAGTCAAGGTAGCAGGGAAGAGGCGACGGCTCCAACGTCAGGAGAAGCCCTAAGTGGAGCGGCAGGAACTGCTTGGCGATCGTCCACTGGAAGAGGCGATCGACGATCGGGAAGACGCGATCGACGACTGGGAGAAAGCGATCGACGACTGGGAAAAGTCGATCGTCGAACTCCGCGCGATCGTCGAACAGGAAAGCGCAATCGTTGAGTGCTCGACGATCGTCGAACGAAAAGCGCAATCGTCGACCGGGAATCGTCGACCGGGAAACGTCGATCGACGAACTGCTAGGCGATTGTCGAACGGGAAATGTGATCGACGACTGAAAAAGGCGATCGTCGAACGGGCGATCGTCGAACGCAAGCCCTGGTTTCGTGACGGGGAAGACGCGACAGTGAGCCCTTTGTTCAGCGGCGGTGAACGCGACGGCGAGCCCAAGCAGGCGGCTTCAAGGGGACGCGAAAGGCCCAGGAGCGATCGACGATCAGGATGTTGAGAACGGCGACGACGAGCCCTTTGTAGGTGGCTTATAGAGCGACGATGTCGTTCTTCACTCCTTCGTTCTCCGTCGGCGAAGGAAGCAGGAGGCGGAGAAGAACAGTCGCGAAAAAAATAAAGGAGAACGGCGGCGACTATCGTGAACGAAGACGAACCCTAGAATCGTGAACGAGCTCCATAGGGGAGCTGTTTCGAGAATGTGATAGGCGCTCAAAACATCCGGAGGAAAGTCTAAGTGGAACTTACTCTCCGTTGCCCCTAGCTAGGTATATATGTGGCTAAACCTAGGGTTTATACGCGCAAAGACCCCGAGCCCGTTATTTGTCCGAATATACACTTACAATCCCAACCGAAGGTATCCTCCCTCGATTTTTCTTTTGTTTGTTCTCTGTTTGTAGATCCGTCGCCGTTGGGGATGTTTTTGCTCCAGTGAGGTGGCATGTACATGAATGATGATTCATAAAACCTAAATATTGTTGAATAATTGAGAAAAAATGTTTTTGTCTGCCCAAAGCTTATTTGGGAAACTGATATTTTTGACTTTTCTATGATTATTAAGGATTCACATATGTATGATTCCGTTTTTAGAAATATTTTTTCTGATAACCATTTATGTATCTGTTAATCATGAAGTTATATACAAAGTGAACATAGAAAGAGTTTTGTTCATAAACTGGTAACATCATCTGTCACATTGATTCTCATGTGTGATTGTGTGTGTTTGTTTTATGTGTGTAAATGTGTGTTTGTTTAATAAATGTGTGTGTGTGTGTTTAATAATTGTGTGTGTTTATATGTATGTGTGTGTGTGCGAGAGAGAGAGATGGTGTTTCTGTGTATGTTTAATGTGTGTGTGTGTGTGTGTGTGTGTGTGTGTGTGTGTGTGTGTGTGTGTGTGTGTTTAATATATATGTGTGTGTGAGAAAGAGATGCAGGTGTTGTGTGTTGTGTGTGAGAGAGAGATGATGTTTGTGTGTGTGTGTGTTTTAACGTGTGTGTGTGTGTTTATACGTGTGTGTGTGTGTGTGTGTTTATACGTGTGTGTGTGTTTATACGTGTGTGTGTGTGTGTGTGTGTGTGTGTGTGTGTTTATACGTGTGTGTGTGTGTGTGTGTGTGTGTGTGTGTGTGTGTGTGTGTGTGTGTGTGTGTGTGTGTGTGTGTGTGTGTGTGTGTGTGTGTGTTTAATATGTGTGTGTGTGTGTGTGTGTGTGTGTGTGTGTTTAATATGTGTGTGTGTTTAATATGTGTGTGTTTAATATGTGTGTGTCTGTGAGAGAGAGAGATCCAGGTGGTGTGTGTGTGTGTGTGTGTGTGTGTGTGTGTTTAATATGTGTGTGTCTGTGAGAGAGAGAGATCCAGGTGGTGTGTGTGTGTGTGTGTGTGTGTGTGTGTGTTTAATATGTGTGTGTCTGTGAGAGAGAGAGATCCAGGTGGTGTGTGTGTTTGTTTAATATGTGTGTGTGTGTGTGTGTGTGTGTGTGTGTGTGTGTGTGAGGGAGATGATGTTTGTGTGTGTGTGTTTAATAAAATGTGTGTGTGTGTGATGATGTGTTTGTGTGTGTTCATAAAAATTTAACCTATTTTATTTTTTAAAGATGGTCAAATCAAAAAACGGTGGGGCGGCTGCGTTTTGGGACAATACAGGTACCATGCTTTTCTGTGACATATGCATTAAAGAGATAGAAAATGGGAATCGGCCAAACACACATTTTAATAAAGAGTGTTGGAGCAACGTTATGAAAAATTTTGAAGAACTCGCTAGAAAACAATACGATAAAGTTCAGTTGAAAAATAAATGATATCATTTGAAGAAGAAGTGGAAATTATGGACGGAGTTAAAACGTGGTGAGACCGGATTGGGTTGGAATGCTTCAAGGAAGACTATAGACGCTTCTGGTGAGTGGTGGGATGAAAGGTTGAAGGTACTCATTTTCCATAACATTTTTGTTTAGCATTTTTTTAAAAAAGGAAACAACATCTTACGTAAAATATATGTATTTTTTAGGTTGTCCCGACGGCCAAAAAATTTTGTTACTCAGGAATACATTCAGAGTTAGAGGAGAAACTAAATATGATGTTCAGCTCTGTTGCCGCATTTTCAATTTTGCGATAAGTGATCAATGTTATACCTTCACGCATCCACCTCTAGGTAACTATGTAAAATTTTGTTATATTATTTATTACTACACAAAACAACTGCTGATAAATATTATTAAATAATTTTCAGGAAAATATTACTTGGTAGATTCTGGTTATCCTCTGCAAAGAGGATACTTGAAACCGTATCAAGATACGCAATATCATGTACCAGACTTTGCTCGTGGTGGTCGTCGAGCCGAAGGAGATCGAGAGATTTTTAATCACGCACACTCATCACTAAGAAGTGTGATAAAATGATCGTTTGGTGTTTGGAAAAAGAAATGGGTCATACTGAGGGACATGCCAAGCTATCGTTTCGACAAGCAAGTAGCTATTGTGATCGACACTATGTGTTTACATAATTTTATTCGTCGGCATCCATTGTGTGTGGACATTGATTTTAGTGAGTCTGAGCTGAGGATTCAAGACCATGGAATGTCCTCACAAGGTCCACAAGAGACATGTACTGACACTGCAGATGGTGTAGAGGAGATGATTGCGCTACGTAATATTATTGCGAATCAGCTGTATGAAGCAAGATCCTAGAGTGTAAAAAATTGTATCAATGAACCTTAATTTTGTGCTATGAATGAATCTTTGTTTAGTGTTGTGTTATGTCACTTTCATATTTGAAAAAAAATTTTTTGCTAAAAACTCCGTTTTGAATCCAAACAACTTTTCGAAAACTCTGTTCTGTAAACTATTTCACCCAAACAATTTTTTAGCAAAACTCTGTTTCCCAGAATCATCACTTTTTCAATCAGCAACAGTTCATCAGAAGTTTTCCATCAGCAACAGCTCAACCAAACAGAGCCTAAATCTCATCTTTAAAAAAAAACAACTTAAGGGTTGTCATTAACACTGCGGATTTGGTTCATTTTTTACCCTCCACAAGCATGTATTTCAGAAATTGTCATTCACAAGGATGAATCATATTTGCACTCAAATTTATCATCCATCTCACGAGTTGTCTCATCAAATGTCTCAACTTGTTCAAAAGAATTGAGAAGAGGGTCAGATTCTACCTCATCCAAATCTTAAACAAGGCCAATTTCTACCGAGTCAGCCTCTCACCTCTCCAACTCCGCTTGATTTTTTTGTAGGTGTCGTTAACGCGGAGGCATTGTGAACACGCCGTGAGCACAGAAGCTTTATGAGCACGGAAGCGTCTGGAGCGCGTCGTGAGAGCATTGTGAGCACGGAGGCATTCTGAGCGCGCCATGAGCATAAATGCGTTGTGAGCACGCTGCGAGCGTGAAGGTGTTTGTGAGCATGTTGTGCGCACGATGGCGTTGTGAGCATGTTGATCATACTGATGAGTATGTGGTGGTGAGTGTCGCGGAGGCGATGGCGATGGGAGGCGCCGACAATGGCACCAAAGAAATGCAAAGGGACACACGATAATTAAATGAAGCGCAGCCCGCCCGCCCGCCCGACATCCGCATCGCAGCTCTCCCATTGGGGAGTGTGCAACACTCTACAAATGGGGGAGTGCGTAGCAGTTGCCGCCCCACCCCCTATCAGGGAGTGTGTCACGCTCCCCTCTGCCCTAGGGCGCCGACCAAGTCAGAGCCCTAATGAGGCGCAGACCAACACCCAATGGGGGCACTACATCACCCCCCCCCCCCATGGGGCTGGCATTAGGTATCTCGCGCTGCAAATGTCGCGTGGGTGGATACCATGCATCAATCAGGTAGTATTTACCTCCACACATTAAAACATAAGTTAATCCGAAATTATTAACAAGTGAGATGCAAACACGCTCATATTGTGGCACACGTGCGTTCACGCGCGCTGGTAGCGCACAGTTCCGCATGTGTCGTGACGAGCTCGGTAGCGTGTGCGGTCATGGCCGGTAACCCACACCGTCACATGCGCACCATAGCACGCACATTCACGTAAGCACCCTTGGTCACGCCACTCTTAGTTCCACGCCCCGAATGTGCGCCTCCCAGTGCCGCACGTCTTGTTGGGAAAGTGAGCAAACAATCCCGATCAGAGCACATGTTTGAATTTGAGCGAGAACACAATGCAAGAAAAAACAAATAAAAGTGACACAGGAAATTTTAATGCGGAAAACCCAAATGGGTGAAAAACCATGGGACGATCGGAGTCCAACTCGAAAAGTCTCCACTAAAAGTGTGTGAAAAACGCACGCACGGATTACAGGCTTTCCCTCCACTAATCCACAAAGGATCTTCCCTCCTCCACCACAAGCACAATCCACAAAGGATCTACACCACTACAACCAAATACCAATATCTTCCAACAAACCACACAGGCACAATATCCTAAAGAGAAATACAACAAAGATAGAGAAGTTGTTACTCGGACGGATTGAACAATCCGTCCCAACGTCAAAGATGACGTTCTTCCAAAGCCGCAAACAAGGCGTCTATGCACAGCCCTCCAAAACTCAGATCAAGAACGGCGACCTCCTTGCGGTTCCAGCAAAACAGAGAAAGGGGCGGTTGTTTGTTGCGGCTCCAGCAAAACAGGAAACGGGCGGCCGACTTCCTGCGACTCCAGCAAAAAACGAAAAGGGGCGGCTGGCTTCCTGTGACTGCAGCAACATAGGAAAGGGCGTCTGGCACTTGCGAAAATAGCAGTCGGCTCCTAGCATGCCCGGTGGTTTTACCGACTCAGATGGGAACCACACCCAACAAATCTCCCCATTCACATCGAGGCGGAAGAAACTGTCATCCTGGCGATTCTAACGCAATGCTCGAACCTCCCCCTTAGCACGGTCTTGGTCAGCATGGCTGCCCCATTATCATCAGTGTGCACCTTCTGAAGATCAAGCTCATTCTGCTCCAGGACATCGCATATCCAATGATACCGCGTGTCGATGTGCTTTGACCTCGAGTGAAACATGGGGTTCTTCCCCAGGTGAATAGCGCTCTGACTATCACACAAGAGTGTGTATCGGTCCTGAGTGAATCCAAGCTCTTTAATGAACCTCTTCATCCAAAGCAACTCATTCCCAGCCTCAGTAACCGCAATGAACTCAGCCTCTGTGGTGGACAGTTGTAACGACCCTAGCCGATACAACGTGACGATGTCACGGCTCCGCTCTAGGCGACGCTACCGGGCTGTAGCCCAAGCACCCCAACCCCTCTCCCTCCACAGGCGGGTTGTTGGTGTAACACCCCAAACTCAATTTGGGTCATTTTGGGTTCAGGCATGGGTGACACGGCCTGGGACACGGGCGTGTCCCAGGACGTGTCGTGCTTGAGTTGTGTCAGTTCGTGCGGTCGGCGAATTTTGCTCGACAATCGTTGAGTGTCGAGTGAGGACACGTCCTATGACACGGGCGTGTCACAGGGCGTGTCAATGTGGTCGACGAACTCAGCCCGACATTTTGAGCCAGGGCGTGTTTGCGGGACACGGGTATATCCAGGTGCACACGGCCTAGAACACGGCGTGTCCTAGGGCCGTGTGAGTCTCGGGTGCTTTTGAGGTTGTGCAGCCTGATGAACACGGCCACAGACACGGGCGTGTTTGAAGGCGTGTCAGGGGACACGGCCCGTGACATGGGCGTGTCCAACGGCCGTGTACTGGTTGGCTGTCAGTCGGTTGTCTGCCGCTTAAGTGACACGGCCTGTGACACGGGCGTGTCACAGGGGGTGTCAGGCCGTGTTCATGCTTTTCTGGACAATTCTGAGCCGTTTGATTCCCTCTTTCTGGATCCAATGGATAGGTTTTCTCCATGTATTGATAAGGCCGGGGAAAAGAGGATTTAACCCTTCCTCTTCATTATCTTCTTCTTCTTCTCATTTCAAGAGAGAGCAAGAAGAGGGGAGTGCAAGGGAAGGAAGGAGGAAGAGAAGTCAGCTGCTGGAGGAGCTGCGGAGTGCGGAACGAAGATCCGAGAGCGGATTCTTGAAGGCTAAGCCGAGGCGGTGACTGCCATCCGGCTACTTCATGGCGCTGAAGCGATCTTCAAGGGTAACGATCACCTTCTTGGACATCGAAGTCCTTTCGTTGTGCATATGCGTGGAATCCTCCACCAAAAGGTAGATTCGCGAAGTGATTCCGTCGTTGAGTATGCATCTAGAGCCGGAATTGTGGAGTACGGCATAGGCATGCTGTGTGAAGCCCATCTGGCCCGTTAGTCTGGATTTGTGATGATCATGGGTAAACCGGAGAAGACTCCGTGGATTTGCAAAGATGCTATGTGCTTTGTGTCTTGGATGATTGAATGCTATGTGTGGATGGTATGCTCATGCATGGGCTAGCCATGGATATGATCTTGGATGCTTTGTGAAGCTCCTTGTGGTTTGCTCTGCGAGAGCGGGAAGCTGCGGCTACCCAGGAAGGGAAGGTCGACCCGCGTCACGGTGCGCCAGTGACGATGTGAGCACGGGCAAGGCTAACCTGTACCTGGGCATGATGGTGAGATCGATTGGTGGCAGTGTCCGAGAGCGTGCGATAGCCCGACTTGCTACACTGAAATAAAAGCGGGTCGATCTGTTGGATGAATGCTCATGTTTGCCATGTGGTACGTACCTCGGCTTGGTTTGGGTGGAATGCAACCAGCATGCGTGTTGGGGTGACTAGGACCGGCCAGCCAACAAGTTAATTACCGTACGATTGGTGGTGTTACCACGGGTTTCCGGTACACCGTAAGGTGCCCTGAGTGCACGAAGCGTCTGGCTGCAGTCAGCGTTTCTGATTTGCTGTGTGTGTGATTGTGATTGGTAGCTATTGTACAACCCCATATTCGCTGAGCCAGACAAGGAGGCACAATGGTCGCAGGAGGGTTAACCAAAGTGGTCCCGCCCTCAGGGGGATCTCGCCCACAGAAGGCGGGAACGCTCTCGCCGGGTGCTATAAGAGAGAAATCGTGGGCCGAGAATGCCAAGCGCGGGCCGCGCGGAAGCACTCTCGCCCAAACCAAGCTCCTATCTCAAAGGGTTCTCGCCTAAGCCAAGCGAGAACGGTCGCGCCATACCCTGGGCAGAAGGGTCTCGGCATAGTTCCCGCCGAGTTCTCGCCGAGTGGGGCCCAGGGCCTTTGAAGGAATGTCTTAATTGCCCTCAGGAGAAATTACTTCAGTACCCTCAGGAAAACAGCGGGATTCATCTATTGGCAGACCAACTAGGGGCTTTTCAGTAAATTCAGGACAGCAAAATGCTATAAATAGACCCATAAGGGCTCCTTAGAAAGCAAGCGATCATTGTCTCCGGAATTCTAGTGCTTTCTGAGGAGCTCCTAGCCCAGCTTTGGCTTTGGAGGGGAAGCTCTCAGAGATCTTCCGGGTGTGAGGTGGGACCTCCCTGCTGAGGCTTTTGGGTCAGTCTTAGGTCCTTAGAATCCAGTCAAGGGGTGAGACTTGAGAGAAGTAGGTTTCGGCTGCACCCCTTTTTCTTCGAACTTCAGTTGAGGTCAAATTTGGCTTCAACAGTTCTGGTGCGGTGAGCGTGGAAGGCAGCCGATTCAAGAAAGCCTTGAGTTTTGTCCCATGGCTGGAGGTGAAGGTGAAGGGTCAGGTTCTGGAGGCTCCCCCACCCGGGGAGAGGAAGCGACGAAGAGGATGCTGGATGAGTTCAGGCGAGAGGTTCTGCAGACGATCAGCTTGGCCTTCTCGGCGAGAGGCGAGTGGGCCACCCCTCAGGTCCTGATAGAAGAGGTTCCGCTCTTGGGCGAGAACGCCCCAGGGCAGCGCCCAGGAAAGGAGGTCCCGGGCGAGGCTGGCGAGAGAGATCTGGCCGCGCGGGAGCTATTCCCAGGCCAGAGCCACCGCCCGGGCAAGGAGGCATTGACGGAGCCAGGCGAGAAGGAGGCGGCGGTGCGGGAACTCTTCCCAGGGCACGGTCTCGCGGATCGGGCGAGCCAGCCGAGGCCGCGAGACGTGCCCTCTCGCCAGGCAGGGGGCGAAAGCCCGTTTAGCGAGCTCATCATCTCGGCTCCGGTACCGGAGGGGTTCCGGGAGCCCGACATGTCCTACTACTCAGGGAAAGATGACCCGGTGCAGCACGTACAGTGGTTTGAAGACGTTGTGTCAATAAGGCAGATGACAGACGCCTTCAAGTGCCGGCTGTTCGCCATCACGTTGAAAGAGAAAGCTCGGGACTGGTTCCATCAGTTGCCAGCAAGGTCAATCTACTGTTTTGAAGATCTGCGGAGAAGTTTTCTGTTGAGGTTCTCAACCTCAAAGAAGCGAAAGAAGGAAGCAGAGTGTCTGTTTGCCGTGAGGCAGAGGCCGGATGAGACGTTGGGTCATTATGTCGACCGGTTCCAGGAAGAGATCCTTCTGGTCCAGGAGGTTCCAGGGTACGCGCTGATGTTGGCCTTCACCCTGGGGCTGAGACCGGGATTTTTTAGCATGGAGTTGAAGAGGATGCCCCCCCTCTCCTTTGAGGAGCTCATGGAGAGGGCGGCAAAGGAGATTGATTTCGAGAGAGCAAACCCAGCATTCGCCAGGAAGTTGGCCAAGCTAGCAGAAGAGGACGGGAAAGAATCAGCAGCAGGAAGACAGAAGGAATCGAGAGAGCAGAGGGAGCTGAGGGAAGATAGGAGAAGGGAGGAGCCCCGAAGGTTTGGGCAGCAGCAGGGTTGGGGGGCCCGGGAGCCGGTCAACCGGTTGGGTTGGAGGCCCCAGGAGGGTCGCCCCCAAGGTCCAGGAGAAGGCTATCGGGGGAGAGATAACCTACGGGAGCCCCGGAGGTTCGATCGACCGGCATGGAGACAGGAGCCGAGGGATCGTCCCCCACCACCGCAGGAGGCAATGGAAGTAGGAAGAGGGAGAGGAGCAGCCAGGGGAGCTCGAGGAGGAAGAAGAGGAAGGGGAGACGGGAGAAGGGGCGGGGAGGCGTTGTTGTTTTGTGACTTCCACCAGGAGGAGGGGCACGCAACAGCCACCTGCCCGGAGTTCTTAGAGTTGAGGGGTGCCAGAGGGACAGGGAGGCAAGATCCACCGATGAGGATAGTGGAGGTGCAGCAGGGAGAAGCGGAGGACAGGTGTGAAGACCGGGTGGATGTGGGGACCCGGGGAGGAATCGGGGTGATTCATGGAGGAGTGGGGATTGAGGCAACCCGTAAGGGGAGCCTTCAAACCATGTACCGGAGAGGGGTAGCCTCAACCTCCCAGGTTCCCCCACCAGAAGAAAAGATCA
The DNA here is from genome assembly GCA_039583875.1 of Platanthera guangdongensis. Taxonomy (NCBI): domain Eukaryota; kingdom Viridiplantae; phylum Streptophyta; class Magnoliopsida; order Asparagales; family Orchidaceae; genus Platanthera; species Platanthera guangdongensis. The sequence continues at coordinate 225,603,738 of CM077163.1, read as the reverse complement.
CTTTCTCATCAGCGGACATGCCAGACTATGAAGATCCGTTCTGCGACGCCCTGGTGATCCAGACGGCAGTGGAGAACTATACCGTTTCGAGGATACTGGTAGATAACGGGAGCTCAGTTAACGTCATCTTCAAGAAGGCTTTCGATGAGATGAGGGTGGAAGGGAAGAGGGTCTTAGCGTCGGACGGACCTCTGTTCGGATTCTCCGGGGAGAGGAAGGAGGTGGAAGGAGGAGTAGGGTTGCACGTAAGGTTGGGGGGCGTATCGCGGAACTGCAGGTTCGTGATCGTGGACGCCCCGAGCAGCTACAACGCCATCTTTGGGCGTCCCCTCATCAGCGCCTTTCGCTGCGTCCCCTCCTCGTTCCATCAATGCCTCAAGTTCAACAATGGGGGGGTGCAGGTCAGGGTTAGAGGGGACCCGAAGGTGGCAAGACAATGTTACGTTACGACAGTCAACACCATTTCATGGATGGAGGAGGCGGAAGAATTGGAGATTGAGATGGCGGCCCTAGAAGAGGTTGCGGAGGAAGAGGAGATGGTCCTTGAGGAGGTAAGAAAGGAAGCTGGAGAGATAGCTGGAGAGGAAGTCGGAGAAGGAGAGACAGGGAAGCCGCGAGAGGATGTGCAGAGGGTCCGGGTGAACGAGGAGCAGGAAAGCCCGGAAGGGGCGATGGAAGTAGGGGGGGAAGTGGCAGAGGAAGTCGAGGGGGAGGTCCCGAGGGGGGTAGGAGCCGAGCAGCAGCAGCAGAGAGGGGTGGAGGCGATGAAGATTGAGGAGGAAGAAGGAGAGCCGGAGCTCGAGGAAGATGCGAGGATCGGATGGGAACAGTCGCGGCTGGAACCGGCTGAAGAAGTGGTAGAGATGGAGGTCTTCACCAAAGCAGGAGAGGTGCAAAGGGTGCGGATCAGCGGGGGGTTGAGTCTTGAGGCCCGGGAGCAGGTGCGAGCTTGCATCCAAAGCAACATTGACATCTTCGCTTGGAGCGCGGCGGACATGCCCGGCATCGACGCCGACGTAGCCTGCCACCGCCTGAAGCTGGATCCCCGCGCCCGCCCCATCCGTGAGAAGATGAGGGCCATCGCCACCAAGCTGGAGAAGCCCATTCGCGAGGAGGTCAAGAAGCTCCTGGAGGCGGGCTTCATCTCAGAGATCCAGTATCCAGGCTGGATCTCCAATGTGGTAATGGTAAAAAAAGGATGTGGTAAATGGAGGATGTGTGTAGACTTATCTTTACTGAATAAATCATGCCCTAAGGATTGCTACCCCCTGCCTCGGATCGACGCGCTGGTTGACTCAGCCATCGGTTTTTCTGTCATGAGTTTTTTAGATGCTTTTTCAGGTTACCACCAAATCCGGATGCACCCTCCTGACACCAAGGATGTGTCCTTCATCACAAGGGAGGGGTGCTTCAGCTACAAGATGATGCCATTTGGGTTAAAGAACGCAGGGGCTACCTATCAGCGCATGATGGATCGGGTCTTCCGGGATCAGAGAGGGAGGAACTTGGAGGTCTACGTCGACGACCTAATGATCAAAAGCAAATGCATAATTTCGCACTTGCAAGACCTCGAGGAAACATTCGCCACCCTGAGAAGATTTAAAATGAGGCTGAATCCCCTGAAGTGTGTCTTCGGGGCAAGCCGCGGGAAGTTCCTCGGGCATCTCCTGACTCCGGAAGGAGTGGAGCCCAACCCGGACAAAGTCAAGGCCATCCTGGATTTGGAGTCACCTCGCGACGTCAAGGAGGTCCAGCGCTTGACAGGCAAGCTGGCTGGGCTAAGCAGGTTCCTCTCCCGGGCGGGAGACAAGTGTTCTTCATTCTTTAAAGTGCTGTGGGGAAATCAAAGGTTCGAATGGACGGCCGAGTGCGAAGAGGCTTTCCAAGGGCTAAAAAGGCAACTCTCTCAGACTCCCCTCCTTCAGAGCCCAAAGGATGGGGAGGACTTGACCTTGTACCTCGGAGTAGGGGCGGAGGCGGTAAGCTCCGTCCTAGTAAGAGAAGAAGGAAAGAAGCAGCTTCCCATCTACTACGTCAGTCGAATATTGAGAAATGCAGAGCTTCGCTACCCCATCCTGGAAAAGCTCGCTTATGCCTTGATCATCTCGGCCAGAAAGCTCCGGCCGTACTTTCAAGCGCATTCGATTAGGGTGGTGACCGACCACCCCCTCCGCAAGATTTTCGAAGGAGTGGAGCACTCGGGGAGGTTGGCTAAGTGGTCCATTGAGCTAAGCGAGTTCGACATCTCCTTTGTACCAAGGCTCTCCATCAAGGCGCAGGCAGTGGCGGACTTTCTAGTAGACTACGTTGTTGAGGTTGAGGGGGAAGAGCAGCAACCGCGAGAAGCATGGAAGTTGACAGTTGATGGGGCCTCAGGAAGGCACTCCCTAGGGGCGGGGGTGGTGTTGACGAGTCCCCAGGGGGTGACCATAGAGCAAGCAGTCATTTTACATTTCCCAGTGACCAACAATCAAGCGGAGTATGAGGTTGTTATTGCTGGCCTTCGCCTGACAAAGGAGCTGGGGATTCAGGAGGTAGAAGTCTTCACTGATTCAAAGGTAGTGACATCGCAAATCCGGGGAGAGTTTGAAACTAGGGAGCCAACCCTCATCAGATACCTCTCCAAGGTAAGGGTGATCATCGGAGGATTTCGGTCTTTCTCAATTCAACATATTCCAAGGGAAGAAAGTGTAGCCGCCGATCGACTGGCCAAGTTCGGACCTCGGGTAGGAGGGACCTTGACGGAGCTATTCCGACCGGCTATAGAGGAGGGAGAGCTGATGATGGTGGATCGACAGCCCTCGTGGGTGGATCCATTTGTGGCCTTCCTAACCACCGGTGAACTGCCCGAGGGGACCAAGGTTGGGAGAAGCTTCAAGCGCAAGGCGGCTCACTACTTGATGATGGAGGGGGGTCTGCATCGTAAGATGTTGTCAGGGCTTCTAGCCAGATGTGCGACCGAAGAAGAAATCCCGAAGATTTTAAGGGAGGTGCATTCGGGTGAGTGCGGCAGTCACTCTGGAGGAAGGACACTGGAGGCCAGGGTGGTCAGACAGGGGTACTTCTGGCCCACCCTAAGAAAGGATGCCATGGAGTTTGCAAGGAGGTGTCAAAAATGTCAACTCTACGCCCCCCTTCAACTCTTGGCAGCTCAAAGACTCCGGAGTATCACGGCGCCATGGACATTTGCTATCTGGGGAATGGACTTGGTTGGGCCTTTCCCTCCGGCTAGTGGACAGAGGAGGTTCCTCTTGGTCATGATTGATTACTTCTCGAAGTGGTTAGAGGTTAAAGCCTTAGCCAAGGTCACCTCGTAGGTTATAAGGAACTTCATCTGGGGAGAGATCATTTGTAGACATGGGTTGACCCAAGCAATAGTGACCGATAACGGCCCCCAGTTTGCCAGCGAGGAGTTCATCAGCTTCTGCGCTCAACTGGGAATAGATCTCCGGTTTGCCTCCGTCCATCACCCTCGAAGTAACGGCCAAGTGGAAGCAGCAAACAAAATCATTGTAAATCTACTAAAGAAGAAGGTGGAAAACTTGAAGGGAAATTGGGTGGAACAGCTCCCATCGGTCCTGTGGGCACTACGAACGACTCCGAACACGGCCACTGGTGAGACCCCCTTCAAGCTCTCTCATGGGTGTGAAGCCGTCCTACCAGTGGAGTTTGAGGTCCGGTCCCCGCGAGTCACAGCCGCGGGCGAAGGTGACGAGGCTTGGAGGGTGGAAAATGAAGAAGGGCAGCGCCTCTCGTTAGATATGATGGAGGAACTGCGGGACGTGGCGGCTATCAGGCAAGAAGAAGTCAAGCGACGGATGGCTAAGCATTTTGACAAGCACGTCAGGGTCAAGCAGTTCGCAGAAGGGGATCTGGTGCTGAAAAAGGTTGACGTGGCAGGAAGATCGGCTCCCGTGGGTAAGCTCCACCCGAACTGGGAAGGTCCATACATAGTGAAGGAAGTCCTCGGAACAGGGGGATACTACCTCCAGAACGTAGAGGGAAGAGCCCTAAGCCACACTTGGAGTGGTGATGATCTGAAACGCTTCTACCCCTGAGGGAGGAGAGATGTAACCATGTATCTTAAGATTAAACTTGTTACATTATACCAATTGATTCTCCTTTAGCTAGTGCCGAATTTTCCATGGCATAATATAGTTGAATATTTTGTGATACCCCGAGCTCGGCTCGGCCCCAGGTAGACCCGCTGCGCAGGCTCTCATCTAGCTGGCAGGTCCGAAGGCTCGCCTGTGGGGGATAGGTTTGGATGGTTTGAGATCTTCATCGGCACCCCGAGCTCGGCTCGGCCCCAGGTAGACCCGCTGCGCAGGCTCTCATCTAGCTGGCAGGTCCGAAGGCTCGCCTGTGGGGGATAGGTTTGGATGGTTTGAGATCTTCATCGGCACCCCGAGCTCGGCTCGGCCCCAGGTAGACCCGCTGCGCAGGCTCTCATCTAGGGCTAGGCTCATCTTCATCGGCACCCCGAGCTCGGCTCGGCCCCAGGTAGACCCGCTGCGCAGGCTCTCATCTAGCTGGCAGGTCCGAAGGCTCGCCTGTGGGGGATAGGTTTGGATGGTTTGAGATCTTCATCGGCACCCCGAGCTCGGCTCGGCCCCAGGTAGACCCGCTGCGCAGGCTCTCATCTAGCTGGCAGGTCCGAAGGCTCGCCTGTGGGGGATAGGTTTGGATGGTTTGAAATCTTCATCGGCACCCCGAGCTCGGCTCGGCCCCAGGTAGACCCGCTGCGCAGGCTCTCATCTAGCTGGCAGGTCCGAAGGCTCGCCTGTGGGGGATAGGTTTGGATGGTTTGAAATCTTCATCGGCACCCCGAGCTCGGCTCGGCCCCAGGTAGACCCGCTGCGCAGGCTCTCATCTAGCTGGCAGGTCCGAAGGCTCGCCTGTGGGGGATAGGTTTGGATGGTTTGAAATCTTCATCGGCACCCCGAGCTCGGCTCGGCCCCAGGTAGACCCGCTGCGCAGGCTCTCATCTAGCTGGCAGGTCCGAAGGCTCGCCTGTGGGGGATAGGTTTGGATGGTTTGAAATCTTCATCGGCACCCCGAGCTCGGCTCGGCCCCAGGTAGACCCGCTGCGCAGGCTCTCATCTAGCTGGCAGGTCCGAAGGCTCGCCTGTGGGGGATAGGTTTGGATGGTTTGAGATCTTCATCGGCACCCCGAGCTCGGCTCGGCCCCAGGTAGACCCGCTGCGCAGGCTCTCATCTAGCTGGCAGGTCCGAAGGCTCGCCTGTGGGGGATAGGTTTGGATGGTTTGAAATCTTCATCGGCACCCCGAGCTCGGCTCGGCCCCAGGTAGACCCGCTGCGCAGGCTCTCATCTAGCTGGCAGGTCCGAAGGCTCGCCTGTGGGGGATAGGTTTGGATGGTTTGAAATCTTCATCGGCACCCCGAGCTCGGCTCGGCCCCAGGTAGACCCGCTGCGCAGGCTCTCATCTAGCTGGCAGGTCCGAAGGCTCGCCTGTGGGGGATAGGTTTGGATGGTTTGAGATCTTCATCGGCACCCCGAGCTCGGCTCGGCCCCAGGTAGACCCGCTGCGCAGGCTCTCATCTAGCTGGCAGGTCCGAAGGCTCGCCTGTGGGGGATAGGTTTGGATGGTTTGAAATCTTCATCGGCACCCCGAGCTCGGCTCGGCCCCAGGTAGACCCGCTGCGCAGGCTCTCATCTAGCTGGCAGGTCCGAAGGCTCGCCTGTGGGGGATAGGTTTGGATGGTTTGAAATCTTCATCGGCACCCCGAGCTCGGCTCGGCCCCAGGTAGACCCGCTGCGCAGGCTCTCATCTAGCTGGCAGGTCCGAAGGCTCGCCTGTGGGGGATAGGTTTGGATGGTTTGAGATCTTCATCGGCACCCCGAGCTCGGCTCGGCCCCAGGTAGACCCGCTGCGCAGGCTCTCATCTAGCTGGCAGGTCCGAAGGCTCGCCTGTGGGGGATAGGTTTGGATGGTTTGAAATCTTCATCGGCACCCCGAGCTCGGCTCGGCCCCAGGTAGACCCGTTGCGCAGGCTCTCATCTAGCTGGCAGGTCCGAAGGCTCGCCTGTGGGGGATAGGTTTGGATGGTTTGAGATCTTCATCGGCACCCCGAGCTCGGCTCGGCCCCAGGTAGACCCGCTGCGCAGGCTCTCATCTAGCTGGCAGGTCCGAAGGCTCGCCTGTGGGGGATAGGTTTGGATGGTTTGAAATCTTCATCGGCACCCCGAGCTCGGCTCGGCCCCAGGTAGACCCGCTGCGCAGGCTCTCATCTAGCTAGCAGGTCCGAAGGCTCGCCTGTGGGGGATAGGTTTGGTCTGGTTGGCTAGATTTGTACAAGGCAGGAAACACGTTGAGGATACCAAGTGAAAAGGGAAAAGGATGGGATGGATCTCGGCTGAGGTAGATCTCGGCAGGGATTGATCTCGGCAGGGATGGATCTCGGCTGAGATAGATCTCGGCAGGAATGGATCTCGGCAGGAGAGTCCCTATCAAAGGGATCTCGAGGTGGGAAGGCTTTCGCCAAAAAGGCCCCTCTCGGCGCTCTCTCGAACAAACAGGCGAGAGCGTTAGGCGACGGGCCAGAGGGAGCTCGCGCAGTCTAGAGGGGACGGTCCCGTCCTAAGGATCCGAGGGTTACGCTTCCGGCTGGCCGGTTACCGCGGGTTCTTGCTGATTCATCGCTACGAATTTCCTATGAAGGCCAGGGGCCTTGGCGGAAGCCTACGCCAAAAGCATTCGACTACGACAACCACATCAAACACATTCGCAAATAACAAAAAATGTTCGCAAGAAAAAATATTTGCATTAACAAATACTGAATACAGGTACAAAGTGATAGCGTCTCGCGCTTTTACATGAAAGTGAAGAACAAAAACAAGAAGAGGACCCTCAAGGGGACAAGCTGTACCCTTCTGAAGTCTCGCTGGAGCTTCCGCTAGAGCTTCCGCCGGAGCTCCCCCCGGAGGTCTCACCATCCGCCTCGGGGGACTTTGGGACATCCGAGGGAGGAGTATCGGGGGCGCCAGGGGGCTTAGGGACGGGCTCGAAGAGCCACGGGACAAGTTGTGGAGCGGTAATGTCTTTGCCCCTTTCGTCCCAGCAGTTGATGTCGCGCAGCGTCTCCAGCGTCAGCTTCACGGTTGCTTGCGCGTTCCCCTGAAGGAGCTTGTCGATGTCATAAGCCGAGTAATACTGGCTCTTCAATCTCTCGTCCAGCGGAGGGGGGGCACTCGCCTCGAGGCGCGCGATCTGTTCTCGCAGGAGAACGTTGTCATATCGGGCCTGAGACAGCTCCTCGCGAAGGGCGGCTTGAGCGGAATCCTGAACAACGGGAGGTTAGCATAAGAAAAAGGTTAGGATTGCGAGAACAACTGATTAGGAAAAGTCTCGCTTACCCCTTCCGCTCGGCGCGAGGATAGTAGTTGCTGGGTCTCGGCCAGCTCCTTGGCCAGAGAGGCCGCCCGGGCCACCGCATCCTCCCTGGCCTTCAACATATCTTGAAAGTTGCGGTCTATCGTGATGCTCCGCCGGGCGCACATGTGCGCGAGCTCCAGCCCACGCATTAAAGCGCGAGTGGAGTCATATGCCAGCATCCGGGTCGACATCCTGTCGAAGACGCTAGCACCCTCCCGGCTGTAGAGGCCATACCCTAAGGCGAAAGCTTCGCCGGTGACCTCGTCGCGCTCGGCCCAGCTCGGCAAGAGGGACGAGACCGTGACCTTGTTGGCGTCGGGGTCCCATTGCAGCAGCGGCTTGTTCTCCGCGTCCAGATACCTCACGCCGAGGCCAAAGTTACGATGGCCCCGCGGCACCTCTTCAGACGGGGGTTGGCCGGAGGTCCCGGCGGCGACACCCTCGCTCTCGGCGGCGCCAGGGGTCCGAGGGTTCTCGGCAGGAGTCCCCGAGCCGCCCCTGGTGGCCGCAACCCTGCTTGCTGCCTCCAAGACCTCCTCGAAGGAGCGGATGGGGGGGAGAGGTTGGACGGGCTGGACAACCGCAGCCTTGCCCTTCTCGGTATCCATGGTCTTGGGCCTCTTGATTGCCTGAGGTGCGGAAGCAACCGGTTTTCGCTTCACAACACCGCTCGAGGGAGGGAGGCCCGGTTCCTTTCGGCAGGCTTGCGCGGCGGCTTTCGCAAGAGCCAGCAGGTCCTTCGGAGGCTGACTCTCTCCGGCGCGAGCCTCGTCAAAAGGCTGGCGGAGAGGGATTTCGCGCTCTCCTACAAAAGACAACAGTGATAAGCTCTAATCTCGGAAAAGGCAAGAAAAAAGACAAGTGAAGGCGAGACCCTACCTTCTCCCGGAAGCACAGGGGAAAGAGAATCGACGTCTCGCCGGAGGTGGAGGACGTCGAAGTCCTTGGTTCCGAAGAACTCAAGGAGGGCGCTCTCGCGGGAGCCCAAGGACGGAGGCTTGTAGGCGGCATCCTCATATTAGATGGGGGCCAAGGGTACGTTCCCGAAGTCGCCGGAGACGTAGATGAACTTCTCGCCCCAATGATGATGCTTGTTGGCGAGACCGATCGTCTTCAGAAGCTGCCCGGAAAAGAACACCACGCCTCCTTTCGCGCGGAAGGTAAACAGCTTGCGGAAGATCGGCAGGCTGAACTCGATCCTCTCGGAGCGCATGTAGCATATGAATGCCACGAGAATGGCAACTGAATTAGGATTCAGCTGCGCGGGAACCACCCCGTAGTACCGGAGAGCCTGTCGCATCTCAGGCCACAGCGGAAGGCGGAAGCCCACCTCGAAGTGTTCTATGGGGATGGCGAGCTCCCCCTCCCCGGCAGTGTTGACCTTGTCATGACTGCCCGGGGGCCGCGCGACGAAGCCAGCGGGAACGTGCTGGGCCTTGGTCAGATTGAACTCCTCCAGAGTGAGGGTGCAGGAAGGGAAGAGGTGCTTTTGGAAGGCTTCCGCACAGTTCGATCGTCCTTCACCACCACCCGGCATCGCGATAGGGATTGAAGGCGAGATCTACGGGGAGAAGGCGAGAGCGAGAACAAGGCGAGAACGGAAGTGGAAGACAGAAAAGGGGCGAGAGCTTTGCGAAGACTGCGAGAACAACAGCAAAGAGGAGAGAGACTGGAGTCAGAGTAATGAATGTGGTAGGTGGGCCTCCTATTTATAGGAAATCGTGGTAATGATGGTTGTTTTCAGAAAGGCGGCGAGGGTACAGCCGCCGCGTCCTAGGTCAGCGACGCTTCGTTTTTCCCGCCCGAATCTGACAGCGATCGATTAAACAGCTGGCGCGAATGTTGCAAAGTGTCAGGCGGCAGGAAAAGTAGGCGGAAGCAAGGTGGTTCTCGCCACCCCAAAGAGCTGGGAAGATAACTCATACGCATACAAAAATATTAAAGACAGAGCCGTCGCTCTCGCTGAGCGGGAACGCGATAAAAAATAATAACAATATAATAAGCAAACAAAGTGCGGGAACAACAGTTACGACTCCAAGCGAAAAAGAAAGTGAGGGTACATTAGAGAAGGGAAGGCCAGGGGAAGAGGAGGGGAGGTCTCGCGCTTCAGTACGGCTCCCAGCGCCATTTCCCTTGCTCCCAACGCCATTTGCCTCGATCCCGCAACTTGGTCCGGGGGGGCGCTTGCGGGTTGAAGTAGGATGACAGAACGCTGCATCCTAGGTCAACCCGGCGAGACAGGTCCCGGATTCTCTCAATGCATCTCTCAGGTGAAGACCCAGCGGTAGCTCCCCCGGGCCGGTCCATCTCGCCTAGAAGGAAGTCTCGCTCCAAGGACTCCAGCCTCTTCTCCACTGACTGGCGAAACTCTCGGGTCGCAAGGTCGCAGACCCGTTCTCGCCGGATGAGTTTCGACAGAACGGCGGCAACCTTCTTCCCTCGTCTTTTTGCGCTCCCGGCACCGGTCAGGATCTCCTCCATCTCGTCAGATGAAGGGAAGGGAGAGCTCTCGCCGTCCTCTCCCTCTCTTTCTTCTTCTTCCTCTTCTTCTTCTTCTTCTTCCTCTACCTCGGCGCCAGGCCGCGAGTCCTTGTCCCCTATCAAAATAAGCCCCATTTTAGCGAAAACTAAAGGGTAGCAGCGATAAAACGGCTGTATACCTTCGGAGTGGCGAGGCCCCCCGGTCGACGGCAGGCGAGAAGGCCCGCCCCCCCCCCCCCCCTCTGCTCCAAAGAGGAGGTGGATTGGCTTTCCTTTGCCTGGGGGGTAGACTTTGCGGATGGTGATCCCGGCCTGATCAAGAGCGGGGGAACGGGTCTCCTCAACCGCTAGAAGGCTAGAGTCTAGCGGTGGTGCAGGGATCTCGGCATCTTTTCCTCTCGCCGGTAGGGAGGAGTCAGCCGCATGGGCAGACTGATTCGCTGTTCTCGCCCCACCATCCCGGGTGACGAGATCTGGAGGTGCGGAAACTGGCGCTGCGAGAATCAGGTCAGTATTTAAAAATACCAGGCGAAGCCAAGAAGGAAACCTTTACCAGCGGTGTTCGGGTCTGGCGGAGGAGGCGCATCGGGAACCCGCGGCTGATCATCGTGATGGCTAGAGAGGGGATCCGAACGTTCTCGCGGGGACGCGACAGCATCGGGAACCGTCTCCTGCGAGAGGTATCAAGTTAAGCAATTGAGCAACTGGTTGTTAATGGGTATATCAAGCTTACCTTCCGCGGCGAGGCGCCGTCCGCGCAACTAGGGGTCGGGGTGGGCGGGCTCCTGTTCTCGCGGGATAGGTCCCGCTGAACCACCTTCGCCTTCTTCTTCTTCTTCTTCTTAGGCAAAGGAGGCTCAGCAACTGACGGCTGTCTCGCTAGCCATGGGGCGACAAGGGCACTATTAGCCCTAGCTCGCGCCTGCGCCGCGTTGATGCGGTCCTGCAGATCCTGCGGAAGAGGTTTATCGGCACGCTTAGAAGGCATCGCAAGAGAGGGCGAGAGCTCAGAAGGAAAACGACGGCCCGAGGAAAGTGTTATGACCGTCTATCGGCACTCATATTTATAGACACCGTACGGCCCACCGAAAGATTCCCTGATGTTGACACGTGCTCAGCGAATATTTTTGGGGGTTGGACATGTCTTTTCGAGCGCGGTGCTAGCTCAAAAAGAGCGGGGATTGTGTACAACCCCATATTCGCTGAGCCAGACAAGGAGGCACAATGGTCGCAGGAGGGTTAACCAAAGTGGTCCCGCCCTCAGGGGGATCTCGCCCACAGAAGGCGGGAACGCTCTCGCCGGGTGCTATAAGAGAGAAATCGTGGGCCGAGAACGCCAAGCGCGGGCCGCGCGGAAGCACTCTCGCCCAAACCAAGCTCCTATCTCAAAGGGTTCTCGCCTAAGCCAAGCGAGAACGGTCGCGCCATACCCTGGGCAGAAGGGTCTCGGCATAGTTCCCGCCGAGTTCTCGCCGAGTGGGGCCCAGGGCCTTTGAAGGAATGTCTTAATTGCCCTCAGGAGAAATTACTTCAGTACCCTCAGGAAAACAGCGGGATTCATCTATTGGCAGACCAACTAGGGGCTTTTCAGTAAATTCAGGACAGCAAAATGCTATAAATAGACCCATAAGGGCTCCTTAGAAAGCAAGCGATCATTGTCTCCGGAATTCTAGTGCTTTCTGAGGAGCTCCTAGCCCAGCTTTGGCTTTGGAGGGGAAGCTCTCAGAGATCTTCCGGGTGTGAGGTGGGACCTCCCTGCTGAGGCTTTTGGGTCAGTCTTAGGTCCTTAGAATCCAGTCAAGGGGTGAGACTTGAGAGAAGTAGGTTTCAGCTGCACCCCTTTTTCTTCGAACTTCAGTTGAGGTCAAATTTGGCTTCAACAGCTATGATACTTGCAAATGCATACAGGGAAGGAACCGCTGCCCCGGGCATGGGGTAGGGTCGTTATAAGTGGTCAGCTATAGCTGATCGTTACTTTGTTTACCGCTCTTTGGTGGATGTCTACTTGCAGGTGCTGCAGCTTGAAATGAAATGAGCGGATTGAAAGCTTGCTGTTAAGGCCCTTGAAGTCCAAGTGCATCGTGGTTGGATTTCATGTGTGGCCGGCCTGCGTACCGATGTACGAACTTATATATGTGTAAAAAGAGAAACATGTAAGGCCTTAAGGCCATGTGTGTGTGGGTTGTATACATTCTTGGTTTTGGATATGGAAATGTGAAAGTTATGTATTAGTGGACATTCCTGGAGTTGAGTTCATGTAACTTAAATATGCTGCGCTAGAATGGATTGGGTTAAGGATACGAATAGAATTTGATCACCACAAGTAATTCTGTCACTTGTCTGTGCCATATGGCGTGGGGCCCCGGCCGGACCGACCGTTATATGTCATGTGAAGAGTGGGGGCGTTACAAAGTGGTATCAGAGCCAGGTTGAGATTGTTTAGGAGGAGAGAACAGAATTGAACTCACGAATGTCCACTAGGAATGTATTTCATGCACATGACGTGCGTGAGTGTGTACTCAATGTATTAGTACCGTTATGATCTGACTTCTTCATGGTGTTCTGTACATCGATAGGTGGCGAGGAGTGGAACTGGGCCGTCTGAGCCCCAGCGGTCAGATGAGAGTGTAGCACCGGTTGAAGCGCCTACGCCTCCTTTGGCGGAGACCATTCGGGTGGTGACAAAAACAGTGCTCGCCGTATTGCAGACACAACCTGCAAGGCCTGCAGTGGTACCTGTGCCACTTGGTGTTCGGCAAGAGCATGTGGATGAGCAGTTGAAAATCTTTATGGAATTTCATTCACCCACGTTTGGCGGGGCAATTTCCCCAACGCAGGCGGAAGATTGGCTTGCGAGAGTAAAACGAATTATGACTGCAATCAGGACAGTGGAGGAGCAGAAAGTGACGTTAGCCACTTTTTTGTTGGAAGGAGATGTGAGGTTATGGTGGGATGAGATGGAGGTGCATTACTTGGCCGGTCGCGGGTTAGCGGAAGTTTCTATGGAAGAATTCTTCTGCTTGTTTTTAGCCAAGTACGTGTCAGTGACCCAGCGGATTGCTATGGAGAATGAATTTTTATGTCTGGTGCAGGGTGAGCGGGATATTGATACATATCTGCATGAATTTACTAGACTAAGGCAGTATGCGGGATCTACTTTTGCCGAGGAAGCCCGAAAGACGAATCGATTTTATGAGGGCCTTCGGGATGAGTTAAGGTTGACACTTCCGAGTTCGGTGAGCCAAGGTTTCTAAGTGTTGGTAGACACAACCCATGCATTGGATAAGGATATGAAGCGAGTGCAAGAAACGAGGAGACTGGCGATGGAGAAGCCAGAATTCAAAGTCCCGCAGTCGGAACAATTGGATTTTCAGAAATGAGAGAAGAAGAGATTCAAGCCTGCGGAACAAACCTCATCGAATGTTGAAAATGCGGAAAACAGGGGCATATAACCTCTAACTGTCGAAGCGGCCCTCCTAGAAGTGAGAAAACGACGGGTGTGTCTTATGAAGATAAGGGTAAAGCAGTGGCTGAATCATCTGCATCCCGGACGCAGCCTCGATTGCATAATATGGAAGTACAAGAGCCGCAAAGTGCACTTGGTGAAATTCAACCTCGGGTTTTCAATTTGGCATTTACCGAGGAGTTTAAACGCTATTTGCAAAATAATACGGATGAACGGAAATAAATGTGACCCGTCTTCTATGTGTGTATAGTATGTATCTGTATCTGTGATATATGGGATATATGAGATGTGATATATGAGATGTGATATGTACATGGCGGGTTAAATGGATATATGACTATGTTGTTCTTTGGTTTGCTTGTGCTATCGTTTGGTCTGGTGAACACTTTTGTTGTGGCTGATTGGAGTGAGCCAATTTTCGAGGACAAAATTCTTTGAAGGAGGGGAGAATTGTAACACCCCAAACTCAATTTGGGTCATTTTGGGTTCAGGCATGGGTGACACGGCCTGGGACACGGGCGTGTCCCAGGGCGTGTCGTGCTTGGGTTGTGTCAGGTCGTGCGGTTGGCGAATTTTGCTCGACGATCGTCGAGTGTCGAGTGAGGACACGGCCTGTGATACGGGCGTGTCACAGGGCGTGTCAATGTGGTCGACGAACTCAGCCCGATGTTTTGAGCCAGGGCGTGTTTGCGGGACACGGGTATGTCCAGGTGCACACGACCTAGAATACGGGCGTGTCCCAGGGCCGTGTGAGTCTCGGGTGCTTTTGAGGTTGTGCAGCCTGATGAACACGGCCACAGACACGGGCGTGTCTGAAGGCGTGTCAGGGGACACGGCCCGTGACACAGGCGTGTCTAACGGCCGTGTACTGGTTGGCTGTCAGTCGGTTGTCTGCCGCTTAAGTGACACGGCCTGTGACACGGGCGTGTCACAGGGCGTGTCAGGCCGTGTTCATGCTTTTTTGGACAATTCTGAGCTGTTTGATTCCCTCTTTCTGGATCCAATGGATAGGATTTCTCCATGTATTGATAAGGCCGGGGAAAAGGGGATTTAACCCTTCCTCTTCATTATCTTCTTCTTCTTCTCATTTCAAGAGAGAGCAAGAAGAGGGGAGTGCAAGGGAAGGAGGGAGGAAGAGAAGCCAGCTGCTAGAGGAGCTGCGGAGTGCAGAACGAAGATCTGAGAGCGGATTCGTGAAGGCTAAGCCGAGGCGGTGACTGCCATCCGGCTACTTCATGGCGCCGAAGCGATCTTCAAGGGTAACGATCTCCTTCGTGGACATCGAAGTCCTTTCATTATATATATGCGTGGAATCCTCCACCAAAAGGTGGATTCGCAAAGTGATTTCGTCGTTGAGTCTGCATCTAGAGCCGGAATTGTGGAGTACGACATATGCATGCTGTGTGAAGCCCATCTGGCCCGTTAGTCTGGATTTGTGATGATCATGGGTAAATCGGAGAAGACTCCGTGGATTTGCAAAGATGCTATGTGCTTCGTGTCTTGGATGATTGAATGCTATGTGTGGATGGTATGCTCATGTGTGGGCTATCCATGGATATGATCTTGGATGCTTTGCGAAGCTCCTTGTGGTTTGCTCTGCGAGAGAGGGAAGCTGCGGCTACCCAGGAAGGGAAGGCCGACCCGCGTCACGGTGCGCCAGTGAAGATGTGAGCACGGGCAAGGCTAACCCGTACCTGGGCATGATGGAGATATTGATTGGTGGCAGTGTTCGGGAGGGTGCGATAGCCCGACTTGCTACACCGAAATAAAAGCGGGTCGATCTGTTGGATGAATGCTCATGTTTGCCATGCGGTACGTACCTCTGCTTGGTTTGGGCGGAATGCAACCAGCATGCGTGTTGGGGTGACTAGGACCGGCCAGCCAATGAGTTAATTACCATGCGATTGGTGGTGTGACCACGGGTTTCCGGTACACCGTAAGGTGCCCTGAGTGCACGAAGCGTCTGGCTGCGGTCGGCGTTTGTGATTTGTTGTGTGTGTGATTGTGATTGGTAGCTATGATACTTGCAAATGCATACAGGGAAGGAACCGCTGCCCCGGGCATGGGGTAGGGTCGTTATAAGTGGTCAGCTATAGCTGACCGTTACTTTGTTTGCCACTCTTTGGTGGATGTCTACTTGCAGGTGCTGCGGCTTGAAATGAAATGAGCGGATTGAAAGCTTGTTGTTAAGGCCCTTGAAGGCCAAGTGCATCGTGGTTGGATTTAATGTGTGACCGGCCTGCGTGCCGATGTACGAACTTGTATATGTGTAAAAAGAGAAACATGTAAGGCCTTAAGGCCATGTGTGTGTGGGTTATATACATTCCTGGTTTTGGATATAAAAATGTGAAAGTTATGTATTAGTGGACATTCCTGGAGTTGAGTTCATGTAACTTAAATATGCTGCGCTAGAATGGATTGGGTTAAGGATACGAATAGAATTTGATCACCACAAGTAATTTTGTCACTTGTCTGTGACATATGGCGTGGGGCCCCGGCCGGACCCACCGTTATATGTCATGTGATGAGTGGGGGCGTTACAGTTGGTGGCCACAACCTCCCTTTGATGAGGTGAACTCGATAGTCAAGCCCGCACTACAGGGACTTCCCAGGAGGTCAGCCATCCCAGTACTACTCCAGCCCGATCACGCTTAACTATGAAGTTCTTTCAACTCTCATCACCAATTGAGCTGCAACTCAATTGGTGATGAGAGTTGAAAGAACTTCATAGTTAAGCGTGTTCGGGCTGGAGTAGTACTGGGATGGGTGACCTCCTGGGAAGTCCCCGTAGTGCGGGCTTGACTATCGAGTTCACCTCATCAAAGGGAGGTTGTGGCCACCAACAACCCGCCAGTGAGCAGAGGCACCGATTGAGGCAGTCCATGGAGAGGGGTTGGGGTGCTTGGGTTGCAGCCCGGTAACGGTCCGTCGTAGGCCTAGTGGTGTTGATCCACGGACGTCAAAGGGGACGTTACAATAAAAGTGCACTTTTTATTGTAACGTCCCCTGGGCCGTCCGTGGGCCTCGGCCCACTAGGCCTCCGTTAGACAATTACCGGGCTGCAGCCCAAGCACCCCAACCCCTCTCCCTCCACGGGCGGGTTGTTGGTGGCCACAACCTCCCTTTGATGAGTGAAATTCTCCCGTTAAGCGGACAACACGGTGACTTCCCAGGAGGTCATCCATAGTTAAGCGTGCTCGGGCTGGAGAAGTCCTGGGATGGGTGACCTCCTGGGAAGTCCCTGTGTTGTCCGCTTAACGGGATAATTTCACTCATCAAATAGAGGTTGTGGCCACCAATAACCCGCCCGTGGAGGGAGAGGGGTTGGGGTGCTTGGGTTGCAGCCCGGTAACGGTCTAACGGAGGCCTAGTGGGCTGAGGCCCACGGACGGCCCAGGGTACGTTACAACAGTGCAACACACTTCTGCAGTCTCGACGTCCACGAGACAGCTTCCCCTGCAAACAAAATCATGTACCCTGACGTCGACCTCATGGAATCCACATCTCCAGCCATGTTTGCATTAGTGTAGCCCAACAGTTTTGGCTCACTATCTCGAAATATCAGCGTCAAGTTTGAAGTCCCTTACAGGTATCTCAGAATCCACTTCACTGTGCTCCAATGCTCTCTCCCGGGATTGGAGAGAAATCTACTGACTGTCTAAACGGCATGCACAATGTCTGGACGTGTACACACCATCGCATACATGAGGCTCCCAACTGCAGATGCATACGAAATCTTCTGCATTGCCTCGATCTCCTCGGGTGTGTTGGGGCACTGATCAGCGGTAAGCCTGAAGTTAGCCGCAAGAGGTGTGCTCACCTTCTTTGCCTGATTCATATCAAATCTCTGCAGAACTTTGAGGATGTACCGCTCCTATGATAACCAGAGCAATCTGGCACCCCTGTCCCTGCGAATTTGCATCCCCAAAATGGTTTTTGCAGCACCCAGATTCTTGATCACAAAGGTACAATTCAGCTGTCGCTTCAAATCTGAAATGCGAGCAGTATTCCTCCCGATAATCAACATGTCGTCCACGTACAACAGTAGAATGATGAAATCTTCTGGAGCATACTGCTTGATGAACACACAGTGGTCAAGGGTGGTCCTCCTGAAGTCGATCTCCCCCATGAATGAATCGAACTTCCTATATCATTGCGACGGAGCCTGCTTCAAGCCATATAGACTCTTCTGCAAGCGGCACACCAGACCTTCCTTCCCTCTGACACTGAAACCCTCAGGCTGCTCCATATATAGCTCCTCCTCAAGATCACCATGCAGAAAGGCGGTCTTGACATCCATCTGCTCAATCTCCAAGTCAAGCCTTGCAGCGAGGCCAAGAACAACACAAATGGATGACATCTTCACCATAGGTGAGAAGATCTCATCGAAGTCGACACCCTGTCGCTGTCCAAAACCCCTCACCACCAGCCTGGCCTTGTATCTGGGAAGAGTGGAGGAGTCTCCCTGTTTTACCCTAAA
The DNA here is from genome assembly GCA_039583875.1 of Platanthera guangdongensis. Lineage (NCBI taxonomy): Eukaryota > Viridiplantae > Streptophyta > Magnoliopsida > Asparagales > Orchidaceae > Platanthera > Platanthera guangdongensis. Next base: position 225,585,914 of record CM077163.1, on the reverse strand, counting down.
AATCCACCGATTCTTCAGGGCCTTCTTGCTCTTAGGCAATCTCACTAAGTCATATGTATGGTTCTTCGGCAGCGACTGCATCTCCTCCTGCATAGCAGCCATCCACAGACGCTTCTCCATGCTCTCCACAGCTTTGTCATAACTCTCATGCTCCCCTGCATCAGTCAGCAGTATAAAATCTGATACAGAATATCTAGCGGGTGGGTGTCTGGCCCGATCTGACCTCTGTAGGGCAGACTCAGGGGCCGGTGCAGGCACATCATCAGCAATGTCCACAACGACTCCTGGTTCACCATCAGTGGTGACATCATGATCCGGAAGGGTATCAGTATCCTGTGCTGGCTTAGGCTCAGTAGCCTCCTTAGTGTCGTCATCTCCAACTATAGACGACTCTGCAGCAGTACGAGAGTCAACCTCAAACTCACCAGTCTCTTCAGGATCATCAATAGTTTGATCCTCGCAGAAAACAGCATCACGACTACGTACAAGCTTCTTCTCAACTGGATCAAAGAACATATACCCAAACTCTCCGCTGTAGCCGTACCCCAAGAAAATGCACAGTCGGGTCTTCAAATCCAACTTCGATCTTTCGTCTCTAGGAACGTGCACAAAGGCTTTGCAGCCAAATACTCGTAAGTGACTGTAAGAGGGGTCTTTCCCATACCAGACCCTATCTGGGACATCCTCCTACAATGCTGAACTCGACGAGAGGTTGATGACATGCGTTGCAGTAAGAAGAGCCTCGCCCCAAAACATCCCTAGCAGCTTCGACTCAAATAACATACACTGAATCCTCTCCAACAGTGTCTGATTCATCCTCTCAGCTATGTCATTCAGCTGCGGCGTCTTCGACGAGGCCTTCTCATGTCTGATGGCATGGTCCCTGCAGTACTCGTCAAACAGACCAATGTATTCTCACCCATTGTCGGACCTGATGCATCTCAGCCTCTTCCAAGACTGTCTCTCCACCTCAGCGTGAAATCTCCTGAAAGTATCAAGGACCTGATCTTTGGTCTGGATATCATAGACCCAAAGCTTCCTCGAATGATCGTCGATGAAAGTAACGAAGTACAAAGCTCCTCCTCTGGTCTGGACCTTCAGAGGTCCGCAAACATCAGTGTGAACTAGCTCCAATGGCTCCGATCTCCTGGTGGACGTGTGGCTGTGGAATGAAACCCTGTTCTGTTTCCCAGCCATATAGTGGTCGCACCTCTCCAAGTGAATATCAGAAATATCACTAATCAGCTTCTTCGCTAGGCATCCCAATCACTTCTGGCTAATGTACGTGTGCTAGCCTCCTGTGACATAAGGAAGTGGATGCCTCATCCCTAACGGAGTTGGTCTGAGCAGCTTCAGGCCTTCCCTCCATGTAGTACAGACCAGAATCTCTATAACCTCCGGCCATCACAAGTGATCCCCTGATCAATTTCCAGAAATATCCTCTGAAGACACTCAAGTGCCCTTCATCTCCCAGTCTGCCAACAGATATGAGATCGAAGCGAATGTCAGGCACATGTCCCACATCCCTCATAACTAGTAAGGCTTCAGTGCTCATCTTCAAGTGCATTTCTCCACTCCCAAGTACCTTAGACGTATCCCCATTGCCCATCCTTAACACCCCACAGTCATGAGTGGTGTAAGTGGCAAATAGCTCCCTGTATTGGGAGACATGCACAGAGGCTCCAGAGTCAATGATCCAGCATCGGTCATCACACGAGAGTGCAGCTGTGACGTCGTCGCCAACAATAATGATGTTGTCCTTCTCAGTCGAAACGGTGGCTGCCGTGTGACCCTCATCTTTGCCTTTAGTGGAAACTCCCTTCTTCCTCTGATCGTTCTTCAACGAGTAGCAGAATTTCTTGATGTGGCCCTTCTTATGACAGTAGTGACATTCCACGTTCTGATAACGTGTCTTCGACTTGTCCCTACTCTAGCTCCTGCCCTCCTTTCTACCTAGGCTCTTACTCCTTCCTCTCCCCCTGGACTCAGTATAGAAAACTTCAGCTCGTGAAGAAGAGCCTGAAGTCCCCTGAGAATTTTGTCTCACCTCCTTATTCAAGATCCCACTCTTGGCGATCTCCATGAAAACAATCCCCTGGGGGGAAGAATTGATCAGAGATACTCTGACCATCTCCCAAGAGTCTGGAAGTGACTTGAGTAGCCACAAGGCATTCACCTCATCTTCGAAAGTCACCTTCATAGCAGTCAGTCAATCAATAATCCAATGGAACTCGTTGACATGATCCAAAATGGGTGAGCCCTCCCGATATCTGAACTCTCCAAGTTTCTTTAGTAAATACAACTTGTTGATGTCCGTGCTCTTGGCAAACAAAGTCTCGAGAGTCTTCCACATAATCTTTGCATCATTGATGCTGACCACATGGTTATAGACGTTCGACTCCACGAACCGTCTAATAAAGCTACACAACTTTCGATGCTCCACTTTCCATTTCACAGGATCCATGTCCTTTGGCATCTCCTTAAAGATAGGAGCATGCCAACCCTTCACATATATCAAGTCCTCCATCCACAGATGCCACTGGTGATAATTGACACCATTCAACTTTACCATCTAATCCAAACTAGAACCTGATGTGGACTCCATTTCGCTCTACCAACTGGCCGGACCGACCACAGATCTTTGAGCTGACTATCTCAAAGTATGCAATTGGAGAGGATATCCAGCGGACCAGTGTTCGTAAACCACCACTCCCAATTGCACACCCGAGATCACAATCGACTCGTCTTATAACCCCAAAGGTCAGCACGGTAACTGCTCCGTCACGGAACCTGCTCTGTCACTGAACCTGACTCTGATACCACTTGTTGGGAAAGTGAGCAAGCAATCCCGACCAGAGCACCTGTTTGAATTTGAGCAAGAACACAATGTAAGAAAAAACAAATAAAAGGGACATAGGAAATTTTAACGTGGAAAACCCAAATGGGTGAAAAACCCCGGGACGATCGGAGTCCAACCCGGAAAGCCTCTGCTAAAAGTGTGTGAAAAACACACGCACGGATTACATGCTTTCCCTTCACTGATCCACAAAGGATCTCCACTCCACCACAAGCACGATCCACAAAGGATCTACACCACTACAACCAATCTCTTCCAACAAACCACACAGGCACAATATCCGAAAGAGAAATACAACAAAGATAGAGAAGACTTTACAGACCGAAAAATTGGAGTAATGTAAACTTTATTATCCAAAAAAGGTATCAATTACAATGGTATAACCTCCATTTTATAGAATGAAGGAGATGAGAGAGATTACAATTAAGCAATGTGAGACTAAAAATTTACAAGTATATGTGGCTATACAAAAAACAAACCGGACAAGCAGTGCGGTTAGACAAACCGGCTAACCGCCCGACCACCAACAGGAGGAAAGAACAAGCACATAGAGAGCAAGCCATCACAGGAGACCGCTAGACCGCCCGGTCTCCAAGTCGTCTAAGACAAGCCGCCTGACCGCTGGGATACCAAACAGCAACAGCCCGGCACACAGACCGGCTAGGAGAAACCACCAGACCGCCCGGTCTCCGAACAGCAACAAACCGTCCGACCTCCATCCTGCAACACTCCCCCTCAAGCTGGAGCATAGATATCAATCATGCCCAGCTTATCACAGATGTGGAAAAAGGAAGCGGACACTAGCTTGGTGAAGACGTCTGCCAACTCGTTGTCGTAAGTGACGAATGGAGTGCAAATCTATTTTTTCAATATCTCTTGCCGAATAAAATGACAGTCGACTTCTATGTGTTTTGTTCTCTCATGAAAGACCAGATTTTTAGAAATGTATATCACGACCTTGTTGTCACAGAACATAGGAAGATGATAGTTGTAAACCTCTCCTAAATCAAGCATGAGAGCCCGCAATCATTTCAACTCACATGTAGTCGATGTTATGCTATGATATTCCGCCTCTGCACTAGACCTGGAAACCACAGACTATTTTTTGCTCTTCTAACTCACAAGATTGCCTCCAACAAACGTGCAGAAACCTGATGTCGATTTGGGACCCCTTTGTCATCAACATAATTTGAATCAGAGTACGCTTCAACCCTTATATGACCATTCTTCTGAAAAAGGAGTCCTTTCCCTGGTGCTGCTTTAATATACTCTAATATCCTCAGGGCAGATTGTAGATGATACTCCCTAGGAGCTTGCATGAACTGACTCACCTTGCCAACAACATAAGAGATGTAGGGTCTGGTTACCATGAGATAAATGAGCTTGCCCACCATACGCTGATACCTCGTAAGATCGGATATAAGAGGCGAATCATCTGTCCAAGTTTTGTCTTCTCCAGCAGCCATATGACAACGTGCAGGTTTAGCACCAATCAATCCTGCCTCCTTTAAAAGATCAAGAGCATACTTCTGTTGGGAAAGGACCATGGAGTTGGGCTTCCTAGAGATTTCAATCCCCAGAAAGTATTTCGTGAAGCTCATATCCTTTGTAACCAGGTGTTGACGAAGGTGTTTATTTGTCAACAATATCCCATCCTAGTCATTGCCAGTAAGAAGAATGTCATCAACATAAATTGCAAGAACAACCAGACCAGAGACGATTTTTCGAACAAACAAGGAGTGATCTGCTGAGCTTCTTGTAAAACCAATGGCCGCAACAATGTCACTAAACTTGTCAAACTAGGCACGAGGACTCTGTTTGAGGCCATAGATAGCCTTCTTTAGCCGACATACTCGTGTCTCCCCCTAAGCAACATACCCAGAAGGTTGCTCCATGTAAACATCTTCCTCTAGATCACCATAGAGGAAAACGTTCTTAACATCCAGCTGCGAAATAAGCCAATCTCTGTTGACAGCGATAGAGAGAAGGACCCGAATGGTGCTGAGACGAGCCACGGGAGAGAAGGTATCGAAGTAATCAACATCATATGTCTGAGTGAAACCTTTGGCCACCAAGCGGGCCTTGTGGCGATCCACGCTGCCATCGGGACGAAACTTTACAACAAAGACCCAACGACAGCCAACAACATCCGTGCCCAATGGCGGGGGAACCAGGGTCCAGGTCCCTCGTTCAGTGAGGGTAGCAATTTCCTCATACATGGCAGTCTTCCAATGATGAATAGTGAGAGCCTCCTGGTAGGTACGAGGAGTGGCAGTCTCAGAGATAGCCAATGAACGCTCTGTGAGAAGGATTCGGACGATCATATGAAACAACAGCAGCCAGCGGGTACTGGGTACACGCCCGCACCCCTTTGTGAAGAGCAATGGGTATATCCTGGTTGGCATGTTCCTTAGCAACCGGAGCATCCGTGGCGGAGAGAGCTGGCTCGGGAGAGGAGAGAGACGGCCGCGGAGAAGAAGGAGATGGGGGTGGTGATGAGGAAGGGAGGGAAGGAGGAGACGGTGGAGGTGATGGAGGGAAAAGCTCGACGAGAGTAGACGGGGTGGAGGGGACGGTGAGAGAAGGAGATGGAGGTGGCGTGGGGTTGGAGGAGAATTAAGAAACATTCTCGAAGAAGGTGACATCCGCGGAGACGAATTATTTCCGCTGAACGAGATCAAAATAACAGTATCCTTTTTGGGTAGTTGAGTAACCCAAAAAGATATATTTGGCGGTACGGGAGTCAAGTTTGTCATGGGTTGCGGAAGGAATGTGCACAAAGGCCATGCACCCAAAGATACGCAGAGGAAGATGAAACGCATCCTTGCCAGGATAGAGAAGAGAGAATGGAGTTTGGCCGTGGAGAACTATGGACGAAATGCAATTAATTAGGTAACAGGCGAGGAGGACAGCGTATCCCCAATATGAGCGAGGAACGTGCATTTGTGTCATCAAAGTGCGGGCGACATCAAGAAGGTGACGGTTCTTGCGTTCCGTCACCCCATTTTATTGTGAGGTATATACACAGGTAGTTTGATGAATAATACCATGTTGCACATAAAAGGAAGTGAAGGCATGACTAAGATATTCTTTAGCGTTGTCAGAATAAAAAATTTTAGTAGACGCATCAAATTGAGTTGTAACCATATAATAGAAAGCTGTCCATACAGAAAAAAGTTCTGAGCGATCTTTTAAAAGATACACCCATGTACATCTAGAGAAATCATCGATAAATGTTATAAAATATGAACTACCCCGACCAACGGTGAGGGTAGGAGCCGGACCTCAAATGTCGGAGTGAACAAGTTCAAACAGTCGGGAAGATCCACGGCCTTGCTTCGGTGGAAAGGAAGAGCGGTGTTGCTTGCCGAGTTGACATGCTTCACAGTTGAGTGGTGGGCCTCGTAGAGGGAGATGTGGTAGAAGCTGATGAAGAAGACGGGGAGGAGCATGACCAAGGCGAAGGTGCAACTGGAGAAGATCAGTAGAAGATGTAGAGAAGACGGAGAATGCAGAAACGTTGTCGAGGAAGTAGAGGCCGCCGCTCTCAGTCCTAGTAGCAATCGTCTGCTTGATGTCCGGATCCTGAAAAGAACAAGAAGTAGACGTGAATGTAACAGAGCATTGTAGTTGTTTGCAAAGAGAAGTGACAGATAACAAGTTGCACGGGAACTTGGGCCCATAGAGGGTATCCGCCAATCGAAGAGACGGAGTAACTTGAACAACCCCTGTTCCATTGACCGGTGAGGGAGAGCCGTCTGCAACAAGGACCGGGGGTAACCGATCATGCTGTTGTAGGAGAGAAAAATAGTGCGGATTGTCGGTTATATGATTGGTAGCACCAGAATCGATCAGCCATTTACCTTGAGTAGCGACGTGGGCACTACCTGAAGATGTGACCACAGAGGCGGATGACCTCGTAGAGGAAGAGGAAGCGTCGCCAGACGGGCGGAGGTGAGGATGTTTCTTCCAACAACGATCAACAATATGGCCAGTGCGGCCACAATGAGAGCACAGGAAGCGAACATCACCACGTTCGCTGGAGGGGAGATGGAGGCCACCAGAGCCACCACGCTGAGTATGGTGAGCGGAGTTGTCCGATTGAGGAGGGGAGGATAACATCGGACGTTGGAGCAAAGAAGTGACAACGACAATGCGGGCAACGGTGGCATCCAGGGTGGGAGACTCCGTCTCACCAAGGATTTGTTGACGGATCATGTCATAGGAATCTGGAAGGCGGAGAAGATAACACACAACCAGAAGCTCCTGGAAGTGTTTGTGTTGCTCAGCGAGATCAGCAGAGAAGAGGCGTTTTTGAAGAATTTCGTCTCTGAGAGCCTGAACTTGTTGGTAAGCGGCTGCGAGAGACATGGAGGGACGGGCAAAGAGGTCCGCATATAAAGTATAGATGCGAGATGTCTGGGCCCCTTTGGAGTAGAGAGCGGCAAGACGTAGCCAAGCGGCCTTGACGGTTTCATCGTGACGGATGGCAGGAAGACATTCATTAGAAAGGCTGTTAGCCAGTCATGTGCTTACAAGAGCATCGCTGGCATCCCAGTCATCAAAGAGAGGGGAATCAAGTGGAGGAGGGTCATCGATGAGATGATGACATTTGCGTTGAGAGCGGAGGATGAAGGTAAAGGAGATACTCCAATCTGGATAGTTGGAACCAATAAGCTTGGAAGCGGTGCCCAGATTACTAGAAGGAGTGGGAGGTGTAGGAGGAAGAGCGGCAACGGGAGTATTGGTGGTGGAGATATCAGAGTGGGCCATAGAAGAAAACAACAGAAGAAACAAGTCGCAGCTAGAAGGAGGGCGGCTAACAAGGTCGGGGCGACAAGAAACAGGTCGCGTCGACTAAGAAGAGGAGAGCGACTAGAACAGGTCGCAACGACTTAAAGGACAGGTCGCAGCAACAAAGAACTGAAAGAAGAGGACAGGTCGCAGCGACTTAAAGGACAGGTTGCAGCAACAAAGAAGAGGAGCGGCTAGGGAAGGGAAGCAAGGAAACAAGCCGCAAAGACAGGTCGCGGAAAGCAGAAACAAGTCGCGAGAACAGGTCGCGGGAAGGAACAAGCCGCGCGAACAGTGCCACAGGCAGAAGAGGAATCAAGCCGCAAAAACAGGTCGCGGAAAGAAGGAATAAGCCGCGAGAACAGAGAGAGCACACAATCAGGAGGAAAGGACCGGGTCCTCTGATACCATGTGCGAACAAAAAATAACAGACCGAAAAATTGGAGTAATGTAAACTTTATTATTCAAAAAAAGTATCAATTACAATGGTATAGCCTCACTTTTATAGAATGGAGGAGATGAGAGAGATTACAATTAAGTAATGTGAGACTAAAAATTTACAAGTATATGCGGCTTTACAAAAAGACAAACCGGACAAGCTGTGCGGTTAGACAAACCGGCTAATCGCCCGACCACCAACAGGAGGAGAGAACAAGCACACAGAGAGCAAGCCGTCACAGGAGACCGCTAGACCGCCCGGTCTCCAAGTCGTCTAAGACAAACCGCCTGACTGCTGGGATACCAAACAGCAACAGCCCGGCACACAGACCGGCTAGGAGAAACCGCCAGACCGTCCGGTCTCCGAATAGCAACAGACCGCCCGACCTCCATCCTGCAACAACCCGGACGGATTGAACAATCCGTCCCAACGTTAAAGATGGCGTTCCTCCAAAGCCGCGAACAAAGCGGCTATGCACAACCCTCCCAAACTCAGATCAAGAGCGGCGACCTCCTTGCGGTTCCAACAAAACAGAGAAAGAGGACGGCTGTTTGTTGCGGCTCCAGGAAAACAGGAAACGGGCGGCTGACTTCCTGCGACTCCAACAAAAAACGAAAAGGGGCGGCCGGCTTCTTGCGACTGCAGCAACACAGGAAAGGGCGGCTGACACTTGCGGAAACAACAGTCGGCTCTTGGCGGTTTTCGCGAACAGGAAGAAGAAAAGGGGCGGCTGCTTCCGGCTTTAAGAAAACCTATGTCTGTTCTCGAGTTGATTTTTAAATATATATACATATGTAGACACACAAGAAATAAAATCACGAGCCGCAACTAGCGTGTCCGGGGGTTTTACCGACTCGGATGGGAACCACCCCCAACACGTCTATGTGAACACTCACGACACTCCGGCTCGGACATCTCGCCAACGACGCTTCTGCACTCACAAATCCTTCCACGTGCGCGTCACAATTCATTTTCCTCTCCTCTTGTATATAGTAGGATTGCAGGCCTATTTGAGTTCAACGCCATCACCGTCGCAGTTGATCCTGCCCAAACTTCGGGCCGGGGGGGGGGGGGGGGGGGATTGTCATATCTGCCAAATAACAAATAGTGTGTTTTGTTTTAGATTGAGGAACGTGATTCATCCGTTCAATAGTTACAACGATGTAATCACCAACCTGCCACCGTCAAAGACTATAAAAAAGAGCTCAGGACTTCCATTTCAAGACACTTAGCCTTCAACGCATGAGAAAGTTTCCTTGGAGATCCTTCGAAGGTCTCCTTTAGTGATCAAAGACTCCCTTGAATATCTCCTTCGATCTTTGAAGGTCTCTCTCTCTTTCGAAGTTCTCCTTTGAACGTGCCTTGAAGATCTCCTTTGATTTTGAAAAAACTCCTCCCCCTTCGATGCTCCTCTTCGAAGGCAGCTCGAAGGTTCCATTTTCGCATTTCGTTAAATTTCATTATAATGAGCGGTAGCTTGTCAATCTAGAGTACTCGGCAATTTGTAATACACAGAGAATTAATGGAATATGATTCACATCAATCTGAACTCATGATTTTTTTACCCATTTTAAGCTTTCCACCTTAAAAAGTCTTATTGCCGACTGTTTGAATTTTCTGTGACTATTTTGCACACTCGACCCATTCCCGAACCAATACGCTTCATTTGGACCAAACCGCAGAAGCGTCGTGCGACCCGCAACAAGTAGCATGCACTGTTTACTGTTATTCCATTCAAATGTTGTTCTTTTGGAAAAATTGTTTGGTACGTATACACTCGTATGAGAGGTGCGAGAACAGATCTGACCGTAGGATCTTGATTTCAACGACCGGATTTCGGCCGTATTTGCTGGATATACAACCGGATGTACCTGCAAATCAAATACGACCAAATCACATACGCCCCCATACGTATGTATCACACATATTAACAGGTGCGTTTTGAGCCCTTCACTGTGGGGATGCCGAAGAGAAACATAAGCTTAGACGCTCTCGTGGTTTACTTATGGGTACTTCGAACAAAACCCTGTCTTGCTCGACCCCGTTGTTGATCTTTAGGGTTTATCTTCCCTCTAGACAGAATCGAAAGTGACGGATCGATTGCCACCATTTCTATCTCTCGCCCTCTTACTACGCCTCCACCACGCAAGCGATTTTGAATTTTCCCTTTGCGCGTCTGAATAGAATCTGCGGGCGCCGAATCCTCCAGATGTTGTAGAAGAGTTTCGAATTGTTAGCTCTGAGAAGCTTATCGAACTCGCTGCCATGAATGTCACGATCATAGGTGATTTCCTCTTCCCCATATCGCCATCTCAGTCCAGGGCGAAAGTTACCTTTTTTTCGCCATATTTATCAGTTGTCTTTCGGAGCTTTAACATATAGAAAATGGTCTAGATTGAGGTATTGATCTTTTTTTTTTCGCCTTAACTTCGGTTTCTACAGATCCTCTGCAGGGGGATTTCCCTGAAGTAATAGAGGAATATTTGCAGCATGGGAACATGAAATGTATTGCTTTTAATCGCCGTGGAACTCTTCTTGCTGGTAATTATAAATTTGGTGTGCTGAGATTTTACTTTATTTTTATACATCTTTTGAATTATTTTTGTAAATTAATAGTCAGTTGGAACCAGAGAGTATTCATGGCGTGTGTTTATTTGCTAGAGTATGGAGGTTTAGATGGAAACAGGTTTATTTACATTGTTATAAGAGAAGCATCAATGCAAATTAGAAGTTTCACTATAATCAGAGATAAGTATAAGTACAAGTTATGGTCTCCACAGAGCCCCTCTAATCTTGTACTATTTATGTATTTATCACAATCAAGAATATGCAGTGTATTTGCAAGACTCTTGGCTATGCTGCTACCTGCTAATTGTCTGACCTCCTGGTGTCTTATTGATCTCCTCGTCTTCTCGTATGTGTCTGCTATTTTGACCTCTTGGGTTGCAGCCATTTTACCGCAATGCATGCGCTAAACAATTGCTTGTAGGTGTATACAATGTTACGCCGTAGTCCGTGACTTGGTGCGCACTAAACAAGCACCACCTTCATTCTCTTTGTTTGTGGCCCTTATATGTTGCTGCCACTTGTTCCTATTGCTCGTAGTTTTTGTCCCTTATGATTGTTATCTTTGGATATATCGTTCTGTTTTGTGTGTGATGGACATTCATGTAGTCTTACAGGAATTATGCTTTGACTGCATCCGTTTGAATTCTTGAACCATGTCATGTTAAATTATGTCGAAGCTTATTGTCTCAAATTATTTTGGAGGATGCCGTGTCGAATTGTGATGAAGCATATTGTGACAAATTATGCCAAAACATACTGTGTTGAATTATGTCGAAGCAACAATGCTGATATTAATATCATGTCAATTTTTCCACTAGGTTGACGTGTGTTTGGGGTACCAAGCACTTCCTTGGACTTGATTTATAAAGTTATTACTTATAAGGAAGGGAAATAAATTCAACTTGACTCAAGGTTGACTTCCTTGTGGTTACATGGTGATCCAAATTTTGGGTGATCCGCTGTCCTTAGACATGGCGATTGTGATGGTTGCTTATGGTGCCCACTTGTACTTCTCTATACTTTTTTACAAAGCGAGCAATTTTCCATTGTGTTTTTCTTCATGGAATGTTCCTTACACAAAGAAACACGTAACCAAGCATGATTTAAATTAGATTACGCAATATACAATCACCATGTACTTTGGGCTATTAATTTCAGGTAATTTTTCAATCATGTTTGGTCGCTGATTCGCTCCAACTTCTTGGAATTTTTTGTTGTTCTGAATGTCACGTTATTGGTTTATAGTTCCCATCTCGAGGATTGAAAATTTTTCTTTCCCGAGTGTTCCACTTCCTCCATATCGACTGGTCGCTTTCCGTGGGAGTTTTGCTTTGGCCCGGTCTTAGAGTTGACACTATCAGTCAATTATATGGTCATGGTTCCAGTGAAAGACACAGTAATGACTCCAATTTTGGGCATCTCAGAGGTTGCCACAGGACGTGGCTTTAGAAAGTACGATTTGCACATGATTGCATGCGTGATTTTGGATTGCAAGGCACTTAAGGGCATGTACGATCTTGAATTGTGTTGCCAATTTTTCCACTATTTGTTGCGAGTTTATGGAGAGCCTGTCAAGGATAATGATTGGTGGTATTAGAGTTGAAGGAGGACTACTATCTTGAGGTTGATGATTATATGAGGGAACAAGGCTTGACTGTCAAAATATAGGTTTTGTATGTTTCCCGTAAGAATTCAATAATATTGTAGCATTGTAGGCACCCAAACTTCCATTATCTTAAAACTCGTCTTAAACAGAAGCCCATTTTTTAATGTGAAAATTGTCAATATGTGTGATATACTTGTATTCCTTATCTAGATATTTGAGAAATTTCCTATATATATTTGTCTCAAAATCCTTCATCCATATAATGATGACCAAAGGTGTTTTCGATTTATTTACTTAAAACAAAATTTGAGGCCACACGCTTCTTTTTCCAATTTTCATCCAATGGATAAAGATCTATTTGATGTTGTTCAAATTTTCTGAACTGATAATGGAAATGAGTACTTCCATTCCATACGTGGAGAATGTCTAGCTATTCAGGGGATCATTCAATAGAGATGTCACCTTAATATGCCAGAACAAGATGATGTATCAAAAAGAAAAAAAGTTATTACTTTCTTGAAGCTACTAAGGCTCTTTATGTAAATGATGTCTGCCTCTAAATATTTGTCAGGGGAGATTATATCAACATAAATTAAATGTTTTTATTATTTTGCAATATAATTCTCTTATATATGTGTTATTCTACACATACGTCTTGCTTTGTTCAATCTCTTTTCCACTTCTAATTTTTTTTGGGTGCATTGTATTTGTTCACAATGATAACCAACACAATTCTAAACTTGATCTATGAGCTAACGACCTCATATTATACTCTTTTGCTCAAAAGGGTTATAAGTGCCACTCTCCCACTCATAGATATGTTTTTGTCTCCATATATCTTACCTTGAATCTTAACCATACCTCTCCAAAACTCCTCTTCCGGAGGAAGAATTTAGGTGAAGATGAGTTTTGGAAATTAATCTTTAATCCTTATTTATCTTCTTTCCTTCTCAGTTCTTTTTTTCATTATTGCTAATTCCTTCAAAGCTACTAAGCCAAACATAGAGTATTGGGAAAAAAGGAATCACGATGAACTAACTTGCTGCTGGACAAACCAAATTTGTTTATGCATGCACTCTATTTTCCCTACCTTTAGTGTGATGGTGTCCAAGATAAAATTACAAAAATCATTTATGAAGTTCTTTAGAGTATCGAATGACAACAAGTTTTGGAAGAAATGAATGCTTTGGAAAAAAATACTATATTTTTAAGTTGCTGATCCATCTAAAATCTTTTTGTGGGATGCAAGTGGATCCTAATTGCACAATACAATGATGTTGAGACAATTGCTCAATATAAGGATTAACTTGTTGGAAACCTATGATATAGACTACTAGGAAACTTTTGCTCAAGTTGCTAATTTCCACATTATGATAGTGCATTTATCTTTTACTGTTATGAATGGTTGTTGATGCAACTTGATGTCAAAAATGCAAACTTCAATAGAAATTTATATGAACAAGTGCATGATTCTTCCTCCGTATTTTACTTAAAGGAATAATACAATCTGTATGCTAAATAAAGTTCTTTATGGTTGAGATTATCTTCGAGATAGTCTTAAAAAGTTTACTCAAACTGTCAAAGTTCGTGGGTATACTCAAGTGCTTATGAAGCACCTATACTTCCGTAAGGGTTGCGTACCCGTACCAAGCATGTTTTTGGTACCGGTAACGTGCCCCATACTAGAGGATACATTTGCTACTCTAATTTGTTGATACACTTGACTTTACAAATCATTCGGCATATTGTGACAGACGCATGCTTTTCTAAAGTAAATAAAAGATTTCATGTCTTTTAGAAAAAAAATTGTGACTCATAAATGCAACTAGCCGTGGTGTTAAATGTATGCCCCGATTTGGACAAGCCCGGACGATACCAGCTGGGTCCCGCTGGGTCTCCTTCGGTGGACTTGGTCTCGATTTGGAGCCGGGCCTGGGTCGTCACGAGCGGGTGGGGTCTAGCAAGGGTTCTTAGCATCGGTTTGTGGTTTGTGAGACGAAATCCTGACGTGAGGAGTCAGAGCTTGCAGGCAAGCCCGAGTTTTGAGACCCACGACTGAGTGGGGCCTTGGCAAGAGTTCCGTGTGGCGACTTATATGCCGTTAGGGGAAATTGGAAGTACGCATGTGTTTGTGGCTTGAACGCCGAAGGGGAAATTGGAAGTACCTGATTGTTGATGCGTGATGATGTGTTAGATTCATACGCTATAAGCTGTCTTGGGTGAAGCCCAGGTTTGCATACATGCTGCATTGTGGGCCCCTTTTATTTATATGCTTAACATAAAAACATGTTTGTTGTATGAAACATCCAAACCTGCTTTGCTGCTTTCAATGTTCATGTTATTTGCATACAAAGTGCTGACCTGCAGGGTGATGGAGTGCCCCGAGGTCCTCTAGGGACGACCGAGAGGAGATGTATTGGTTGCACAGTTGAGGTCAGCCTTTGCTGACCCACGTCACAACAAAATTTTTCAGGGCAAGGATCGCAAGTGGGAGCAAGCTCGCCAGCCAAAAAAGCCCAAGCCTCATAAAATGAACTCTCCTGTTTTTACTTATGTTTTGCTGAATGTTATGCTCCATGAAATGTAATCCGGCTTGCATGCCGAGGTAGCCTAGGAGTGCTTATGCACGTTGACATGTTGTTTCAGTTTTGGACTTATGAATACTCCTCCCCCCCCATAGAAGAATTTCGTCCTCGAAATTTAGCATGCAGTCAAACCAAAAAGCATACATGAAGCAAAAAGTTCTGGGAAGTTGAACTTCTAACAATGCCACAAAATCTACTCCTCCCTGGTTGATTGTCCGCACCATCTGCATGGCCGAGATCAGGGAACAGGCCATTCCACTAAGGTCCTCAAATTTAACTTCTTCCTTTCCTTCGTTTCTCAAGGTCACCACCTTGGATAGGCAGTCAATACTGGCACGCTGCTCTGCAAACCAATCCATCCCAAGATCACATCGAACTAGGCTAACGGTAGAACCACTGCTACTAACATGAAGTCAACTCTGTTTAAACTCCAACCAATGCACCCTCTCGTCCCGGTAGTCATGAAAAGGCTCATTGGGCATGCACACCCTAAGTTTTGCGTCCGCCAAAAAGGACTCGACTCCAATTTTTCAGATAAAGCTTTCCACCAGAAAGGAGTGCGACGCTTTCATGTCGAACAATACCCTAGCGGGGTACCCGAAAACTAGTACGAAGCCTAAAACACAGGCGACACACATAATAGTCTCGAAAGTCTAAAGCAAATAAGTAAACTTAACTTTCTCATACCTGTCACCACATCAGGTTGTCGAATTGCCTCCTGCTGCCCCAGGTTGTAGCCTTGAGGCCGTTTGGATACTCTTGTAGTAGTGGATAACTTCAGTGTGGATGTTTGTTTCCGCTGTGTTTAGTCTGAGTTTTGAGTTGGGTAGTTTATATCATCTTATAATGCTTAAGCTGTGGAGTCTGTATGTTGTGGGGCCACAGCCAGACCCATATTATACGGTCATTACAGGGGAGATGTTACACCCTCATAGCCCACCTATGTCTGATGACCACCACTACTCACCTACTTCTAACACTCACCCACGTGGGGACTCGTCTTCTTTGGTTCTACTGATGACGCCGCCGATCGCACCGAGATCCACCACTCGTGAATTGAGCATTGAGAGCATCATGAAGACCAAACTCCACCAATACATTCCCACTACAGACGTTTGGTGACTCTTGGATACTTGCAGCAGAGCTTGATCGATTCACCCATGGACTTCGACTTCAATACAGCCGTCTCCATTCACCGGAGATGACAGTTTTTCAGTCAGGGGGAGTTGATTGGCGAGGACACTTTTCCAGCGACGACACTTGGGTGACCTCTGGTGGCTTCTTCGAGTTTTTACCTGGCATGCAGCGAGAGAATTCTGATCCCTATTCATCGGGAGATGAATTCTTTCAAGTCGGAGAGATTGATGTGGAGCATAGACGAGCACTTGCAGTGGATGACGAGTTTTGGGTCCATTCGAGACTGGTTTGGAGACTTTTCATATATGGCATGCCCGAATCGACCAATCATAATCATCGATGGTGGGATGCCCTAATCCTCCTTTTATTATAAATAGATGGTTTGTGGGCTGGTTGAAGGCATTGCAGAATTTGGGGAAGACAATTCTCGGATGCCCGCAATCATCTCACAGTGCCGACTCTGTGGAACCCTATGTGACGACTCTTAAGTGTCTATCTTCTTCCCAAGGAACCCCCTAAACCTAGCCCTCTTTTCCTTCTCCCAAATCCTCTCCACAACCGCCCAATTCCTCACAAACACAACCACCAGAATGTTGTCTATAATTTTCTATTTTCCTTTCTAAGATTACTATTCAATCATGAAATTCACTATTCATTGAATATAGTTTTTTCCCCTTACCTGAAACCACGGTCCAGCAGTCCCCTGGCTGCCTTTTCCCTCCTCCGCCTATTCCAGGCCCTCTTCCCTTCCTTGTCAGGCTTCTCTTCCTCCATCCCTTAGCCACCACAGCCCCCGTGCCTCCACAGTCCAAACCGCCCCTCCACCACTCCTCCCCTTCGTGGATCCACCTCCAAACAACACTAATTTTTAGATCAGTCCAGATCTGGAAATTTCAGCCCCGATCCGTTATTTCCACCACCCGTCCAACACTCCCTAGCCCCGATCCGTCACTAGTCACTACATCAACGGATCTACCCACCCCCACCCGAATCTCCACCTACGTGGCCGGATCCATCCATTTCTGATCTGTTTTATCATCCGCCGCCGAGGACAACCACTACCATTATTTCCACGCCGTTGGTTCCACACTCGATCGCCGTACAAACATCTCCGGCTCCGGATTCTTCAGTGCCTTGGTCAGTCCACTATTTGGTGAGATTTAGTTGTACTGATTTATTATTTCCAGCACTTTATATTGGTTTGGATCACTATATTAGTTTGGATACCTTGTATTGTGGTGGATTGTTAAATAATTATCGTGATTTACAAGATTTATTCGTCGCGCGCTCTTGCTTTGGCCTTCCACGCGGAGGAAAGCCTAATCTTGTTTTGCCCAAATAAAATATTTTGCCTTGTTGTGGATTTATCTATGTGGGATGATTTTAATTTATTATCCAATTGTGATCTAACCGTTGGGCTTTTGCATAGCATGTAGGGAGCCAGGGCCGCACCGAGCACTTGCGTCATATTTGATTGGTGTTCGCGCTCCTCCGGAAGGAGCATCGTTACATCAACTTGAAAAAATGCTTGTTCTTGTCCACATCCGTACATTTCCTAGGATATGTGGTCTCGGCGTCTGGTATATCTGCTGATCCTGACAAGGTCGGGACGATTCGAGAGTGGCTCATCCCTACGAACGTTCACGTGATCCGTAGTTTTCATGCACTTGCCACCTTCTATAGGAAATTTGTCTGTGCCTTCAGCTCGATCATGACCCCCATTACGAGCTACGTCCGCAAGGATGATTTCGTTTGGACGAAGGCTGCTACTTGATCCTTCAAGGAAATCAAGGAGAGTCGGTCTGCTGCTCCTATTTTTCGTTTACTTGATTTCTCCAAGGCCTTTGAAGTAGCCTGTGATGCTTCAGGAGTTGGCATCGGCGCAATACTTAGTCAGGAAGGTCATCCTATGACCTATTTTAGCGAGAAATTGAACGAGGCCCGACAAAAATATTCAAATTATGATCGGAACTTTTATGTCATTGTGCGGGCATTGCGTTACTGGCGACACTATCTTCTGCACAAGGAGTTTGTTTTGTATTCTGATTTCTGACCATCAGGTGATGAGGTATCTCGATTCACAAAAAAAAATTGGGTCACCGGCATGCAAAATAGGTGGAGTATATGCATAAGTTTCATTATGTTTTGATGACATTTTGATGGTATATCAAAATGTCATCAAAATATACTACCAAGAATTTGCCTATGTCAGGCCGCAGGACTTGTGTCATCACTCATGAATGTGCTGGGCGCGTTCAACAATCCGAACGACATAACTAGCCACTCATACAAGCCGTCCTTCGCCTTGAAGACCGTCTTCCGCTCAACCCCCTCTCTAATTCTAATCTGATGGTACCCACTACGAAGGTCGATTTTCAAAAAAATCTGGGCACCCGCCATCAAGTCCAGGAGATCATCGAGACGGGGAAAAGTTTAGTCACTCTCTGGTTCTTGTTTTCTCACGGGATGGAAAAGTTGAATGAGAGCATTGCAGTCCACTTTCAGTTTTTAGTGCAGTTATTTGATGAGGATTGTTGTGTTTACTTGTACATATATAAACAGACAGGGGCTCATGTCTACTTGCACAAGAAGAGGATTTATGGCTCTTTTTTTGTCCGCTAAGTTGGTTTAAGTATATTAGCTGCTTCGTCTTCCCAAAAGTTAAAGTTTCCTTTCATTGTGTAGTGGATTTGTGTGTACTTTTCTTTTAGCCTGCCTTTTGGAAAGCGCTTTCTGGTTGCTATGCTAACATAAGAGCCAGAAAGTAGCTTCTCACCATGGTTTGTGGTGGACAAATTTTCCTATGGCATTTACAGACCATCTATCCAACCACTCACCAGGTAGCAGATTTTCCAATATTAAACAGCTTGAGAAAAATCTAACCAATATTAAAGAGCTTGAGAATGCAATGATGTATACTTGTAGAGAGGATTCAGGTTATGGTGGATATGAAATGCCCATCCATGTGACACTGAAGAGGTGGCATGTGAATGTAGAAAAAATGTTTGGATTTGATTTATTTTGAGCACGACAGCGCTTACCTATTCATGAACAGGAATTCGAGGAGTGTGCATGATAGAATTTGGGTTGCCCTATAATTGAAGTTGTATAAAATTTTATATGGATCATCTTACATGGTTATTTTGAACTACAATAAGTAGCAAATATATAAATCTGTATTTTTGAAATTTGGTATTTTGGCTAGTTTCATTGAAGCTTAATTCATGGTGGAAGGTCTGGAAGTTGGACTCATAAATCAATAAGGAGACTCTCTAGGCAGGTGAGTTCTGAAACAACAACAGCCATGGATAGATATTCGGCTTCAACAGAGGAGCGAGCAACCACAACAATGGTAGCGTGGTGCCCCATAACCCATGGATCATAACCCACTGATCCCAAGATCAACCCGGCTTTGATACCATGTACGAAATTAGAAGGAAGAGAGAATAATTAAATACAACAACAACAGAACCCATATAGTCCCCAATCATTGGGGGTATGAGCGGGGGAAGATTGAAAACAGACCTAACCTTTGTCACAATGCACAAAATGGCTTCTCTCTGAGGAGAAAGACCTAACCTTTTACAATAAATGCACAAAGTGGCTGCTCACAGATACCACTGAAATAGCGCCCCCCTATACCGTCACGTTTGTTGCGGAATCATGCCCTCAAATCAAAGCCAAAGACATCAGAGAGGGCAGACCCAAGAATCCATTTTGATTTATGTGCACTTAACCATGCTTCCTTCATTCAACATACAGAGCATTGACCTTGCACAATATAGAGAATAATTAAATATTCAAACTAATATTATTCTCAATCTTTAAAATATTACATGTAAAAGGGGCTTCTTTATATAGAACAAGGGAGAATGAACACAAATGAAAGTAGCAATGTGTGTCTAAAGAAGCCTAAAAGAGAGGGCCCAATGAGCCATTTATTCATGGGTTATTTGATGTTCTAACAAGGAGCATGGAGCAAACATGGAGAGGGAAGAATCCATTATTAAATCTGTTGAGCAGTTCAATCAATAATCAGGAGTTGATGTTGGATCTAGGCATCAGGGACACATTTGAGTTTGGCCATCATAAGCTCTATATTTTTAGTAGCTCCACACTCGAGGGAACTGAGCTCGTTATGCAGATCATACATGTATTGCATACTATCTTGGCTAGAACAGAGAGAGTGAACTTTCTACACATTGTCTTGGCCTACTCATGTCCAATGACAAGGTCACATATCACTTTCTACATGAAAGTCAACATTCACATTTGATTTCACCCATCATCACAGTGCCACAGCTCAGATGCATTGACATGGTTACATTGAGTCACATGATGAAGGTGCCTGCATACCTAAGGCTCTGTTTGGCACCGTTGCGGCGGTCGTGAACGCAGTGGTTATGAACCGTCGTTCATGAACGTTCCAACCTCACCTTAAGAACTTCATTCATTTTATGTTCAAAACTAGTTATCTTTTCTTCGTAGCAGTCATAACCGCTGTCATGCCAATCATACATTATATGATGGTGACGTTTTTGTCTAAATTCACCGGAGCACAAATGCCCTGCCAAACGGGCCCTAGATCATACAACAAAAGGAGTTCACTATTGAGGATAGTTGTCTCACCTAGTAAGTATGAAGTGATAATCGGAAGATCCTCATAAGGCTCATGTAAAGAATGAGAGGACAGCATTGGAGCAATGCTAGAGGAAATATTTGAAGATGTGCCCATACTAGCGAAGGAGAATACACGAATAATCTCCAAGAACTATAGTTATTGAGTACCGAATACCGATTCATCCTATCGGGGCCTTGTTAGAATATAAAAAATTTGAGAAATATCGCCGAAGGATATCGGGATCCCGATATCGGTATTGGAGTTTTTGAAACTAGCAAAAGTAGATGTCCCGTGAAAAAAGCTACGAGTGGCTTGATAGGTTGGAGGGCCCAATACAGACAGAGAGTCCGGTCGAGATTAGAGCAAAGGAAATTGAAGGCCTGATACAGCGGTCAAGGGGCCCAATAGAAACTAGACTTCGTCTCCATCGGTCGAAAGCAGAAGTCTTTCATTGATTTAGATAATGGAGGCTGGAGCTGAACTCTTGTTGAAGTATAAAACGGCAACATGCACGTAGAACACTTGGCTATAACATCATCGTCTGGCTTCAGCGCCACCAGAAAAGCCATTAGCCTCTATACTCGGTGGTAGAGGATGACTCGATCTCAATATAGATGGAGAGAGGACATGATCTCAACGCACACGGTGGAGGGAGCACAGATTGGCGACAACAGACTGATTACTGATTTTGATAGAGAGGAGAGCCAGCAAGGGCAAGGATTGTGTTTTCTCTAATATCGACATTTTGAATTGAAAAAGATTAATTTATGCAACATGTGGGGCAAAGTAATTGGAGCAAAAATAAAACGTGTAAACTCATTTATTCTATGTAACTGATTTACTCATTTTTGTAATATTTTCTCTCACTAGGAATCTACCTACACGGGTTTATGACTTCTAAGTTCTGAAAAAAAATTGTGAGAAAAGTGTTGCCAATTGAAAGGGCTTGTATTGCAAAAACAAGTGTCAGGGAGTTGTTTGGCTTTATGGATAAACTTAGGTTCCGTTTGGGAGGACTTATTTTCACCGGTCAAGCGGTTACGACTAGGGTCCGGTTCATGCGGTTGTAACCGCTTGACCTGTGAAAATATGTCCTCCCAAACGGAGCCTTAGGTTTCGTTTGGGGAACTTTTTTCACCGGTCAAGCGGTCACGACCGCATGAACCGAGCCGAAATTAAGGTTCGGTTCATGCGATCATGACCGCTTAACAGGTGAAAATAAGTCCTCCCAAACGGAACCTTAATGTGGTCGTTTGCAATGTTGGATTTAGGGAAGGTTTGCACCTCCACCTTTATATCACTTTTTTTTTAAAAATTTTGTCAACTCCAACCAATCAAGTCACAATATAGAAATGGTGGCTTTATTTTTATTTAATAGAGAAATTTAAAATTTTGTCCAGTCCAACCAATCAAGTCACAATAAAGAAATGGTTGGTTTATTTTTATTTAATAGAGAAATAACAGTTATTAAATTGGAATTACTAGAAAAGAACAATCTTGCGGCCTTAACCTTGTGCAAATTGATACATGCTGTATATAGTTTCATTGAACCCTTATTGAATTGATTTCGATGTGGCTGTACTCTCATTTCATATCATAAAATGGTACATCCATGCTTTGTCAAAGTTGACTGCTTTTTATACTTTCCTTTTCAGCTGGTTGTTCAGATGGGAGCTGTGTAATTTGGGATTTTGAGACTCGAGGAATCGCGAAGGAACTCCGCGACAAGGACTGTGTTGCACCCATCACTAGTGTTTGTTGGTCAAAGTACGGCCATCACCTGCTCGCTTCGGCCACCGACCGATCCTTGACTCTTTGGGAAGTCAAGAGCGGCGAAAAGATAGCTCGAGTCACTCTGCAACAAACGACTCTTCTCGTTCGTCTCCACCCAGGATCCTCCGCTCCATCGATTTGTTTGGCTTGCCCTCTCTCCTCGGCACCGATCCTCGTGGATCTCAACACCAGCAGCTCCACTGTTCTTCCTGTTTCAGTCTCCGATTCCGGAGGCGGAGTTCCTCCCCATCCCCGCAACAAATTCTCAGATGGTTCCGCACCTTACACTCCAACCGCAGCCACTTTCAACAAAAATGGGGATCTAATCTATGTTGGTAACTCGAAAGGCGAGATACTCATAGTGAATTTCAAAACCATTCGCGTGCTCGCTGTGATCCCTATATTGGGGGGCTCCATCATCAGAAATATTGTTTTCAGCAGGAACGATCAATATTTGCTCACAAACTCCAATGATCGTGTCATCAGAGTTTATGAAAATGTGCTCACGCAGAAAAATGCTGCTGCAGCTCTTGAGGGGATTAGCTGCTCTTTCGATAGCCTTAAAGGAACCGAGAAACTGAAGGCGGTGGGATCAAGGTCTTTAATCTTGCAGCGCGAGTTTCAAGATGCGGTGACGAAGATCCAATGGAAAGCACCCTGCTTTAGTGGTGATGGCGAGTGGGTGGTCGGAGCTTCCGCCTCCAAAGGAGAACACAAAATCTACATATGGGATCGGTCGGGATATCTTGCTAAGATTCTGGAAGGTCCCAAAGAGGCTCTGATCGATCTTGCTTGGCACCCGACTCGACCGTTGGTAGTTTCCGTGTCTATTGTTGGTTTAGTGTATATATGGGCCAAAGATTACACGGAGAATTGGAGTGCGTTTGCTCCGGATTTCAAAGAACTCGAGGAGAACGAAGAGTATGTCGAAAGAGAAGACGAGTTTGACTTGGTGCCCGAGACCGACAAAGTATGAGAATCCAGATGTTTGGACTATTTCCTTTTGCTTGTCGTGGTTTGATTTTCGCTCTAACATGCTCTATTGCAGGTGAAGGAGTGGGAAGTTGATGAAGACGAGGAAATCGATGTTGTTACTTTAGAGAAGGATTCAACATTTAGCGATTCTGATGCGTCAATAGAGGAGCTCTGTTTTCTGACTGCAGTCCCTTCTCCCGATGTTCCGGAGAAGCAGGAGAATTACGTAGGGAGCTCTACGAAGTTGGAGGAGAGCACACATTCTGGCTCTCCCATCTCTATGGATGCAGGGCAAAATGAACCAGCAGTACTTCCAGCTTCGAGCCCTGGCGAAGGTAATAATTTCTACTCTCTAGATGGTGTAAGCTTTGAACTAACCTGACACCACCCTTCCACAGTGTTGTAACAAAATAACAACTGATAAATAGTGAAGCCAAAAATAATCATCTTGATTACCAAGTGAATATAAGCCTTCTTATACTCATAATACGAGCGGTCTAGCACAGAGACCCTTGTGCCCCACGAGATAGTACGCCCGCTGCCCACATCTCCCTTGCGTGATAGGACATTGGCCAATTCCCGGAAGTGCAGACGTCGTCCCATCACACACAGGGATGCAAGCAACAAACATACTGTCTCGAGGGGCATGGGGTTTCTGTACCAGACTTCTCGTCTGTTATGGGGCTAATAGATAAAGCCACGTACCCAACATGCCTAAGGCTTCGTTTGGGGGGACTTATTTTCACCGGTCAAGCGGTTACGATCGCATGAATCAGACCTTAATTAAGGTCCGGTTCATGCGGTCGTAACCGCTTGACCGGTGAAAATAAGTCCCCCCCAAACAGAGCCTAAATTGGCAGTGCCCGTTTGCATTGAATGGCATCTAACCAATCAATACTACACAATTCATGTGAAGGATAAAATGTTATCCTCCTTTTGGCGCAACTTGTTTGCCCCGGTGAATTTGGACAAAAAACGTCACTGTCATGAAATGTATGTTTGAAAAGACAACGGTCATGACCGTCATAAAAAAAACTAGTTTACAACATAAAAAAGTGGATGAAATTCTTTAGGTGAGGTCAGGCTTTCATGAACGACGGTTCCTAACCACTGCGTTTGTGACCGCCACCGCCGTGCCAAACAGAGCCTAAATCTATATCAATTATATTTCTTTTTGTTTTTTCAATAAATAATTATCTCCATGGTATTATTGTTTTGTAATTTTGGATTTTTGCAGCAGGTGGCAACTCTGCTGCAGAAGAAGCTGTGGGGACTAATAGCTCAAAGAGGAGGAGGAAGCCAACAGTGAAAGGGCTTGAATTACAAGCAGATCAGGTCAGGAAGCCATTAAAGAAGAGCAAATCTTCTAGCAAGTTGATGAAGTCTAAGAATAGGAGGAGTGATCAGGATACAAATGGATCTGTACCCGAGGATGATGTAACTGAGGATTATTTGTAAACATTTATCTCAATTTTCCCCCTAATTTAATCTGATATTCCTTTTTCATCTCATGAGGGGAAACTGTATGTTATAATTTAGAGCTGTGTTTGTATGTGTAATCTGTTTAAGGCTGTAATCATGTAATCAAGGATCTGCATGAAAAGAGCAAATTTTTACAATTGAAGATGTTGAAATATTCTATACACCTGCCACATTTGAAATAGTTTAAAACATGACTCTAGTCATAAGTATGTGATTAAGGAGTTGGTTCGCATCCGGATTCAATAAGAAGTTGAACACTTTTTTTGTTCAATCCTTGAGATGATCCAAAAAGAAAACGGAAGCCGCAAAGAATCCGATCCCCACTCGAACTAGAGAGAGGAGCTGAACATCTTTCTTCTTCTTTCCTCTAGAGCAACAACAATCAACAGTAGGGCCACAAAAGCGACAAGCAACGGTGGAGGACACATTGCGGTGCTGAGCTCGTCTGAGCCTTGCTTGGATTGAAGACAATGAAGATGACATGAACAACAAATCAAGTTGACAGATCAACTCGCCAATCTTTGTAAATCACCTCGACGACTTTATCACGTCAACTCGCCGACCTCGTTGGGTCAGCTCGGCTAGCTCCCATTGACCTCGCATGTGATTGAGGTCCACCTACTGAGCAGTACCCACAATCATTTTTGTCTATAAATATGATCATAATGTTATGGGTGGAAGACAATTCACACAGCGCGGAATGTTCACTTGAAGATTTGGCGACCTAGTCTATTTTCTCCTTACTTCGCACAACAATTGGTTTGGCTGGCAAGTTCTTGTACAATCATGCATATGTGATGGGACCTTCACAATGTGACACGACCATCTTATAAAGTAATACAAATCTTTTACCATCTTATTTACCTCCTGCTTTCGTGGCACTTGTGAGCTAGTAGAATTGAGCTAAAATCTTAGTCACACGTGAGCCGAGATTTCGGCTCCAACATCTATTTCCCTTGAATATTGATGGGGTTCCCCTGAGTCAGTTCAACCAAGCCCATTGAACCGCATGCAACCACCAGAGCCGCGGGCGAGTCAACATGTGCTGACTTGGCCCCGTCTCGCCGTGCACGTCCACGCACGCCTCGGGACGCATGCGACCTTGGCCACGCACCTCGGACCGCTTCCCCGGCCGCGTGCCCTAGGACGCGGCCTCACCAATCTTTGACTGATCAGAAGTAGGCGGTCGTTCCCGATAGGAGCGGGCGGCCACACGACCACCCTCCCCTCTCGCTGCCCGGAAATAGGCGGTCGAGTCCCGCCTGGGGCGAGCGGCCATTCGTCCGACCCGCCCCTGGCCGCCCAGATCTGGGCATTCGTGTCTTGTTGGGGGAGGGCGGCCACACGGCCTCCCTGGCCCTCTGGCAGCTTGGATCTGGGCGGCCTCTTGGCCACCCAGGTCGGGGCGGCCGCTTCCCATCAGGAGCGGGCGGCCACGTGGCCGCCCGCCCCTCTGGCCTCCTAGATCTAGGCGACCTTTTGGCTGCTCAGGTTTGGGCGGCCGCTTCCTGTCAAGAGTGGGCAGCCACGTGGCCGCACACCCCTCTGGCCGCCCAGATCAGGGTGACCACTTGGCCGCCCAGGTCTAGGCTGTCATTTCCTCTCAGGAGCGGGCAACCATATGGCTGCCTGCCCCTCTGGCCGCCCAGTTTTGGGCGGCCTCTTGACCCCGCAGGTCTGGGCTCCATTCCCGTCTAAGGTAGGCGGACGCATGGCTGCCCCGCCCTTCGGCGGGGTACGCCTTCCCGCTGGCCTACGACTTTGCTCGGCCGCCGGCCTCCTTCATCCATCGGCATCGCCGGACCGCTCTTCCCCTTGCGGGAGGGGTAGTTATTTTTCCATTAGAGGTTAAAATCGCTCGAGTGTGGTTTTTTCATTTGCGTAAAGTTGGTAATCCGCGTGCTCTAAACAGAGCGTTTCTATTTGGTCGTCCGGTAGTTATGGGGTGGGGGGATTACCGGATCGCCCCACTTGGAATCTATAAATAGACCTCTTTTCTCCTTCTTTTTCACTCTCTCCGGGGTCTGAAAATCCTCCTACGAATTTTCTCTCTCCTCCTCCTACCATTTTCTCTCTCCACCACTTCTCTTCCTTGTGTTCTCTTGCGTGCGCCTCTTCCTTGCGCGCTCTCGCATGCACCTCGTCCTTGAGCGCTCCTGCACGCTCCTAGTCCTTGCGCGCACCCGCACACGCCTCTTCCTTGCACGCTCCCACGCGCGCCACTTCCTCGCGCTCTCCCGTGCACGCGTCTTGCTTGCGCGCTCCCGCGCGCGCCTCTTTTTTGCGTGCTCCCGCGCGCGCCTCTTACTTGTGTGCTCCCACACGCGCCTCTTCCTTGTGCGCCTCGTCCTTGCACCTAACTCTTCCTTGCTTGTGACTCTTCTTTGGGCGCTCTCTTTCACGTGCCACTTCCTTGCGCGCTCCCTGATGCTCTCCGCCAGCAAGCGCTCCGCGCGCTCTCCGCCAGCAAGCGCTCCGCCAGCAAGCAATCCGCGCTCTCTCTGCCAGCAAGTGCTCCGCACGCTCTCCGCCAGCAAGCGCTCCGCACGCTCTCCGCCAGCAAGCGCTCTGCGCGCTCTCCGCCAGCAAGCAATCCGCGCTCTCTCCGCCAGCAAGTGCTCCGCACGCTCTCCGCCAGCAAGCGCTCCACGTGCTCTCCGCCAGCAAGCGCACCTCGGTGCTCTCCGCCTTTAAGACCTCTCCAAGCGCACCTCTGTTCGCTCCTCCTTCAAGACCGCACCTCTGTTCGCTCCTCCTTCAAGACCGCACCTCGGTGCTCTCTGCCTTCAAGACCGCTCCAAGCGCACCTACGCGCGCTCCGCCTTCAAAACCACACCCAACACGCCCAGTGCGCTTCGCTCGCAAGACCACCATAAGAGCCCAACGCCCTCAACTCAACAACAGGATCTCTAGTTTACAACAAGCCAACCGCTTTGTACTTCTCTATACATAACATGAGACAAGTCGTAGAGGAAAAAGAACACATAACTTATAACTCGAGTTTCTAAGCATCAGACACCAAGGAGTATGCATAGTACGCTGCTCCCACTTCTAAGAATCATTAAAGCACCTCAAAGTACAACGAGTGCATCACCCCCAGAAGCATATGAAGAGGTACTTAGCTCTGCGAGTGGTGGTCTGTCATCCTCCAAGCTCTTCCCCCTTCTCTCTCTCAACAATTGTAACGAGAGGCGGTCTGTCGCCCTCAAGTTCTCTAAGAAAGTTCTGTACAACAACCAGCAAATAGTGGAGGTTTGGTCAACACAGATCCGACCAGGTGGTTTTCCACCTAGTTGACGGGTTTTCTACGTTAAAAAATTCCTTTTCCAGCTGTTTTTTACCTTTTGTGACTATTTGCACACTCGACCGCTCCCGGGATAAGGCGGTTCAATTTAGTCCAATCTACCGGAGCCTTGAGCAATCCCCAACAGTTTGACACCGTCTGTGGGAAGCGGTTCACAACATTCTTAGATGACCTAGATGACATTATCATAAACACAACGATACTCAATACTAGAGGTCATGACAGAAAAAGTCATCAGCACAACTGAAAGTATGGTTCCTGGGGGCACGTTGATCCAGTTCTTCCCCACTCGCTCGACAACGTGCCTGAAGCAGTACTGCCCATCACGGATGTTCAAGGCCGTGGAGCCTGTCCTAACGAAGGACCTGAAGCTCAGTATCACTGCAACCTCCCTGAAGCAGCAGGCCTCGATGGAAGGTTCACGCGTGAAGAAGTTCACGACATAATCACTAAAAGCACGAAAGAGTCAGGCAGCATGCCGCTTCGGCCCCCCGTCATTTCCATCATCGTTTGCCATTCACACCTGAGGTCCTTACACATCCAATTCCCGGGCTTCAAACACCGAAAGATCGAGGAATATGACGGAACGGGTGGCCCTTTGGAGCACATCAGACACTTTGCGATCATGATGCAATTTGTAGTTCCCCCGATCTTCTACTATGTTAAGAGTTCTCGACAACTCTGACGGCACAAACCCAAACTTGGTTATGTTCTCTGAAGGAAGGAGAGATCAAGAATTTCGCGCAACTAGCACAACAATTTACGAACCAGTTCAACTCCAACGGTCAGATAGTCAAAGTCCCTCCCACTTGTCTGGGTTCCGCCAAAATAAAGGGAAAACCCTTAGGGATTTCTTCCATCGTTTCACCACGGAGGCACGACAGATCCCAGGAGTCAACCCCGAGCTCTTAAGAGGCTTCTTCTTAGGAGGACTCCGCCCAACAACTTATATTGAACATTAATGAAAGAAACAACTCCAAGTTATCGCGATCTAATACGACGTGTTGAAGCCCAGATCGTTGTCGACAAAGCAATCGATGCACATCAACAATAGTTTGATAGAGACATGAAAAGGCGGAGGGAGCAAGAGGCTTCATCAGTCTTAAGAAAGAACAATGAACGTCAGGACAACCCAAAACCTTGACAATATCATAGATACATGTCCCTCAATACCGCCAAAACAAATATACTTTACGCAATTCAAAGCAACAAGGCGCTCCGCAAGCGTAGGCCCCTCGCTAAATAACGGAGGACTAGATAAAATATTGTAAGTTCCACCATAAGCGATGACACAACACGGAAAATTGCTCCAACCTTAAAGATGAAATCAAGTGTCTTGCCAAACAAGGTCTTTTGGGAAAATTCTTACGGAGCCAAGCGTCGAATTGACCAACAGGAGATCAACCGGCAACTCGCTAGGAAGGACTGAAGGTCAACCCTTGAGGCGATCATCTCAGGAGACGGCTTCATACTTATCTGCGGGGCTCAACCCGCGCCACCACAATGTTTTACTAACTTGATTTCTCTATGAATACTATGTGTAAATTACCACTATTACTCTAATAATTTTTAAAGTTTGATCAATTCAAGCCTGTATAAGGCAAACATCATCTTCGTTGTCAGAGCTACTTATTCATCTCGCTTGAATGAAAGGATGCCTGTTTTAATGAACACCTATCTCTGGGTAGCACGCTAATGAATAGCACCTGCCTTTGGGCAGCGCGCTAATGAATTGCACATGCCTCTGGACGACACACTAATGAACTACACCTGCCTCCGGGCGGCGTGCTAATGATCTGCACCTGCCTCCGGATGGCTTGCTAATGAATAACACCTACCTACGGGAAGCGCGCTAATGAACAACACCGCCCCCAGGCAGTGTGCTCACAGCGACCTCCCACTATTATCGATCGAAGGTCCGCCCTTCTTCTATGTAGTAGGTCGCGACGTCGCCAGGGCTTGCCCCCACACGGTCGCCCAGGTTTGAAGGTTCGCCCTTCACCGTCTCTTTGGGACCACGTCTCCGCGGCCTCTTACTGTCGACGATCGAAGGTCTGCCCTTCTCTCCGTAGTAGGTCGTGACATCGCCAAGGCCTCCCCCCTCGCGCTCGCCAGCGGTTTGAAGGTCTGCCCTTCACAATCTCTCCGAGACCACTTCCATGTGGCCTCCCACTACCAACGATCGATGGTCTGCCCTTCTCCTACAGTAGGTCGCAGCACCGCTAGGGCCTGCCCCGCCTCGAGGTCGCCCAGGATTGAAGGTCCACCCTTCACCATCTCTCCTGTACCACGTCCCTGCGGCCTCCCATTGTCAACGATCGAAAGTCTACCCTTCTCCCGCAGTAGGTCGCGACAATGTCGGGGCCTTGCCGCCATCGCGGTCGCCCAGATTCTATGGTCAACACTTCACCAACATACACTCAACGACATCCCCTAGTTCAGGGATCCGGACCTCTCACTACTCGGCTCGAAGCATCCGCCCTTCACCCACGTAGTAGGAAACGATACCACTGGGTCTCGTCCTCCAATTGCCAACATCAATAAGCAAACAAGAATCACACACAAAATAAGTGCGCCAACACAACTAACGCTCAATCGCCATCGCAAGCAAACACTCAAAGCTTGAGCAGTTAACATACAATCATACAACACATACATAAGTACAAATCCATCACATGACGCAGTTGTACAGAGGTACGATTAAGGAGGGACTATACCTCACCTGCAACAATGTCGGAGCCCCCACTCCCATCATAGTTCTCCCATACCAAATTCAGCTAAGTGGTAACAATGCGTTAACACCACCATGAGGTCCTCATCTCCGGCCTTGCAGGAGTCTTATACCATCCCATCCCGCTTTATAATTTGGCAAGGAGCGTCATTGCATCAGCCTCCCCTGCGAACAATGTCTCGCTACCTGCAAGGCCAGTTAGTCGGCCGAGTCTTCGCAAAGCGTCAGATGCACATGTTGCACATTTTCCATAACTGCATACTATAATCCCCAAGCACATATACATCATGAAGACGATGCAAGTGGACTCAAAATAAGATACAATAAATTTGGAGTCTGCTCCTCCTCATCAAATTCAACACACTCATCCTTCGAGGAAACTCTAATACAAGATTTAGCTACGCCGCAACAACGCGTCAACACCACCTTATAGATATACACCTCCAATCTTGTAAGTATCTCACACCGTCTTCCCACCGGGCATCAACCAATTCCATAATTGACAATAAGTGCCACTGCAACAGCCTCACGTACAAGCAACATCCTGCTACCACGTAAGTCAAAAAATTGCTTGAATATAAAGCGACAAATACACATAACACGCCACACACGGTGAGCCCTGCACCCTGCGCGCACATTGCTCCCTGCATGAACATTGCACACATCACACCTCATGCACACAAAACACCCCGCGCGCACATCGTGCACGTTTCCTGCATTACGCCCTGCACACATCACGCAAATCGCACTCTGCGCATACGTTATGCACACCCACAATTGCATGCTTTATGCCCCGTGCACATCACATGTAGCACGCACTTTGCGCACACTGCACCAATTACGCGCATCGCACCTAGCACATAATGCGCCCCTGCCTGTTTTAGCCTTTGTACCTCTTAGGAGTTTTGTCATGCAAGTACCACCATAAAACACTACTCGTATAGCCCAGCCTTCAAGCAAAAGTACCCGCCTCCCATTCGCTTCAGCTCTAGGATGTGGCGACTTGAGGGTAAATGATGGGGTTCCCCTAAGCCAGTTCGACCAAGTCCATAAGACTTCACGCAACCATCAGACTTGAGGGCGAGTCAATATGTGCTCACTTGGCCCGGTCTCGCAGTGCACGTCCACGCATGCCCCAGACTGCGTGCAGCCTTAGCCGTATGCCTCACTGCGTTTCCCCGGTCGTGTGCCCTAGCACGCAGCCTCACCACTCTCCGGCCGCCGCTCCCAGCAGGAGCAGACGGCCCATGGCTCCTGCCTCTTTGGCCGCCCAGATATAGGAGACTGAGTCCCGCCTGGGGCGGGCGGCCATACGGCCGGCCCACCCTTGGCCTCCCAGATCTGAGCGGCCTCTTGGCCGCCCAGACCTGGACAGACGTGTCCCGTTGGGGACGGGAGGCCACACATCCGCCCCGCCCCTCTGGCTTCCTAGATCTGGGTGACCTCTTGGCTGTCCAGGACGGGGCGACCGCTTCCCATCAGGAGCGGGCAGCCACGTGGCCGACTGCCCCACTGGCCGCCCAGACTTGGGTGACCTCTTGGCCGCCCAGGTTGGGGTGGCCACTTCCCGTCAGAAATGGGTGGCTACGTGACCACCCTCCCCTCTGGCTGCCTAGATTTGGGAGGCCTCTTGGCTGCCCAGGTCTGTGTGGTTGTTTCCTATCAGGAGAGGGCAGCTACATGGTCTCCGGTCCCTTTGGCCGCCCAGATCTGGGAGACCTCTTGGCCGCCCAGTTCTGAGCTCTAAGCGCGCCCATGTGCGCTCTGCTCTCAAGACCACCATAAGAGCCCAATGCCCTCAACTCAACAACACGCTCTCCAGTCTACAACAAGCCAACCGCTCCTGACTTCTCTATACACAACAAGAGATAAGCTAAAGAGCACAGAATGCGTAGCTCGAGTTTCTAAGTAGCAGATACCAAACAATGTGTAGAGTGCACTGCTTTCGCTTCCAAGAATCATCAAAACACCACAAAGTATAACAACCCATCACCCCTCACACAAAGAGAAACTCAGCTCCACGAGTGGTGACATGTCACCCTCCGAGCTCTTTCCCCATCTCTCTCTCAACAATTGTAACGAGAGTCGGTCCGTCTCCCTCAAGTTCTCCATGAAAGTTTTGTACAACAACCAACAAATAGTGAATGTTTGGTCAACACAGATCCAGGCACATAATTTTTCACACAGTTGATGAGTTCACCACGTTTAAAAAAAAATTCATTTTCCAACTTTTTATTTTTTGTGACTGTTTGCACGCTCGACCGCTCCTGCATTAAGACAGTTCAATTTAGTCCGGTCTACCAGATCTTTGAACGATCCCAACAAATTTAATATTGTATCATGTAAACTGCACAAGTTTCCCTATTTATGGACTCTTGTTATCGCCCTATGTGAGTATCAATCAAGTTTGTTAGCATGCCTACCTTTTTCAGATTCATAGGGATTGGATATGGAAATGGGTCAACCCGACCTATTACATGCCCGTTGCTTTTGAGCTTTTAATCATTGCCACCTATGCTGCCATCCCGAATTCACGGGGGTTTGGATTAGGCCCGTAAATGATTCGGTTTGATTTTAAGCGAAATCAAATCTGAACCAAATAACCTCGATTTTTACACATCTTAAATCGAAACTGATCGGTTCGGTACGATTTCTAACATATTAAATTTTAAAGGAAAGCAAAATTTTTTAAAAAATATTATTTGTATTTGTGTTGTACATGACTTTGATCATTACTTTCATCAACCAGAGTCCTTACATCAAATTTTTACAAGTACATTGCAACAAAGAGAAGATCAAATATTTGCATGCATTCCATTCTTGCATTGCATTGTAACACATGTAAAAAATATTTGAAGCATAATTGGTCGGTTTCACCGGTTTACCAAAGATGTAAACCGAACCTCCCCGGTTCGATTTGATTTGATCCGTTCAATTTTCTATGCACGCCGTAATTTGGATATGAAATTGGGTCATCCCGGCTCAATGCTATGACCTAAGCTTGCACTTGTTATGTGCTTCAGTTTAGGCCTTTCCCCGCCGTCGCCTGAGCTCGCAACACATCGCCAAGTGGTGGAGAAGAACTTCTAGTCGGCGCGCCTAACCTCGCCTCTTCTCTCGATGGGCCAGTCTCAGAGCAGCGTTGCTTCTGACGGCGAGGGAACTAATAAAGCGCCCTCTCCCTCGACGGCAACTCGAAATTCTTCGTCTCTGTCTTCTCCTTCTATGGAAGATCTAATCGCAGGTTTCTTGGATCCCTTTATCATTTTTTTACTCGAGAACAAGCTATCTTTTCATTATTTTCCGGCATTATCACCGCACAGTGTTCTTAGAACGTGATATTTGTTTTGTTTTTTATCTCGTACCGGGTTTGGTTTATTTTGATGGCGAGCATCTGCAGGAATTTCATGTACAAAGCATAATTATTGTTACTAGGAGTGAAGTTATTTATGAAATTTGATTAGAAAAGTTCTTCGTAGTAGTTCGATGGTGAAAGATACAGTCGTTTAGGTTTTGTAAATTATTGCTTATATAGTTTACAAAGAAGGACATCCAGAATAGGTGCTGTACTCTTAGGCGTAAACGCCCAATCTCACCTAACGAACTTCATTAACTTTTGATGGGGTTCCCCAAATCGTGTTCGATTGAACCATTGGTTCTTTGAGCACAACCTCCACCTCCGGCCGCGCCCGCACACATTCCTACACGCGCATCCATCTCCCACAAGCACCACCGCATGGCCGTAAGGTCGCACGTGCCCGCCCCCACCGACGCACGGCCCCGGGCCGCACGCAAGCGTACGGTCGGCCCCGCCTGACCACGCGCAGGCTTGCACGCGGTCTGGCTGTGCGCGTCCGCACACCTGCGCGTGTCTTTGGTTGCGCGTGCCTGCGTGCAACCTTGGTCGCGCGCCGGGATGTGCGTGGCCTATCGCTCTGGTCGGGCGGCCCCTTGGCCGCCCAGATCGGGGGGCCTCTCGGTCGCCCGATCCAAGTGGTCATGTTTCCGCCTAGGGCTGGCGGCCCCCTGGCCGCCCCGCCCTTTGACTGCCCAGGTCGGGTGGTCGTTCCTCCTCCTAGGGAGGGCCGCCCTTGGCCGCCACACCCTCTGGTCGTTCGATCCGGGCGGCCTCTTGGCCGC
Organism: Platanthera guangdongensis; assembly: GCA_039583875.1. Classification (NCBI taxonomy): domain Eukaryota; kingdom Viridiplantae; phylum Streptophyta; class Magnoliopsida; order Asparagales; family Orchidaceae; genus Platanthera; species Platanthera guangdongensis. The sequence goes on along the minus strand of CM077163.1, from coordinate 225,550,902 downwards.
CCGGATCAGGCGACCATGTCTCCGCATAGGGAGGACGGCCCCTTAGCCGCCCCGCCCTTTGGCCGCCCAATCTGGGCGACCAAGATCGGGCGGCCTCTTGGTCGGCCTGATCGGGCAACCATTCCTCTGCCTACGGCGGGCGGCCCCTTGGCCGCCCCGCCCTCTGGCCGCCCGATCCTGGCGGCCTCTTGGCCGTCCGATCCTGGCGGCCTCTTGGCCGCTCAGGTCGGGCTGTCGTTCTACTGCCTAGGGAGAGTGGCCCCTTGATCACCCACTCCTTCAGCTGCCCGGCTTGGGCGGCCCCCTTTGGCCGCCCAAGTTGGGCGGCCCCTCGGCCGTCCGGCCTTCCGCCGCCGCCCAGCCAAGATCCCTCCACCGGCCGGCCCTCGCCGGCCGGGTCTCGCCACCGGTCGGTCTCCTCGCCGGCCGGCCCTTTGCCTTTCGATCGCTATCATGCAATCTACTCCGTATGATCCGCGTGTAACCGCCCGAGTAACCACCTATAGTGGGGGCTACGTGTAGGATAAATTAATGGCCAGTCTGCGTTCAATAAAATTGGTAAAATAATACTCGTATTAAACTATAAAATTCTGGTCTACAAATAGTAATTACGGTGGTTACGGTCTGCAAATAGCCGGGTAACCACCGTAACTACCCCTGGGGCCTATTGTTGAAGCCGGGAAAATCCTCACTCTAAAATTCGGATTAAGACAGCCTAAGGCTACCGGTTCAGCGTCCGGGCTCGACGGCTAACGAGCTAGAACACAGAAACAGATGGACAACAAAAAAGAACCTCAGGCGCTCCGGCAGGGAGGTCCCACAACGTACTCGTGGACTTTGAGTCAAGACAACGACTAAGATGGATAGTCGATGGCTCGCTACTTATCTCTCTGAAGAAAGGATCCAAAGGCTCAGCTCGAAGTCTAAAAAATGAGGTGGTCAAGATCTTTTGCGAGATTCCAAAGTCCTTGTCATCGTACCCACGAGGTCATATTTATAGGTAAATCCAATGGGGGGGGGGGGTCTTATTTATAGCACCACCCCCGGTGACTGGGCTAGTATCTGGGGGAGCTCGCATAGGTTGAGAGAGCATTTGGCCTAGTCGCCTACATGGCGAGTATGCGAGGGGAGCTCGCCCTACTCGCCCAGGCCTTTTACTGTTTATAGTGCTGACTCTAACTTCTGTCTTGATTCTTGCTGACCTGGCTCTGGGGTGGGGTCCATCCTCAACGAATATGAGTTGTACACAATCCCCGCTCTTTGCGAGCGACGTAGGAGCTCAGAAAGAAACATCCAACGCTTGTTCGGCGAGCTGTTTTAGCGAGTATCTGGTTTACTCGCGACCGATGAATGCCTGTTGAACCCTATAAATAGGGGGGTGGCTCAACAATGGTTTCATCAATATGTCCACATAGCTGGTGACTTTGAATAGCATGTTGCTCTGCCCGGGACAACTCAAGATAATTTGTGTCATCCAAGACAACATTAGTGATCTTTAAGGAGCCAAATTGGCTTTGAGGAGGATCACCAAAAAGATCTGTTTGAGGAGAGGATGAGATATCAGAGGAATCACCCATAAATGATCTTCCAAAGAAAACAAGCAAGATGAAGAACTCAAGACTGAAGGAACTACATCCTACAAGTGTCCCTTAGATATCACAACTGGATAGGATGCCAGAGAATGTGACCACAATGTCTCCGACAGTAGCCATGGAGGACAAAATGGCTGGATACAAAGGACTACCCGCAGAACGGGCGGCGTGGGTCGTTGGTTGCTATAAATGGACTGACGAGGCATAGGAGCGGCGACTCTGGAGGAAGCGGCGACTCTGGACGACAATGATGGAGAGGAAGATGCGCCCTAGGAGGGAGCAGACGATGCGGGACGCAGAGGAAGCGGGGACGAGCGCCCTAGGTGGGAGCAGAGGATGCAGGGTTGGTCTACTGGAGCTAAGGAGAGAGCGGCTGAAGTGGAACGGGATGGGCTAAGTGGAATGGCGAGGAGAGGAACAGATCGGGAAGTCGGGCTCTGATATTAAATGGAGAATCGGGAAAATTCTCTTATCGTTCCCTAATATAAGGGTAGGCATATATATAGGATAAGTGGTACGTGACATCACATGTAAAGCGCAGCAAAAGAAGTAACATAATAAAATACAATACATATAAATATATTCAACTTATAGCATTTGTATTATTTTGTGGGTGTGTTAAACCCTTGACTTTCAAAGAAATCATCGCATAGCAATTTAATATTAATATTGTTTTAAACATGCCATAAATTTAAAACACATGGAGGATATGATATGAAGAATATGGTGTAGCGTTATAGCCATTCGATTGTGGAGATTAAAGCAGGTGTTAAACCCTTTATTCTAGAAAGCAGCTTATTGTACTTCCAACTACTGTACATTCTATTAACCATATTTCTGTAATTATGATTATACACACTTAAGACTAACTTAAAAATTGGTTTCATCATAGCTTTCAATAGGTTTTGGATGTCTTTGCAGTTTAAAATCAAATTAAATTTCAATATGCTTCTAATTTAATGATGGAATTAACATAATTCATAATTTTTCGGGCTAGGAGATTTTTGAAGGTGTTTGTAACTCATGACAATACATATTGCAAACTATTTTAAACCTAATCTAGACCTTACATTTGTCATAAGAAAGGTTATTTAAATCTTATTTAGCTGTGATCATCAAAATCAATGTAAGAACATGCAAAACTAAAGTTTCATCATATTAAGTGTATAAGAAGGGAGATGCCATCTATAAGCCAAAAAAAAAGAACCGAGTTGGTGAGGGGCACTATCGGCAAGCGATCTTCAACAACAAAAGTAACCTTTTGTGACCTAAACTACAGAATATGGTCTAATTTGGAAGTTAATATGAGGGAAACCAAGATGGTGGGAGGATGGGAAAGAAAGTCAAGAAAGAAGAAGGATAGGTGGTTTATGAGAACCCATTTTATGTCTGTCTGATAGACTTGTCTGACATACAAAATTAAGACAGGAGGATTTTATCGCAATTTCAAATTTTTTACTGAAAGCTTGAAGTGACATTGGACTAACTTTTGACTAAAGAATGCTATCAGATGGTTGTCTGTTACGGCGATACATCCGCTGGAGTACACCGCCATGCATGAGTCATATGACTGTATGAGCGAATTTGAAAACAGTCGTGATAATTTCATATAATATTTAGTAATTTATTAGTATTGATTAATTATCATTAATTAATATTTATTAAATTAATTGTATTAATTAAAATATTTGTTATGGTGTGTGCCCTCTTTCATCTATATAAGGGGGAGGGGTATTTGTGTTTGAGGATTGTTTTGGCTAGGATTATTATGGGCTCTCGTTAGAGAGGCTCTTTCGATGACCCAACCTCCAAGAGTTGGCGGAAGCTTGTCTTCCGATTGTATCTCATCCGTATTCAACACATAATGCCATGTCATTATTAAGCAATGTCTCTCTATTCCTCTCTCAAGCCCTTCAAATTTCTCCACTGTTAACAATGGTCCAACCACGCCTCCCTCAATGACCACTTCGATCAGACCACGACCCGATTTCACAACATCATGGCCCTACTTCGAGCCTCCAGGATTGTCGAGGAATACATGCCAATCCCCCATCGGCGACACCCCCTTCCGCAACAACTCAACCTCGGCTCGACGACATCGCTCCCAACAACTATTTCTCTTCGCTCATAGAGCTCTCAGAGCCCTCATAGCCGAACCACCCATCCTCTTCCCCGACCTTGACAACCTCCCTCGGCCGGCTAGTGCCCCCATGCTACGAAAATGAAAAAGGGTAAGAGACAAGAAGACGAGGACACGATGCATAAGTCGACGTCGGAGCCGACACAGATCCCAACTCGACGACGGACGTTCGCTAGTAGTGCACACGGGTGTAGCGCAACCACCATCCTTATCTTTTATTATCACACGTGTATTTCAGGTCGTGGGTTATTTACCGTTTACCCTTGCATACTTTGAAATGGGGCATTATATAAGCCTTTTGTATCTCTCATTTAATTTAACTTGGAAATATGATAAAATGGAACCCTATGGGTTTTTTTCTTCCACTTCTCTCCCCTTTTCTTTCTCCTTTTTTCTCTTTTTATCCCTTCTCTATCTTGTAACCCCGACTATTTAACATTTGATCCGACCTTTCTCTCTTCCGTCCACTATTTCCCTCACCCGAAATTGTCCCAGCAGAAGTCTGCTCCACACGCGGAAGTCTGCTCCACGCTTTCGCGCGCCTTATCGGTTTGATCTGCCTGCATTGTGTTTCAGCACGCGCCTCCCGCAACCACGGCGATTGTGTCTCCCTTTGTAGCATCGATTGCGTCGCACTTCTCGGCCCATAACATTGACTATCTCGCACCTTCCACTGCCAGTGTTGGCTGACTCTCTCTGCCAACTTCGGCTGCCTCCAGAGACCGCGTCACACCCTTTATCGTGCATACCGTCGCTTGTGTCGCACCTTGCACCATACATATCGTCTCTTGTGTCGCTTATGCAGCTCCCTTCCGGTCTTCCCATGACTTTCCTGACTGCATCGCGCCTCACTTGGGGTTTCCACCGCTCATGCTGGTCGTGTGTCAGCCACTGCTGGCCGCAATTCCTCTGCTCCGCAAGCATTTGTTACTTCACCCGACAACACCTCCCTCTCATCTAGCTACACATCGTCTTTCCTCATGTATGCATGTCCCCATGACTCCGATCTATGACACACACCGTCACACCCGCGCCTCAGCCTCCTGTGGATCCGACCATCTCCTGTCGCCTTGATGCTCATGAAGCGGTCATTACTTCGCTCTAGTCCCGAATGCTGCAGATGGATGTTAAGTTTGATGCCCTCCTGGCCGACAAACTGAGTGCTTCATCATTCTCCAACATGGAGTCCCCATGGATTCTCGGGGCACACTCAGACCCTATCCTGCGGTCGTTGGGCTTCCTGCCTCTACTCAATTCGTTCGCCTTCACTTCCTTCAACGACGCCGATCCAATGGGATGCTCGTACGGAACAATTTTTCGATATTCATCTTACTCTGGAGCCGCAAAAGGTTGTCACTACTCTCATTGGCATGGAGGGATCATCCCTTCATTGGGTCTGTTGGCTACGACATAATAACCCTTCGCTCTCCTGAGCGGAACTTTAGGACCTCATCCTCTGATACGATGTTCACTATTCAGGGACAACATTTGAACGTTTGTGGTGTCCGCCAATCAGGCTTCCTTGACGATTACATCGACGAGTTCATTGCCTTAGCGATGCACGTTCCGGGCTTGCTACCTGATCACTACTTTGGGATTTTTATGCAAGGGCTCCTCCCTCACATCCGAGTCCGCCTTCACACACACCACCCTTGGACTATTACTGATGTTATGCACATGTACCTAGCCCGCTTGGTGGAAGCAGATTTCAAGGTCACCTCCATCGATACCGGCCAGCCACCGGGGAGTTATTTTCCCCCACCAATTACCTCCCCTCCCCCGGATCCGCATCTTCTCCATTTCTGATGACATGGAGGAGATCCATTTGTCCATCTAATTGACAACTTTTCTCCAAAAAAATCTAAGGGTGCAGAGTTTTTTGATTTAAAAAGAATATTAAAGGTTGGGAATTAGTGATCCCGTTGGATCCTCCCTAGATAAATCTGGACTGCGAAATGGATCCCCTCCATTTCTGACGATCCCTATCTCCCTCCCCCACCCTTTTGGCCCCCATCCTAGGTGCATACTGTGGCTCCCCCGCGTTGTGGACCACCTCCTCGACCACCGAACTGCCCCTAGATGACCAACCACGGATACCACGATCTTTGAACTAAGAGTCTCTGTTTCCGTTGTAAATAACCTTACTCCCCGACTCATGACTGTCCTATGAAGGAGCTATGCATCACCATTGGCGAGGAGGACCTGAAAATCACCTTTGGGGATTTTGAAGCCTAGAGGGTGATGACTCACCTGCTGCCATGGGCCCCCTACATGTCTACATCATCGCGAACTTCTATGCCACGCGGTGGGCGGCACCTCTGGACCCCTCCCTATGACACTCCCTGGTCCCTGGCTGGCATTTCTCCTGACAGTGCCGATTAATAGTGGGGTCGGCCACAATTTAATCTCCCTACACCCGACGATACAACTCGACATTCACCCGCCTCCTTCCCCTTCTCTCGTTGTTTGCTTGGGCCATGACCGTCGCACTATCACTGGGGGTCTCTGCAAGGACCTACACATGATTGTGGCCCCGACCTCTCAACGTAGATTTCTACTCTTTTGAGCTCGGTGATCTTGATGTCATACTCGGCGTCACTTGGCTTCGTACACTCGGGGATGTGCATATCAATTGGGCTCGCATAACAATGCATTTTTCTCAGACAATCCGCCCTCCCGCACCTCCACCATCCCAGCTGCAGTGCGTCCTGGTAGTTGCTAACTACCTTTGATGACAAGGCGAATTTTTGGAAGGGCGACATTGTTACGAAGATGGAAAAGTGCAAGGGATGAGGAGACGAGGTCACGACGCATAAGTCGACGCCGGGCCAAAGCGGCGTGGACACAGATCCCAACTCTACAATGAACTTTCGCTAGTAGTGCGCATGTGTGTAACACAACCGCCAGCCTTATCTTTTGTTATTGTACGTGTATTTTGGGTCATGGGTTATTTACTGTTTTCCCTTGCGTACTTTGGAATGAGGCAATATATAAGCCTATTTGTATCTCTCATTTGAGCTAGCTTGGAAATATGATGAAAATGGAACCCTTGGGGTTTTTCTCTTCTCCTCCTCTCCCCTTTTCCTTCTCCTTTTCTCTCCTTTTCCTTCTCCTTTTCTCTCCTTTTCCCCCTCCTCTATCTTGTAACCCCCGACTACGTAACACACCACATGCCCTTTCCGACACCTCAGCCGACACCACCCATCCTGTCAGTGCTCCTTCTCCAAACCACCCACTCGAGGAAGAGACATGCGCAGTTCGTCACCTTGTGCAACCCTTCCAGTCTCGCACAAACTCCGAGTGTCTGCTCTCGCTGCATGTTGCTCCTTTCTTCTCTCTTTGTTCCCCCCCCACCCCCCGGCGTCGTTTCCATGCCACTAACCCTTTTCTTTTTCAAGCCCCCTCCACGCTTTATCTCTGGCACCCATGCTACGTACAACAAGGAAACTGATCCCTACTTTCTGCTATCTTTTACTTTCCACTTTCGCCCACTATTGCACCCTACTTTCTTTCCATTTTTTATCCTCTTGGATCCTCATGGGCTTCCCTCTTTGGCTTTATTCTGCTTCCCCCAAATCATAGCTCTACACCCCACGCCCTCACCTTGCCAACCACATACTTCCGTGTAGGCTCACGTGCAAGACCCATGTCTGCTCTTTTCTTTTTCTCTTTGTTTTCTCCACTTCTCTTACTACCCCCACTCCCTACCATCATATGGTCCCTCCAATTTTTCCCTCTCTTTGAGCCCCCGCTGGTCAACATTCATTCCTTTTTCTTTCCTCGAGTAATCCCCACCCCGCTTGTATTTGCCGCCAACCTTCTTAAAGACCCGAACAAACAAGGTAAATTTTCAAATGCAACATAATGTTACGACGATATATCCACCCGAGTACACTGCCACGCTTGAGTCATGGGAGAGCACATTGAAGCTGCCGTGATAATTTCATATAATATTTTACAATAAATTAGTATTAATTAGTTTATTAATACTGATTAATTATTAATTAATTAATTAATATTGATTAATTATTATTAATTAATATTGATTTTATTAATTGTATTAATTAAAATCTTTGTGATGGTGTGTGCCCCTTATCTATATAAGGGGGAGTGATATTTGTGCTTGAAGATCTTTTTGGCTAGGAGTATTGTGGGATCACGTTAGAGAGAAGCTCTTTGGAGGATCCAGACTCCAAGAGTAGGTGGAAGTCGATCTTCCGATGTTATCTTGCTTGTATTTAACGTGTAATGCAACATCGTTATAAAACAATGTTTCTCCTTTCCTCTCTCAAACCCTAGAAATATTTCTACTGGTAACATTGTCTTGATGTAAAATTGCCCCAAATCCCATCCCTGAAGCGTCAGATTATTTATATGGAAAGAAATCATGTGCTATTTGAACTTATTTATTACTGTAGTCATATTTGTTGAAAGAAATAAAAGAGAAATAGAAGTTGTGTTTTATTCATCCTCATAGGGGCATTATATAGGAAATACAACGACACTTACAGACTGAACTGGCAATGTGGGACTAATACTCACTCTCACACAAATATTAATATAATAATAAACTCCTACTCCAACACTCCCCCTCAAGCTGAAGGGGGACCCTGCAGTTTGGACACATCAAATAATGACAATAGAGGTTGGCGATGCGGGACAAAACTTCAGACGAGCTACCGGGGGAAATTTCAAACCGGGGAATAAGCCGGGGACATAGCCACACACGATGCTGACCCACACACGACGCAGGACCCACACGCGACATGGACTCGCTGGAAACCGGTCAACCAACATCACCTACACACACAACATGCGAAAGAGAACAAAAAATGTAGAGCAAAACATCAACCCGACAACCGAGGATAATCTGCACAAAGCGTTGTCCCACACGACACGGTCTCGCATAACACGGTCCCACGCAACACAACCTGTTGAGATTAGAACAATCAACATCCGCCGCGTCCCAACACACGATCAATCAAAAGAAATATGAGGAGATGCTAACAACATACAACATAAGCCTAGGGGCCGTGTAAAACGAAGGCAAAAAGTCAGAAAAGATAATTTGAGGCGCCTTCGTCCCAAACACTCCCCCTCATGTAAATACTACGTGCAAATAGGCATAACAAGACGATACATATCAAATACTAACAATAGACCTAAAAAACCACACAACCACCATAGAACAACACAACTTCAGCTTTGGTGAGAGATGACCGCCCTAGAAGGGTGTGCGGCGGCTGGAATCGACAAAAATCATCAGAAAAATAAGGGCAGCGGTTGGATCTGGAGCAGCGAAGTGGCCGAGCCATGAGGGGCAACTGTTGGACGCTGCTGGAGCACAGATCTGAAGGTCGCAACACGTCTGGAGGAGGTTGAAGCCTAGAACCGCGCGTGGAAAGGAAAATCTTCATCGTCGACAAGCGAGCAGCAATGGGATCGCCAAGAGCAGTAGCAAGAGGGGACAACATCGGGATGAGAAGACGCTCCTTTGACTAGAACCACATCGTCGACAGGATCAGAACGGCAGAAACTTCGTAGATCAGGAGCCAAGAGAACGACGGGCAATCAGATGAAGACCAGATCGGGATCAACAGAGGGTTCGTCAGATGGCGTCGTCATCAACATGCGTTGTCGACAGTGGATGGAACAACAACAGACGTCATTAACAACAACAGGAAGAAGCCTGGACAATGTCGTCTTTGTCGTCGATGAGCAACAACTGGATCATGTAGCGGTATACAGGATCAACGACAAAATCGATAAAAATCATACGGCAGGAACGACACATGAGCACAAAGAGGGATGGAGAGTAGCCACAACCTTCGAAGATGCAGTAGAATACGATCGTTGACGAGGAAGGCCCAATGGGACTCTTCGAATAGAATGCTGGACGGGATCGACGAACTTTGATAGGGGCTACATAAACGCTCCCGTGGACGGACAGAGAAGCGGTTCTTGTCGACCGAAACAACGAGAGACAAAAGTAGCCTGAGAGAAAATAGACGGGAGTAGTGGACGAAAGAGAAGAAATCATGAGGAATCAAGAGCGAAAGCCACACTAAAATGTACGTTGCCCTAATTAGGGCAACCAAATATCAGTGAGGACTCAATTCCTGGCTTTGCTACCATGTTGAAAGAAATAAAAGAGAAATGAATGTTGTGTTTTGTTCATCCTCATAGGGGCATTATATAGGAAATATAACGACACTTACAAACTGAACTGACAATGTGGGACTAATACTATTGCGGTTGCGGGAAGAGAAGGGGAATCCGGTAGGGGAAGATAACCGGTCGGTGAGAGGGAGAGAACGGGAGAGAGAGAGTGATGAGGGACCATCGGGCGCATCTCGGCGCAAGGCGGGCCCCACCTTCGTATATTCGCGTCGACGGGCTTGATCGGACCGGCGATCCGCCACCGCGGATGTGTCCGGCTCGTCGTTTCGACTCAGTTTCATATATGACATTTTATATTTTGGATTTTATTTCATGTACTTATGGGATCGGAACCGCCGGCCAATCATAGCCGTCGATTCCGGTTGCCCTATTTCCATTCTCCTATAAATATATGTGTTAGGGCTGCAGGAAGGGGATTGCTGAAATTAGGAGAAGGCTTCTTCCTCATTTCCGGTGGTCATTCCGCGGTGCCGACGCCGTGGAGCCCTTGGTGCCGATTCCTTGGGTAAGGTTCCTTGTTTATCTTGTCTTGAATCCCTACATCTGATTTCCCCTCTCCGATTTCCCACCGCCAAACCCTCACAACCAGCCGCCCACCTACAGCCGCACCCCTACCGGCAACTACAGCCGGCAGCCATCTCCTCCCGCTAATCCCCCATCGCCGCATCCTCTTTTCCCCCCTGTTACCGCCTCCTTCCTAGCCCTCACCCCCTCCAAGCTGCTGCCGCCATACCCCCATACAGCAGCCGCCAGCCCACCCTCACCGGATCTGGACAGATCCGACCAGATCTGTCCAGATCGGGACTGGATCTAGCCGGATCCAGTCCAGCGCCCAGCCAGCCCACCAGATCTGCCCTTCTACCTCCTTCCTCACGTGGATCCACCTTTCCCCGTACCCGATCTCGTCTCCACACCACCCGGAAGTCCACCTAAGCCTCCGAAAATTTCAGATCTACATATTTCCTGCAGCCCGAGTTTTAATTCAGCGCTTTATACTTGTTATGTGGATTTTATTGTTGATGGTCTAATATATATATTGTGCACGTTGTGGATCTTGTGTTCGACGGAATTATAGCACGTTATTTTCGCCCGTGAATCTCTTGCATTGCAGGACGCTTCATTCGCCGCACGCTTAAATTAGCCCTCCGTGCGGAGGAACGCTATTGCCTTAAATTGCTGAATAGAAATCGTTTCTCTTGCTCAAAATGCATGCATTGACTTATATGTTGAATTGTTGCTTAAATTAATTTAACGCCTGATTAATTTCTTCTCACATATAGTCATTGGTTAGGTGAGTCCATTCCTCACGTCACTAGCAAGCGTTTTTAGGAGTTCACTCCACACCCTACCCTACATCAGTTGGTATCAGAGCCCAAGGTTGGGCCATTGTGCATGCTCCGTAGTGGTAGGACATTTAGAAGCATGGTAGATCCGCCAGTCACCAACGATCGGGCAGCGGGCTCGAATTCGAGTACCGCTACCACCGACTTCCAGCGCCTTATTCTAGAACGTTTTGACGCAATGGGTACCCAGTTCGAGAATGTGCGTCACGATATCGCCGCGGTGACTCGTCGTCTGGATCTGATTGAGCACGCTAGAGATACCCCCTCCCTTCATGACGATGAGATCGCGGGTGACCCGGGAGAGCCTCCCCGTCACGGGCAGCAAGCCAGAGATGATCCGCCACCGGCAGACCGCTACCACCGTGAGGTCCCCGTGAGAGTCCCCACCCCGCCTGCTTGGCGGAATCCTGAGCCAGCACGTGGCCGACCCCCGCCCCCGCGGGAGGATTACCGCATGCCACGTCATCCTGGCCTGAGGGACCATGTCCCTCCACACGATCGCCGTGACCATCGTCGAGACGAGTATTACCCGCCGGGTCGACGTGAGCGCGGGCCCCCGCCCGCTCGGCACGACTATGACCGGGACGACGATCCTGAGGAGTATCCTGACCCGCGGAGAGGTGATCGCGGTTTTGACATCACCCGTAGGATTCGCCTCGATGCCCCGACATTCGATGGTCGCCTGGACCCAAAGGCCTTTAGTGATTGGCTCCTGGACATGGATCATTATTTTGATTGGTACGACATGAGTGATGAGCGTTGCGTCCGGCTCGCCAAGATGAAGTTAGTCGGGCAGGCCAAGGTATATTGGATTAGTGTCGAGAGATCCTTAGAGCGTGACGGTTATTACCCTATCACCAGATGGGGAGAGATGAAGCAGAGGCTGAGCGAGAAGTACCTCCCTGCGTCCTACCGGGATCAGTTATTCGAGCAATTACAGAACTTGCGTCAGGGAACGCTTACGGTGGCCGAATATATGGCTCGATTCGACGAGCTAGTTGTTAGGAGCGATATTTCGGAGGAGCCAATTGCCACCGCCTCTCGATTCAAGGCTGGCCTCCGCTCGGATCTCCGGAGAGAGCTGATTCCCCATCGCTTGGAGACTGTAGATCAAATATTCCAGCTCGCTCTAGAGTATGAGCAGTACCTTCGTGCCCCTAGTACGAAGCAGTTTCCTTCCCGGACGGATTCGTCAACGTTTAGGAAGCCCGCTCCCGCCCAGACTGCTGCAGCCACCTCATCCCCCGAGTCACTCCTGACTTGAAAGGGAAGGCTGTCGCTACCGAGGGCCAGAGGCCTGGGGGTATACAGTGTTTTAGGTGCGGAGGTAGAGGACACGTGGCGGCCCACTGCCCCACTCGTAGTCTGCTGATTGAGGACGAGGATCCCGATGTAGAGGGTGATGTGGAGATTACTGAGGAGGTCACTGCCACCGTTGAGGAGGGCTGGGAGAGCGACGCTGAGCGATCGTTAGAGGTGGGAGTGGTCAGGCGCTTTCTGCACACCCCACGAGCGGATGAGGATTGGCGCCGCACTACCATTTTCTACACGTATTTCCCGAGTGCAGGCGGCCCCTGCAAGTTGGCTATCGATAGCGGGAGTTGCGTGAACATCGTGGCCCAGAAGGGTCTAGACCGTATGCAGGTGAAGGCGGAGCCTCACCCACATCCTTATCGTGTCATCTGGGTTGATAAGACAGCTATCCAGGTTACCCAGCGCTGTCTTGTTCCGATTACTATAGCATCTTTTGAGGATCGAGTTTGGTGCGATGTCATCCCTATGGATGTCGCCCACGTCCTGCTGGGCCGCCCTTGGTTATTTGATCGCGATGTCACGTGCTTCGGTCGATCGAACACGTGTGTCTTCTATGATAAGGGGCGGAAGATCACCTTATCCCCCACCCAGCCCAGAGAGAGGCCTAAGGGCCGGGTCGAGCCGTCCACTAGCACGATTGCTTCGAGACCCGTGCATATCCTCAGGCGTGTCAGTTGACCCTGAGAAGGTCCAGTCCATCCGTGAGTGGCCCGTACCTTCGACCATTCATGAGGCTCGTAGCTTTCATGGACTGGCTACCTTTTATAGGAGATTTGTTAGGGGTTTTAGCTCGATCATGGCCCCCTTTACTAGCTGCCTGCGTAAGGGAGATTTCCAGTGGACCGCCGCGGCCACTCGAGCATTTGAAGAAATTAAGGACAAGCTGACGTCCGCCCCCGTTCTGCGACTCCCCGATTTTAGTAGGGCCTTCGAGGTCGCGTGCGATGCATCGGGTGTGGGCATTGGAGGAGTGTTAAGTCAAGAGGGACACCCGGTTTCTTACTTTAGTGAGAAACTGAATGAAGCCAAGCAAAAGTACTCGAATTACGATCGAGAATTTTATGCTATTGTCCAGTCTTTGCGGTATTGGAGACACTACCTCCTTCCCCGTGAGTTTGTGCTATATTCGGATCACCAGGCCCTACGCTACCTCGACTCCCAGAGGAAGCTGAGTCATCGCCATGCGAAGTGGGTAGAGTATTTACAGGATTTCCACTACGTTCTCAAACATCGCGCCGGTGTTGAGAACAAACCCGCCGACGCACTCAGTCGTCGAGTCTCTCTACTTCACACATTGAGGGCCCAGGTGGATGGGTTCGAGAGGGTGATTTTGGACTACCCCACTTGTCCAGATTTTGCTGAGATTTACATCGCGTTATCGAGGGACCCTCCGGATCCTGTTGAGGGGTTTCAGATCATTGATAGGTATTTGTTCCGGGGCTCCCGCTTGTGTGTGCCCAACACCTCATATCGTGACTATTTAGTTTGGGAACTACACGCCGGGGGTGCCGCCGGACATTTTGGGCGGGATAAGTCGATTGCTCTGGTAGAGGATCGTTTCTATTGGCCGAGTCTAAAGAAAGATGTGGCTCGTATTGTCCGACATTGTCGTGTATGCCAAACGGCCAAGGGAACGAAGCAGAACACGGGCTTATACACTCCTTTACCCGTTCCCCACCGTCCTTGGGAGGACATTAGTATGGACTTCGTGCTGGGACTCCCGCGCACCCTGCGGAAACACGATTCTATCTTTGTTGTGGTCGACCGGTTCTCTAAGATGGCGCACTTTATTGCATGTAGCAAGACCGCCGATGCTCCCCGCGTCGCGGCCTTATTTATGAGTGAGGTCTTTAGGCTACACGGTCTCCCAAAGTCCATCGTGTCCGATCGGGACGTGCGGTTCGTTAGTTATTTTTGGAAGACGTTGTGGCGGAAAACAGGAACTACTCTTAAGTTCTCATCCGCATACCACCCTCAGACGGACGGTCAAACCGAGGTAGTGAATAGAAGTTTAGGTAGTCTGCTGAGATGTCTAGTTGGAGAGCACGCCTCTAGTTGGGACTCAGTGCTCCCTATAGCGGAGTTTGCATACAATAGTTCCATCAATAGGTCGACTGGTCTGAGCCCGTTTCAGGTAGTGTCAGGTTATGACCCTAGGAAGCCTATTGATCTTCTACCAGTCCCGACTGAGTCACGTCCTAGTGAGTCTGCTGAGTCCTTCACACGTCACTTGCATGAGTTGCATGAGTCTATCAGGTGTAAAATCAATTTAAGCAACGAACATTATAAAGAACTGGCAGACAGACATAGGCGGGAGAAACATTTTCTGGTTGGCGAACAGGTGATGGTGCGAGTTCGTGCGGAGCGGCTCCCTCAGGGGCCTGCTAAGAAACTGAGCGCCAGGCGAATTGGGCCCTACACTGTTTTGAGGCGGATCGGGTTGAATGCTTACGAGCTGGACATTCCTGCGAGCATGGGCATCCACCCTGTGTTCAATATTGAGGACCTGACACCTTACTTTCCACCCCACGAGTACCCTGATCCCTACCTTGGCGGCCCTCCCGAGCCTCTACCACCACCCCGTTCTCCCACCACGCAGCCTCCCCTTGACTCCCACTTCCCCAGGAGTTCACCACCTGTGGCTTCACCTGTGGCACCACCACCATCACCGGACCACTTCTCCCGAGAGCTGAGGGTCGAGCAGATTACAGAGATCATTGCACATGAGTTCGTCCCTTCCACTAACGGACCCGTGTGCCGCTACTTGGTTCGCTGGTTTGGACGTTCTTCTTCCGACGATACTTGGATTGCTGCTGCTGAGCTTGATCAACTCGCTCCCGGACTTCGACTACAGTACGATCGTCTCCATTCATCGGAGATGAAGGCTTTTCAGTCGGGGGGAGTTGATGAGGGACCATCGGGCGCATCTCGGCGCAAGGCGGGCCCCACCTTCGTATATTCGCGTCGACGGGCTTGATCGGACCGGCGATCCGCCACCGCGGATGTGTCCGGCTCGTCGTTTCGACTCAGTTTCATATATGACATTTTATATTTTGGATTTTATTTCATGTACTTATGGGATCGGAACCGCCGGCCAATCATAGCCGTCGATTCCGGTTGCCCTATTTTCATTCTCCTATAAATATATGTGTTAGGGCTGCAGGAAGGGGATTGCTGAAATTAGGAGAAGGCTTCTTCCTCATTTCCGGTGGTCATTCCGCGGTGCCGACGCCGTGGAGCCCTTGGTGCCGATTCCTTGGGTAAGGTTCCTTGTTTATCTTGTCTTGAATCCCTACATCTGATTTCCCCTCTCCGATTTCCCACCGCCAAACCCTCACAACCAGCCGCCCACCTACAGTCGCACCCCTACCGGCAACTACAGCCGGCAGCCATCTCCTCCCGCTAATCCCCCATCGCCGCATCCTCTTTTTCCCCCCCCTGTTACCGCCTCCTTCCTAGCCCTCACCCCCTCCAAGCTGCTGCCGCCATACCCCCATACAGCAGCCGCCAGCCCACCCTCACCGGATCTGGACAGATCCGACCAGATCTGTCCAGATCGGGACTGGATCTAGCCGGATCCAGTCCAGCGCCCAGCCAGCCCACCAGATCTGCCCTTCTACCTCCTTCCTCACGTGGATCCACCTTTCCCCGTACCCGATCTCGTCTCCACACCACCCGGAAGTCCACCTAAGCCTCCGAAAATTTCAGATCTACATATTTCCTGCAGCCCGAGTTTTAATTCAGCGCTTTATACTTGTTATGTGGATTTTATTGTTGATGGTCTAATATATATATTGTGCACGTTGTGGATCTTGTGTTCGACGGAATTATAGCACGTTATTTTCGCCCGTGAATCTCTTGCATTGCAGGACGCTTCATTCGCCGCACGCTTAAATTAGCCCTCCGTGCGGAGGAACGCTATTGCCTTAAATTGCTGAATAGAAATCGTTTCTCTTGCTCAAAATGCATGCATTGACTTATATGTTGAATTGTTGCTTAAATTAATTTAACGCCTGATTAATTTCTTCTCACATATAGTCATTGGTTAGGTGAGTCCATTCCTCACGTCACTAGCAAGCGTTTTTAGGAGTTCACTCCACACCCTACCCTACATCAGAGAGAGAGAAGAGAAAACTCAATACGGGAGCAGCCCGTTTTCTTAGAATCAATCTTGCATACCAAAACCCTAGGCACACTAACCCATTTATACTACATGGGGTGCCAATAACAAGAGTAGCCAAAACTGAAATAACAACAAAACATACGAAACATAATAGAAATAAGATAACAACGTCATCAACGCTAAGCCGACTCGTCAGTAACGCGGTTGCGACGCGTGTATGTCCGCCAAGGTGGCTCCTCAGGGTGCAGGTCCGTAACAATGACGCCGTCTAGAAAATTTGCGTTGTCCTCAAGGCAAAAGTCTGTGTACTGGCGGCGAAAATCATCTCGAAGGAGCCATGTGGCGTCGGTGTCCGCCCGACCCACCCACGTGATGAGGAGCTCGTTCGGGTCCGCATCTCCCGGAAGGTGGTGACGACGATCAAGAACTCTGGCGGGGTAGAGGGGAGGGTCGCCGACGTTGGCGGGGATATGGTCCACGACCGGGTGATCGTCCCCGACCCGACGCGGCTGGAAAACATGGAACACCGGGTGCCCGGCTGCCAGGTGGGAGGGCGATGCGGTATGCCACCGCACCAATACGTGCCGGGACTTCGAACGGGCCAAAGAAGCGGGGAGCGAGCTTGGGACATAGGCGGCGGGCCACCGAGAGCTGGCGGTACGGGTGGAGCTTGATTAAGACCTTTTCGCCCACCGCAAAGCTCAAGTCCCGCCTCTTTCGGTTGGCGAAGGAGGACATCTTGTCCTGGGCCCGACGAAGATGATGCTTCAAATGCTCCAACACCGTATCACAGTCCTGCAGATGGCTGGCGAGGCTGGCTACTGCACACTCCCCAGGAAGGTGACGAGCAAGGGTCGGTGGCGGGCGGCCGTAGACCGACTCGAACGGCGTGGTGGCTGTCGCCTGATGGTAGGCGGTGTTGTATGAATACTCCGCCCAACAAAGCCATTTCGCCCACGTCCGAGGCTGCTCTCCAACAAAACACCGAAGGTATGCCTCCAAACAACGGTTGAGGACCTCGGACTGTCCGTCTGTCTGAGGGTGGTAGGCGGTACTCATGCAGAGACGTGCCCCCCGAAGGAGCACTTTTTCTGATTCAGCAGCAAGCCGTGGCGCCGTAGAGTTGGCAGAGTACTACGGACGTGCTCCAAGTGTGCCTGCCAAGTCGAACTGTACACCAAGATGTCATCAAAAAAAACAATACATGCTTGCGAAGTACAACTCGAAAGATGTCGTTCATGGTCGCTTGAAACGTAGTCGGTGCATTGGTGAGACCAAATGGCATGACGAGGAACTCATAATGGTCTTCATGAGTCCTTAAGGCCGTCTTGGGAATGTCCTCAGGGCGAACCCGAATCTGGTGGTAGCCGGCGCGCAGGTCCAGCTTGGTGAAGAAGGTGGAGCCGTGAAGCTCGTCCAGCAGCTCCTGGATGACCGAAATAGGGTACTTGTCCGGAATGGTCGCCTTGTTCAGTTCGCGGTAATCCACACAGAACCGCCAACTGTCGTCCTTCTTTCGAACCAAGAAAATCGGGATGGAGAAAGGACTCGCACTAGGGCGGATGATGCCGGCCTGGAGCATCTCGTGCACCAGTCGTTCGATCTCATCCTTCTGAGTATGTTCGTAGCGGTATGGCCAAACCGAAACAGCTGAAGTGCCGTCCTGGAGCAGAATGGAGTGGTCGGTGGGGCGAGAGGGAGGTAAGCCAGTACGTGGCTAGAACACGTCCTGAAAGTGTGTCAGGAGCTCCTGCAAGGCCGACAGCTGATCCGGGGTTGGGCAGGTGTCTGCGATAATCGGTCATAGCCAGGCCGAGAAGTCCACCCCCGACGTGCGCTGTTGGGCCCAGAAGGACATAGGAGAGCGGATCAGAGTAGCATCCCCCACCAAGCGGCATGGTCGGCCCGCCTGGAAGAAACACATCGTCATGGAGGCCCAATTGACGTTGACGTCGCCGAGGGTACGGAGCCAAGCGACCCCCAGACTGACGTCAATTCCCCCAAACTGTGAAGTCCGGGGAGGGCACAAACTGGAGCTGGAGCTGCATGTCTAACTGTTCCGAAATGAAATTGTGGCTAACCCCGCTATCAATCATCACTACGATCGGGCGCTGCTGAATACACCCTGCTAACTTCATGGTCTGTGGGCCAGATATACCCCCCATGGAGAAGCAGGGGAGCTCTAGAAGGCAGAGGGAAACGGCCGCGGCGTCGTCTTGGCCCACGTCGTTCTCCTCCAGCTCTAAATCCTCAAAATCGGCTAAAGTCTCCTCTGCCTCCTGGTCGCCCACAATGGCATCGAATTCCTTGACTGAACAGTCATGGTTGGGCCCGTAGGGTTGGCGGCATCGGAAACACAACCCTTTCGCACAGAGATCATTGTAGTCTTGGTTGGATAAGCGTAGAGGAGGGCCCCTAGCCGGCCAGCCTGCTGCTGGAGGACCGCGGACTGGTGCGACATTGGCTGCTCGCCATGGTGGTCGAGGCGGGTGGGCCGGAGGAACGGCGGTCGGCCGAGCAGGGGCTGGTGGTAGCGGAGCAGCCTGGGAACGGGGACCAAGATCCGCCTCCACGAGGCGAGCCATGTCCAAGGCTTCTGACACTGTCCTCGGGTGGTGGGTGCGGAGGCGCGAGCGAATCCGTGGTAGGAGGCCCTGCATGAAGAAGGCGAGGTAGTGGTCCGGCGGAAGGCCCAAAACGTGGGTCACCAACGTAACAAACTCATTAATGTATTCCTCCAAGGTGGTCAATTACCGCACTCCGCACAAACACTCGATAGCGGAGCCGGTGTAGCGGAAGTTGTAACGGCCAATCATTCCTTGCTTCAAATCCGCCCAAGTAAGGACGGGGTTGGACTGGCGGAGCCAACGAGCCCAATGAAGAGTCGAGCCATCCAATCCGACGAAGACTTCGGCGACTTTGTCCTGCTCAAGAGTGGAGTGGAGGTCGAAATATTGTTCCGCCTTGGCGATCCACTCCATCGGGTCTATGCCGGCGAAGGACGGAATGTCGAGGGAGAGGGCGGGGCGGTTTGCCAGGGGCAGCGGTAGCGTAGCAGCCAGTGGAGGATATACGCCGCCGCGGAGGATTCTGCCGCCGAGGCGGTGGTCGGCGATATCAGGGAGTCCAAGCGAGTTAGGATGGAGGAAAGGGAGGAGTGGAGAGAGGCAATGGACTGGTCCTGTGCTTCGAAGCGACGGGCGATGGCGTCGTTGTCCATGGGGCCGTCGGGGTTTTCGGGATGCAGTTGGGAGGAGCGGGTCATGGACGGCCGATGCAGAAGCAGGGCGACGCGGAAACAGGCCGATGCGGCTGGAAGCCTGGCCAACGCGGAATAGGGCGACACGGGCGATGCCGATGCGGACGCAGGACGACGCGGCGAGGCCGATGCAGGGGAGGCGCGCGGTATCGAGCGGAGGCTTCTCCGGCGGCCTTGATGTCGCGGGCGGAGCTGCAGGTCGGACCAAGCATTACGGTAGCAGGAAGAGAAGGGGAATCCAGTAGGGGGAAGAGGACCGGTCGGTGAGAGGAAGAGAACGGGAGAGAGAGAGAGGAGAGAAAACTCAACAAGAGCAACCCGCTTTCTTAGAATCAATCTTGCATACCAAAACCCTAGGCACACTAACTCATTTATGCTACATGGGGTGCCAATAACAAGCGCAACCAAAACTGAAATAACAACAAAACATACGAAACCTAATAGAAATAAGATAATGGCGCCATCGGCGCTAAACCGACTCGTCAGTAACGCGGTTGCGACGCGTGTATGTCCGCCAGGGTGACTTCTCGGGGTGCAGGTCCGTAACAAATACCCACTCACACACAAATATTAATATAATAATAAACTTCTTCACTCCAACAGTATTAAAAATATTGGTCCACAATTAGCCTTATCTCATTTTTTGTTACATTTTGAAATATGATTTATGAACTATGAATAATTTAGCTCATCTTTCTTTATATATTTTCTACCTGGTTTGTTTTGTCATCATCATTATCATTAGCCTTAACCCGAATTCGAGATTAGCTCTATGAGTCCTCATTTTCAATTTAGTTACGTCAAGTGTTGTCTGAGAAGTTCAACTTATTTTTGCAAATCATTAATAACAACTTTTATGCATGTAGCTTGAGGTCTATCCCTTCTCGTTCCTGATACTTAAAAAACAAAATTTATCTGCCTGTCTAATGGTTGGTTTTCTATTAGTTGTTGTAAATATCCAATCAAATTACGGCTTCTTTAATGGGCGTCACTCGAATATTTCCTTTAATGTAATCATCATTTATGTATGTTTCTTAGTTTTCCCACACATCCAGTTTAATATTATTATAATTTTCACATTCAACCTTCATGGGGATCAATCGCAGGATCGACATTGAGTTTCTGGCCACCACTCGGCGGTGCATATGTGTTCTCGTTACAGAAGATGAGTTTCACATTCTCCTGTAGCCCCTCCATCATGCTCCATCTTCTCTCCCACGACAACAACAAATCAAATCTCTCATTCACGCCCTCTCCCTCTCCGCTCGCCGCTCCTCTCCTCCCCTTCCAGCAACGTTAACCCTGCCTCCCCGCCCCCTCCCCGCCTGCCTCCTGCCGCAGTCCAAGCAGCTGACCTCCCACTACCCGATCTCCAACTACAGCAGCCCTACCTCTAGCAGTCCATCTACAACCGCCCTACCTACAACAGACAGCAGTCCTTTCCACAGCAGCCCTTATGCAACAGCCCCACCGCCACCTCCATCTATAGTAACCGGCCTCATCCTTCTTCCACTACTGGGTTCTTGTGCTTGTGAGTATATCTTTGTAGGGTGTTTCTTTTTTTCTTTATTGATTATGTGGCTGATTATTCTCTAGTGGTTGGAGGTCATGATTTTTTATGTTTTTTTTTGTTTCATTTACCCATTTCTTATATTTCTTATTTTTGCTAGTGTGGCTTGAAACATTCGTGCAAAGGAGAACATATTTGCTTGCTTATTTGAAATTGTGGTGAGTGTAGCGTTAATTTGCTAGGCTTCTATAATTTTATTTGCTAAAATTACTTCCGGATTGAATGAAATCAAACACGCATCATATAGTTTAGGTTTGTTTGAGTCAACCCGATACCACTCACATATGCTTGCATTAGTGTCAACACACATCTCTCACAACCTACCCCGTGTCAATGTACTTTTAACTGAGCCGTTAGCTTGCTTTCTTAACTAGCAAAAGAATATTTGATAGGAAAATAATTTCTGGATAGGTGTTTTAAATATTTCACGGGTGTGCTTAATTAAACTCACTGAACTGTCTACTGAAATCAAAATGCTGAGGTATTGAGGTAAATTCATTCATATCGTTGTAGTATTGAACCTCTGATTTTTCCTCAAGTTTACCTGCAATGATTCTTTCAAACTACAGTCTTCAAACTTTTTTCTTCTTGTATTTTTACCATAAACCTTTGTTAGGCCAATTAACTTACCAATTATTCTGAATTGTTGTCTTTGACAGAAGCAATGTCTGAAGCTGGTGATGAAAATGAGGTATATTCTTTTTGGCAAACATGCTGCAATATACTTTGTTGCTTGCAACGGAGGATACATATGTTCCCAAATATGATTTTTTTTTCTTAAAGAAAAAACAATCTTGTAAACATTGTGAGGTGAATCCAAAATAGAGTAAGATTATAACATAATAATTATAATAAAGAACCCAATTAAAAGAAAATTTGTCTAATTTTAAAATGGTAGAATTTAGAAGTTCATAATTGTTAATATTCAGCTTAAATTGAAAAGGGTGGAAATCCTTTTTGTAGACATTGGATCAGAAGGCACAAAGAGCGCTGGAATGCCCTTGTGTTGCAGACTTGAGAAAAGGACCTTGTGGATTTCAATTCTCTGAGGCTTTTGTTTGCTTTATCAAGAGTACTGCTGAAGAAAAGGTAATCATGATCTGAACCCTACGACACTTGTTAGCGTTCCTTGTTAAATATTTGTTTGGCAGGGGATAATACCAATAACCTAGATTTATTCCCCCCACCCCAAATCAATTTCTTAATTTATTCAGCACTTGAGAAAGTAACTTTTATTGCTTTTTATTATATGACAACTATCGGAAACCTGTATTGTCTGATCCTCTTTCAGCTCAGTTCCTTGAGGGCAGGTGTGGAACAGTGATTAAGCTGCTTTAGTGTAATCTATACATGATTATGTTGCTTCTAGTGTGTTCTTGAGTTCTCAAGTGAATCAGTCAATCTAAAACTACTGGTACTAAAACTTTGTGATCGTCAATTTTGTATCAAAGGTGTATGTAGACTTGACCGATCTTGGGCTTGCGGACAATAAGATCGCTGAGACTGAACAACCAACTGGATTGATTTGGCCAAGTGCCTTTTATATTCTTGAAATCAGACATCTATCCATTCAACTAGATCTGACTGGGATTAAGATAATGAGATTGAAGACGGCATAATATGATAGGTGTAGCGGGAGAGAATCTATGAATTTAGAGCATGAATTAGTGCATGAAAGGTCATGAAAACACTTTTTTGATCCACTTTTTCTTCCTTCTCTTGAATTTTTCTTGATTTCTCCATTTTGATTGTTAAGAATTCAGGGGTCAAGGATTTGAGTGGGAGACGGGGGTTCTCATAATTTGAAGGAATCGATAATGTAGAGAGCCTAAGTTTGCTAGTTACATGTGAGACATAAATGCCTTAGGATGGGTGTACATTGCAATTGAGAGGAGAGAGAAATCACAAGAATAAGAAATTCCTATGATAATGTTAATGAGTTGAAGAGAGAGAGAGAAGGGAGTTGATGGAGGAATGTCTATTCAAATCATCATAATCAAACTTAACACATTTAAACCCAAGTATCCAGTCTAAAATTAATTTGTTCAATGCTAGACCCATGAACTTACAAATACATAATCTAATACTTGCTTCCTAATGTGTGATTAAATGTCCTAGCGTGTATCAGTGTATGAACACATGGAACAAGATGCCTCCCAATATGATGGTACATGTGGGACATGGGGTTGAAGGGAAGGGACACAGACCAAGCGTGTTTAATATCATATTAAATCTAAGCATCCAACTTAAAACTAATGGGTTCAAGGTGGAGAGGCCCAAGAACATGTAAAGTACTCAAGGCAACATGAAATTCTCAATGTGAGACTAAAGTTCCAACAGTATCCAACACGCACTCAATGTTCAAGATTTACCCATTTCTAGTCGAAATGCAATAACTCTTGCAACCAAATAAATAAATAACCTTTTTTGAGAAATTCAAAGTGGTTGAACTGGACTTGAAGCATCACGACTGTGTCAAGCTTGTCGAGACGATTCCAAAAAGCGTATGTGGGGCCTGAGAATCTTCAGAGAAAGCCCTCTTGCGCTCCCTTCTTCTACAATCTGTACCCCGGGGCGCATGAGGACAAATTTTTACTTGAAGGTTTGCTTGTAGATTTTTTTGAACTGGGCGACCCGTGGTTTTTTCCCTGGCTTTTCACATAAAAATCTCATTGTCGACTCTCTTTGACTGTTTGCGTGTTCTGCTCATTCTCGACCTAAGACAATCCAACTTGACTGTTTTGTGAGAGCGCCAAGCGACCAACAACAAGGTTTGTCATAGTTGATGAGAATAATTGAGGAGATATAAACATAAAAATTTTTGTACCGAACAGAACAATCTTACATTTGGAATTCTTCATTCATGTGGTTGAGCAACAATCTTACTGTGTCAATCTTAATCAATTTTAAGCACTACTCATATTAAGCATGTATGAGTTGAGTAAAAGAATAAAATATTATTTTCAATCTAACATCTAAATATTACACGACACTTCTATATATACACATAGATTAGAAGAGCGAGATTGAGAGGCGGTGACTATAGAGAATGAGATCGGGAGACGGTGATTGGAAAGAGTGAGACACAGAGACTGCAACTGAGCTATACTTTCAATGCACCTGTTCGCGTGTATAGTGCGTGATCTATAACACGTGAAAGCAATTTTAATAAGCTCTCATGCCATGTTAAAATCTAAGCATTCAATCAAAATAGCAAACTCATATGTCGTGCGCTCATTATTCTGTTCACAGCATAATCTCTTTTTTTCTAACATGGGAACGTTAATATGTTATTGATATGATTTACATTGTGTTCTGGTGTTGCAGGGATCAGACTGTGTAAGACCATTTGTTGCCTTGCAGAATTGCATCAGAGCAAATCCTGATGCATTTTCAAAGGAAGTTTTAGAAGAAAAAGATGATGATGAAGTTCAAGATTATAAAATTTATCCTCCGTCGTGGTCCAAAGAACCCAAGTCAAAAATTTAGAGCAAGTTTGAGGGCGTGGATCCTACGTATCCGGTGGAACGCCATGACCCTTTCATCGCCTAACCATGGAGAATGAAAAATCTACGGAATATCTCATGATTTTGATTACGGGCGCCAGGGAATTGCCCTCGAGCAGGGTCTTATCAAAATTCAGCATGATCATGGGGGTTTCTAGGCTATTGTTTTTTTGGTAGGAGGCACCTAATAACCCATTCTTTTAAACTTATATGGCAGCATGTTTTGAGCGCCATTTATTGTTTGGTATCTGTGGGCTTGGTCTCATGAAATATTGGAGCATTTTTCATATTGGAGCATATGAAATATTGGAGCCCAATAAACATTGTTCTCAAGTTTTTTTTTCCCTATTTTAATCTGCTATTCATTCTCCATCTCAAGATATTTTATTGTCATAATTTAGAGCCGGCATGCTGTAGTCATGTCACGAAGGAACCGCTTGAAGAGAGCGGATTTTTACAATTGAAGTTGTTGAAATGCTGCTTGTTTTTGGAATATTTTAGGCTTTGTGTGGTGATGTTTTGTTTCATAGTAGTATACTGAAGTACATTTGGCATCTGTTTCGCTGCATTCGTGTTTGGAGGGTTATGAGAGGGCGGAAATGGTTTTGGTCTCTCAGATTCCAAATTCTTGTATTTATTTGTGTCATTATTTCGTTGGAGTTGACATTCGAGTAAAACAGCGGGGTTTCATTTCCTTGAAATTTAGGCATCATGAGCGAAAGCGATTTTGCCAATCTTCCTGCTGGTGCAAAACCGTGTTCTTGAATATTTTACATTTTTGAAAGGCTTTGGCTGTTAATTTTACTAGGCAGAGTCTGGATGAGATACTTTTTTCTTCTTCTATTTTTTTCCTGATGTACAGTGCACTGTGTCGGTTGCATGTAGGTATACTTACTGCGTCTTGGAAGCTTGAATTCATCAGATTTTCAGTTTAACAAAAGAATGTATGTTGTTTGCCTTTAACCCTAGCTTTCCCTAAAAACTTATAACTGAACCAATAGATTCGACCTTTCATAAGTAATTTCAACTTTTCTACCAAAATTCAACTACAGCTATTGAGAAAAAAGTATCCAGTGTAAAAATCAAAGATTAGCTGTGGCTTTGTTTGTTTAAGCATATAGCCTCGGTTTAGTTTTGGAGAAAACAGAATTTTAGATGTTTGAGAGAGCTATCAAAAACATGATTTATTAAAATAAGCAGCCTATAACTATACTTCCAAACGCAGATCCTGGAGCAGCTATTTCTTAAAACGAAGCTGTGGAGGTAGGTTTGGTTCCGCCGAGTTTTGAATAGCGATAAACGCCGTGCGATTCGAAACAAAAGCGAAAAACCAAATGGCGGCCGGACTCAATATTATGTTTGGACCAAACAAAATGGATAAAAACAGGTTACCAAATGCAACCTAGTATTTTTGTAAAGAGAGTCACTTATGAGAAACCATAAGCTGAGTCTGACTTGCTTATGAAAAATCAGTTTATCATCAATTTTAAAATAATTGATTTTCTAATAATTGCACAAACAAACAACTATAAAATTGCGTTTGCGTTTTGTATAGATATTATTCATCAGCATAAACTGTCTCAAACCGAGTCTTAGGTTGCGTTTGACGCGGCTTATTTGCTCCGGTGAGGTTGAACAAAAATTTCATTGTCATACCAAAATCTTATGCTCCAAACTAGTTTCTCTTTTTGACAACGGTAGTAACATTTGTCATACCAAATATATAATGATGTTTTTGTCCAACTTCACTAGAACAAATAAGTTACGATAAGCCACGTCAAACACGAAAGACAGTCTTAAACGAATCTGAGTTCCGCCCCACATCATGTTATTTATTAGCCGATTGTTAACCGCAACCCGTTATTGGTCAGTCGCACCCTAAATTCTCATAACTTTTCGCGTCATTTCGAAATACGCCTTTTACATGCAATTTTAGAAAAAGTACTCAACACGAAAGTTGTAGATCTCGTCGAGATCGACAACTTTCGTGGTGAACACTTTTCTTAAAAATGCATATACAAGACGTACTTTGGAAATATGTCCAGGTTTTGCGCATTTCAGAAATACGCCTTGTAGATGCAATTTCAGGAAAAGTGTTCAACGCGAAAGTTGTAGATCTGTCGAGATCTACAATCGTGTTGAACACTTTTCCTGAAATTGCATCTACAAGACGTATTTCAAAAAGACACGAAAAATTAAGAGATTTGGGGGTACGACTAGACAATAACGAGTTACTGTTAACAATCGTCATTTATTAACGCCTGCTACTAGCACGAATATGAGTTCCGCCCTACCTGCACACAAATATCCGACCCGTAATATATATAGACGATTGTTAACCGTAACCCGTAATTGTCTAGTCGCACCCCAAAATTTCCAAATTTTTCGCGCCTTTTCGAAATACGCATTGTATATGCAATTTCAGAAAAAGTGTTCAACACGAAAGTTGTAGATATCGACGAGATCTACAACTTTCGTGTTGAACACTTTTCCCGAAATTGCATCTACAAGGAGTATTTTGAAAAGCCGCAAAACCTGGACATATTTCCAAAGTACGTCTTGTACATGCATTTTTAGGAAAAGTGATCACCACAAAAGTTGTAGATCTCGTCGATATCTACAACTTTCGTGTTGAACACTTTTCCTGATATTGCATGTATAAGACGTATTTCGAAAAGACGCGTAAAATTGGAAGATTTTGAGGTGTGACTACAAAATAACGTGGTGCGGTTACCAATCACCTATATATAACTCAAGCAAGGCATTCTTTCTTATTCTGATTGAGCTTAGGGTTTCTGCTGCGCCCACCGCCGGCCTTACGGGAAGATGGTAAATCCATACTTCTGCAATTTTTTTTCCGGCGATGTAGAATTTGATCACCTTCATTGTTTGACATTCAGCCTTCCTTGAAAACTTTCCGGATCAAGCAGAAACTAGCAAAAAAAAAGAGACAGAATAGGCCCATCCCGCATTGGATACGCCTGAGAACTGGTAACACCATCAGGTATTTCCCTCCGTTCAACCATTACGATGCTAGTTTTGTTACATTAGCGGCTTCCGTTCTCATCGCTGTTCGTTTCGTGTTTGTTTCGTCTACGGCCCCATCAGGTACAACGCCAAACGCCGCCACTGGCGTCGGACCAAGCTCGGATTCTAAGGTTATGGTATGAAAAATGGTTTTAAATTCTGTTATGTTTCTATCTGCCGGTGATGCCTGGGATTGACTGTTTGTTTTTGGTATTACAATGTCAAACGCCGCCACTGGTGTAACGTGGTAGCATGCACGTGCAGGCCGCGGCGCTGGTCGGCCGCTCGCGCAGGCGCTTGCTTGTCGCTCTGCGCTTCAGTGTGCACTCGACTTTGCCCTTCTTCTAGGGTGTTTTTTGGGCCTCTGGGCGAGCACGGCTTAAGTCTTGTTTGGGAGGTTTTTTTCCTCCTTTTCATTTTCTGAAAAACAACACCGCTCTTAATATTGTGTTTGTTTTATAAACGGATGACTTTCTAAAAAGACAAAATAACTCATTTTGAATAAGCTGCGTTTTCCACTAATAGAGAAAACAAATACAATATTATGAATGATGACGTTTTACAGAAAATGGAAAGAAGTAAAAAACCCTCCCAAACAGGGTATTAGTGCGTGCGTCTCCCTTGGTCGGGTTGGCTTCCTTCCGTGTCCTTGGTCGAAATCTTTCTGGTTTGACTTGGATAAATTTAGAGGCAACTCCATCAATTGTGAAGATATAATTCGTGGTCTTGAAAACATATCCAAGGAACAATATAGATGTGAAATAATTTTCTGTTGCAATATGTCTCATATTGCCTTCAACATTGTATAAGGCAAATGGATAATTAGGCATAGTTTAGCTGTTTTGGAATAAAGGGCTGTTCCAAGAGTATGGATTAAATGCAGTTTGATATAATTAGGCATAGTTTAGGGTCCATTTAACATGGTAGCGGCGGTCATGAATTACGAACTGTCGTTGTGAACGCACAACCTCACCTAAGGAACTACATCCCTTATTATGTGCAAAATAAGTTTTTTTCTTGGTGACAGTCATAACCGTTGTCATGTCAAACACATTTGATGATGGTGACATGTTTGTCTAAATTCACCGGAGCAAAAATTCTGTGTCAAACGGATGGCTGTTCGTAACCACCACCATGTTCATTACCTCCACCACCGTGCTAGACCGACCCTTAATCACGAGGGTTTTATTTGATAATGCTATTGAATAACATTAGGTACAATTTTTTGAGCAGTTCGCTATTTGCATATTTATGGTTTATGCTCAGTTTTTTTTGGAAGATTTTTTGTCTTCTATGAATGCATGATTTATGGTGAGATTAATTTGGTTTTATTTATCAAACAAGGAATATGATAGTAGAGATAGGATTTCTTTGGGAAGTAAGGGAAAGAAGCAAATCCAGGTTTATACATCTTGCTTCTAGATATTTCTACTATTCATGGCTAGATTGGCTTTTGCTTAGTTGTGTTGTTGGGGAAATCTATTGTGAAGAACAATTTCATTTGTTTTCTACTTATGTAATCTAAAGAAGAGTTTGGAAATAACATATTGGTAGTGGTTAGGGTGGTGTAAATTCTATTCATAGCTGTAAAAAGAGGCCTCAAAGCTTGTATATACTTCTTGAATTAATAGTTACAAGTATGAATACATTTATATAGGAAAAGAGGAAGGAGAAAAATCTCAATACAAGATGTGAGACTAATACAAAAAAAGAGAAAAAAAGAAAAATGGTCCCCTAGATGGGCCCTTAATTAGGCTTTTCTAACACTCCCCCGCAAGCTGGAGCGTACAAGTCGTAGGCACCAAGCTTGGATAAAAACTGACAGTATAGCGGCCGGGAGAGAGCTAAGGATATCAGCAACTTGGTTTGTAGCAGGAACATGCTCCAGATCTATCTTCTTTGACTGTACCTTTTTCCGGATAAAGTGACAGTCAACTTCAATATGCTTTGTGCGTTCGTGAAAGACCGGATTCTTGGCAATATGTATTGCTGCTTGACTGTCACAAAATAGGGTCGCCGGTGATGAGAGACGAACACCCCAGTCTCCCAGAAGTCTCTCAAGCCAGGTTAATTCGGAAACAACAGCAGCCATAGCCCGGTAGTCGGCTTCAGCAGAAGAGCGAGCAACCACAGTTTGTTTCTTGCTACGCCACGTTATGAGATGTCCACCGAAGTAGGTACAGAAATCAGTTGTGGAACACCTATCATCAATGGATCATGCATAGTCAGCATCAGAGTACGCTACAAAAGATAGAGATGTGGATGACTTGTACACAAGCCCTTGTTCTGAAGCGATTTTGAGATATTGAAAAATGCGCTCGACAGTTTGAAGATGAGATGTCCTAGGAGCATGCATAAAACGACTCACGACTCCCACGATAGAAGAGATGTCTGGTCGATTAACCGTAAGATAGATCAGCTTCCTAACCAAGCGTCTATAGTATTCCAGATTTGTAAGCAACTTGTCGGAGTCAGAGCTGCGGGCCGAGAGCTTGTGATTGGCGTCCATTGAAGTATCCGCGGGTTTGCATCCAAAATAGCCGGCATCATGAAGGAGGTCCATACAATACTTCCTTTGGGATAACACAAGACCATCACGGCGTCGTGCAACCTCAAGCCCAATAAAATATCGAAGGTTGTCAAGATCCTTGGTCTGAAAGGCGGAGTTTAAATGTTGCTTGATATGTTGCATCCCTGTAGTATCGTCGCCAATAATGAGGATATCGTCAACATAGACAAGTAGGATCAAAGTTCCGGTTGACCGGTGTCGTGGGAAGAGAGAAAAGTCAGTCGAGCTCCGAATGAAGCCAATATCACAGAAAACCTTGCTGCATTTTTCAAACCAAGCGCGCGGGGATTGTTTGAGACCATAAATAGATTTCCGAAGATAACAGACCCGAGACTCCCCCGTGGTCTCAAACCCGGGAGGTTGGTGCATATAAACAGTCTCCTGCAGATTGTCGTTGAGGACATTCTTAATATCCAGCTGATAAAGAGGCCAATGACGATGAACAGCCAAGGAGAGAAGAACGCGGACCGTGTTCAATTTGGCCATAGGAGAGAAGGTTTTCTCGTAATCAAGACCATGTTGCTGAGTAAAACCCCGAGCCACGAGGCGGGACTTTAGACGCTCAACGGTGCCATCCGCCGCATGTTTAATAACAAAGACCCACTTGCAGCTAACACAGGGTTGGCCTGCAGGAAGAGGAACCAGATCCCAAGTCCGGTTAGCCTAGAGAGCCCGCATTTCATCGTCCATGGCCGCCCACCACCCCGAGTGTTGAAGCGCCTCCTGCACAGTGTTAGAAATAGAAATAAAGGAAAGAGAGGTGACAAAGGCGTAAAGAGGTGGAGTCAGCCGATGGAGAGAAACGTAGTTGGCTAAGGGATGAGGTGTAGATGCGGGAGCTGGATCTGCCGTTGTCGGGGTGTCGCTGGAACCAGGGAGCTGGTGCAGGGAACCATCTTTGAAGTGACGACGAGTGTAGACACGGAGAAGGGGCGGCGGAATCCGAGGGGGGGGGCAGGGAGAGACGAAGGAGATGACAGAGAAGAGGGCGTGTAAGGTACGACAAGTCGGGGAAGAGGATGAGAGGAAGACGGGGTGGGGGATGGTAAGTGGAAGGGTCGGTCTTCGCGGAAGGTGACATCCGCCGAGACGACCAGCCTACCATCAAAAGGAGAGTGACAAACATACCCCTTTTGAGTACGAGAGTAGCCAACAAACATATATTTGGCCGCCCGAGGATTAAGTTTGTCGGAAGGGGGCCAAGAAGATGAACATAACAAACACACTCGAAGACCTGCAGGGTGAGAGATGTGGGGTTGGTGGAAGGATAAAAGAGTTGGATCGGTGAGGCAACGTTAAGAACTGACGAGGGTAGACGGTTGATGAGATGACAGACTGTGGAGACGACAAAATTCCAATATTCGATCGGAGCTCGCATTTGAAACATGAGGGACCGAGCAACATCGAGAAGATAGCGATTCTTCCGTTAGACCACCCTGTTTTGCTGAGGGGTATACGCACACGAAGTTTGATGGATGACTCCAAATTCGGTGCAGAGATTGGAGAAGGTGCGATCAATATACTCACGAGCATTATCAGTGCGGATGACTTTGAGGTGGGTGGCGAACTACATACGCATCTCAGTTAAAAAAGCACGAAACGCAAATGTAAGTTCTGTACGATCATGCAGTAAATATAGCCACGTAATATGCGAGTAATCATCAATAAAGGTGACAAAATAGCGAAATTCAAAGATGCTGGAGACTTTATAAGGACCTCATACATCAGACTGAACTAAAGATAAAAGAGAACTACTCCTGGTACAGGCAAGGGAGAAGGAAGAACGATGTTGTTTGCCGTAGATACAAGATTCACAAGAGAACTCCCGTAAAGGAACATTAGGAAGAGCCCGCTTGAGAATCAGAAGGGGAGCATGCCCAAGGCGGCGATGCCAATCGACAGTGGAGATGGCGGTGAGAAAAGTGGGTGAGATATCCAAGATGTACAGCCCATTCAACAGCTGCCCCTTACCAATGATACCCTGAGTGCGGCGATCCTGCATAATAAAAGGAGAAAATGTTATGCAACAATCAAGGTCGTGCGTCAGGCGACTAACAAAAATAAATTGAAAGGATACCCCGGAACATGAAGAACCGAGAAAAGAGAAAGGGTCGGGGTAAGCTGGATAGCAGCAACGCCAGAGACCGGTAGGGTGTCACCATTGGCCACAGTGATACACGAAAGATGAGCCGTCTGGAGATACTGGGGAGGGGGGGGGGTCTGGGAGGTAATATGGTGAGTAGCGCCGGAATCGACGATCCAGCAGAGGCTATGAGAGAGACAGGTTATACCTTCCGCAGAGAAATACGCAACCGAGCCGGAGGAGCGGCCGAGGGCACCCTGTGGCTGGTGGAGTTGGGTGCGGAGCTCGTCTATATCTTGGCGGGTAGTGGACGCCGGATCCTGGGCAGAAGCCCCAGTGGGAGCAGGAGCAACAGAGGAAGTAGCAGCAAGGTGGGGAGGTAAACCATGCTTGCTGTAACAGGTAACCTCAAGATGACCATCCCGACCACAATATGTGCATTTCATAGAATAATGACCCCCACGTCCTCGTCCTCGAGACGGAGGTCAGCCCCCTCGGGTGAAAGATCCACGAGCAGGAGGAGGGATCCGAAGGAAAGGCTGTTGAAGAAGAGCCGGTGCAAATCCGGGAGGAGCCTCAGTAGGAGGCGTAACTTTAAGAAACATTGAGTAGACATTAGACAACGAAGGAGTCGTCGTGGAAGAGAGGATCTGGGCCCGAACACTATACAGGTGGGGAGGAACATGGGACATCATCATCGCGATGATGGCTGCCTCTTTCTGGACCTGTTGAGTAGCTAGATCAGTAGTTGGAGGTTGATGTTGAATCCAAGCCTCGGCCAGGGTCTTGGCCTGAGCAACGAAAGAGATCATATCGTCGGGAGCACCAGGAGCAAGGTTTTGAAGGTCGGAGAGAATATCATATAAGTGCTGAAGACTGTTGTGCTCAGAGTAAAAGGAGTGGAGCTCATCCCACATGGCTTTGGTCATGTCATGATACATGGTCATCCTGTAAGGCTCAGTGTCCATAGAGTTGAGGAGCAGGACTGGACCCAACCATCATCGCGAAGCCAGTCATCTGAGGGAGCCTCGGGGGGAACTTGGGTCAAGTGGTGAAAAAGACCCTTGGTCTGCAGAACACGACGAACAGAGTGTGCCCATTCGACGAAATTACGTTTCTCGGTCAGAGAAATGTTAGTAATCCGTAGCTCATCACGAAGTTCGGAAGCCGTCGCAGCCGCACGGGCTGGCGGAGCAGAAGTAGCAGCGGATACATCGGAAGCCATGCGGCTAGCAGAAGAGGCCGGACGGCTAGCAAGAGAAGCCGGGAGGCTTGACAGAGAAGGTCGGGCTGCTAGAAAAGGAAGTCGGGCGGCTAGAAGGAGAAGACCGAGCGGCACGGAAGGAAGAGGCCGAAGAGAGAGAGAGAGAGAGAGAGAGAGAGAGAGGTCGGCCGAGGAAGTAGTCGCACGGTCTCGGCGGACACACCAACGACAAAGAAAGTCGCGACAAGGATGCGTCTAAGGGGAAGGGAGGAAAGAAGTCGGTAGCAGAGAGAAGGAAGGAAACTGCGCGGTAACGGTGAAGCACACCAGCGACCAGAGAGGTCACGACCAAAGATGCGGAGCCCGAAGAGAGAGACACGAGGTCGCGATGACCACCAAGGGCAGACCGGACAAACCGCTGTGAGGGACAAGCCGGTCGGAGAAGAACACCGCGAGAAGGAAGACCGCCGTTAGGAGAACAGGCCGCGCAAACCGCGACAAGCTGTCCAAAAAACGGGGCCCACGGAGGGCGCCTATAAAAAGAGAGGAGAAGGGAGGGAGAAGGGAGGGAGGAGGGAAATAGTGAAGTCACGTACAGGAAGGCGGGTAGGAAAAAGAGGACGCGAATAGGACCAGAGACCTCCAGAAAAGAGCTCGGGCGGTTAGGAAGAGGGGGACCCCGAGAGGCCGCGAGAACCTGCGAACAGAAAACCGTAAACCCATGGAGGAGACCGGTGGCTCTGATACCATGTGAAGAGAGACCTCAAACCTTGTATATACTTCTTGAATTAATAGTTATAAGTATGAATACATTTATATAGGAAAAGAGAAAGGAGAGAAATCTCAATCCAAGATGTGGGACTAATACAAAGAGAGAGAAAAGAGAGAAAAATGGGCCCCTATATGGGCCCTTAATTAGGCTTTTCTAACAATAGCCTTAAAGTTTATGCTGCATTTAAATAGCACTCATAACCTTAAAGTTTATGCTGCATTTAAATAGCACTCATAACCTTAAAGTTTATGCTGCATTTAAATAGCACTCATAACCTTAAAGTTTATGCTGCATTTAAATAGCATTCATAACCTTAATGTTTATGCTGCATTTTTTGCAAATCCTCATTTTTATAACTCCATTTAGCCTCTTACATACTATACTTCATGAAGATCCTTTGGCTATCATAACCATTAGTTGGGAGCAAAATGGCAAACACATGCCCACACCTTTGTTTACCTTTTACATACAATCTTTCATTAAGGTCCGATGATCTATGTGTTCAATTGGCAAATTAATCATGTAGGTTACTCTATAGATTTAATATCTCAAAGGTACTCTTAATTTGCATGAAGATAAAGTTGTTTCATATAAAAAATGATTAATATAATTTTAGTATAATTGATGAATAGAAGATAGTGAGTGGCAGAAAGAGTTAGTGACAGTAAAAGAGCTTGACAACAAAACAAGATTAAATGTAGTATGACAATGTTTGTTAACATCACAAACATCACAAACAAAGGAAGTAAGAACAACAACAGACATATCAGGAAACAATAAGTTCATAACATGAATAGACGGGTGTCCTAGGCGACAACTTCATAAAAGTCATGTATTTTTATTAATGTCATTTCACGTCTTTATTTAACATTGTAATGTGCCATTCTTTAAATGTCATTTAACTTCTTTATGTTCAATTTTTTTGAATTTTAGGTTTCTGCCTGCCCTGAGCTTGAATTCCCCAATTGTTTTGATCATGATTCTCTCCATTTGAGACCTCAAATGCAGGTCCATTTCATGATGTGGATGCATTCTCACTTGATTTAATGGTTAATTTGATTAAAATATATATAAGAAGGGATTAGTGAACCCGTCAGATCAGCCTGAAATAGATCTAGACCGTGAAATGGATACTATCTATTTCACCTTAAATGGTGAGGATCCTGATTCCAATTATTTGGGATATTTGTGAGAATCAATATTGACTAATTCAAAGCCAAGGGTTTGTTTATTTGGACTTTGAGAGTGGGAGCATTGAGAATGGTGGTTGGTGATGCGAATGAATCTATGGAGATGGAGGGAGGTGACTGTGGTCTCAAAGAAGGCCAAAATAGTGTTTTAGAGCCGCGTCGGTGAGAATGTGAGGTTTATTAAACAAATTTTTTAGCGACAACTTTTTTCTCCCACCAAAAATTGGATCAAAAACACTAACAAATAGAACCTACATCCTCTAGGAGAGGCTTGAGAATTAATATTGACTAATTCTAAGTTAAGGGCTTGTTTATTCTGCCGGTGAGAGTGGGAGCGGTGAGAATGGTGGTTGGTGTGAATAAAGCTATGGATGAGGGAGGTGATTGTGGTCTCAAAATTGGCTAAAATAGTGATTTAGAGCCGTGGTGGTGAGATGAGAGGTTTATTAAACAATTTTTTTAGCCACAACATTTTCCTCCCACCGAAAATTGGATCAAAAACACTCAAACAAATAGAACCTACATCCTGTAGGAATGGCTTGAGAATTAAAATTGACCAATTCTAAGTTAAGGGTTTGTTTATTCTGGCGATGAGAGTGGGAGCGGTGCGAATGGTGGTTGGTGTAAATGAAGCCATGGAAACGGAGGGAGGTGATTGTGGTCTCAAAATAGGCCAAAATAGTGTTTTAGAGCTGCGGCGATGAGAATGAGAGGTTTATTAAACAATTTTTTAAACGGCAACATTTCTCCCACCAAAAATGGATCAAAACACTCAAACAAATAGAACATACATCGTCTACATATAATCAAATATGTTATTTGATATACATATTTGTTTAGATGTGCTGAATGAACTTTTCTATGATTTAAAATTATTTTCATTTTTTTAATCAAAGTCAGTTGGGGTCCGTTCGTTTGGACGGAATTGGAGGTGGGAATTGAAATTGTCGATTCCGTTCCGTCGTTCTGCTAAAAATCAAGAATTCTTTAGGTTGGAAATTGGAATTGTCAAATCTTCACTCAAATGAAACACATCAAATTTTTATATTCTAACATTGGGGATATAACGAACTAAAACTTCTTCTCATAACTCGGTTCCATGGCATGCCACTAAATAATGAAAAAAAATCAAGCATAATTGTTTGTTTGTTGACACTATTTTGTTTGTTTGTTGTTCTTAATACAGTTTTCTGTATATAATCTTTCAGATTTCAAGCCCGTTGTCGCCGGAGTTCTTTTAGGATCTTTCTGTGTTGCTGCTGTCTTATAATTCGAATGGTATTAAATTCTTTTCTAATGTTGTTTCTGATGCGCAAATGACACCGTCGGATGTTATCCTTTAGCACAATATGTAAGCACATTATATTATGTGGAATTCGTCGGTTTTCTTGGAGACCGCACTGCCCATTTTAAGGTGAGTATTGTGGATCTACCCCCAATCTATTTTATCATGTAGCACAATATTTAAGCACATTATATTATGTGAGATTTGCCGCTTTTCTTCCAATAGATTTTCGCAAATTAATCATTTGGGTTCGGAAAATTCCCTTCTGTTTGCAAGTTGCAATTACTATAATATTAGTATATTATGTTGTTTTGATAATCATTGTTATGTTAAAATATTCCAGCAAAATAGTAATTGGTTTGCCAACTTTCTTGATTTGGGAAACCGTTTTAATTTTCTTTCCCTGATCTAATTGGCCAATAATTTTATCTTGCTGGGTGTTTGTGCATGTGTTTTAGCTTGTGGATGTTTTGGTTTTTGTGATGTATTTGAAGTTATCTTCTTCAGTGTTCAAGGATGTCAAAATCTGGTTTACCTGAAATTTTGGCTGTCTGGAACAGTTCTGGCTGTTGGAAAAATTGATATTCAAAGAGTTTTTATATAGAGTTTTTTGAGAAGGAATATTGAAAAAGTTGCATATTGTTTGGATGGTCTGTGCATAAGTGTTATTCGAATAGAGATTTTTCAATTAAAGCTGTTTGGTAGATCGGCTTTTCGGAAGCAATTTTTTTAAAATAAAATTATTTAAGTATATATTGTTCTTAGGAAATGATTAAACATATTTTAAAACTTAAATGGTTTAGATAGCTTAAGAAATAAAAATAAATGTTAGTAATTGCTGCATATTGTCTTCATTTATTTCGGTTCACCTGTGTGAAGAAATTGATATTAATTAAACTTTTGAATATGATGGCTTTTAATTTTTTCTAATAAAAAAGTACAAAATTTTTATCGGCGAGCATTGTATAATTTTTCCAGTAAACATATGATCTGCTTTCCCAACGCCAAACATAGCATTTTCAATACCTTCCTTTGTTGTAGGGTCTTCATCCTTTGTGTTTGTATGAATGAAGATTGATTGGCATTGCAAGCATTAAATTTTGGGTCCTAGCAAGATGGATGTATACGAATGAAGTTATGCAATGACAGTCACTAGCATTATCGAACGCTGTTTTTTGAAACTATATTGTGACATTTTTTTGAAAAATATCACTTTCTTCCAAACGCCAAATGCCCATTCTATAATACTACAAATGGATGAATGTGTCTTATTAAAATGTTCATGTCTGTCTTGAACTGGAAGACTCCCACGAGCATAATCTGTCAAATGATATGATTTTAAATAGTTCGTCTTTAATGGATATCCAACATTCACTAATAATATTTATCTATCAAATGTATGTGGATATGGTTTTAAATAGTTCGTCTTTAATGGATATCCAACATTCACTAATAATATTTATCTATAATG
Organism: Platanthera guangdongensis; assembly: GCA_039583875.1. Lineage (NCBI taxonomy): Eukaryota > Viridiplantae > Streptophyta > Magnoliopsida > Asparagales > Orchidaceae > Platanthera > Platanthera guangdongensis. Next base: position 225,512,274 of record CM077163.1, on the reverse strand, counting down.
ATTTTAACTATTAAGCATATAAACATGTACGATTATAAAAAAATATGAATAATTATTCAACAATTTATCTTGTGAGGATGTGGAAAATGAAGTGTATCATCAGTCAATGCACGTACGAAGATGCGATTTATGAACAGATCCTTCCCATACAGTGAGTGCAAATGTAAAGCACATTAAAAACACAAATAGCATCACATTTTACGTTGTGGTGTCATGACGTCCAATATATTAAGCTTGATCTTTAACGGGTACCCTCGCATCAACATGTGTACTGTCAATTGCACCAACACAATCCTTAAAGAATGACATGTAACGAGCATCATACCTTATTTTCGCATGTATATTTTTGAATTGACGATCAATTGGTTTTATAATATCGATTGACAGTAGCAGTAATGAATTAAGATTTTGCGCAAAATATTTACTTATAGTTTCAGTCGAGTGCTGAAACCACTTTTTTGTTAATCTCACAAAGCCATCATGTGCTAAAATGTACAATGTAATTCCTAGAACTTCCCGTGGGATTGTGTGTTGAGATCCTTGTAACTCATCATCATGTTCGAGCTTGTGAAGTAAATCGATAAATATACATTTTGACATTCCAAATGTGTCGTGAATCCTATTTGGATGCCCTTCAAGTAACTTTTTCACCCATTTCTCACATGTTTGAGTAGATGTCATGCATCTTGTCTCACGTATATTATTATTTATCTCAGTAATAGTTGAAATAACTAAATTGCAGTACTCAACATATTGCACTCATTCCGGAGAAAGACATGTCCATTCTTCATAATCTTTACTGGAAGAATCATGTGCTTCCATTACCTACGCTGTCAAAGAACATGTAATAAAAATTAGTTGTGTTGAAGGCTTGAAGTAAAATATCGCGCAATGAGTCTGACAATGAACGAGATCCCCCCTCCCCCATGAGAAGACAGAATATTAAAATTGCTTTGCATTTAGAAACCAAATGACTCAGAAGATCATCTCTTCAACATTTTTTGAGTACTTCTCAAGGTGTTGATATTTTTATAATGTCTGACCCAGGAAATCATTAAGCCATTAATCTTTGAGTTTAAGCCATCAAAGACGCATTTGAGTTTAAGCCATTAAATCTTTGAGTTGATGTTGGATCTAGGCATCAAAGACACATTTGAGTTTAAGCCATCATAAGCTCTATATTTTTAGTAGCTCCACACTTGAGGGAACAGAGCTCGTCATGAAGATCATACATGTATTGCATACTATATTGGCTTGAACAGAGAGAGTGAAGCTTGTCCCCACATTGCTTGGCCTACTCTCACGTCCAATGACGAGGTCACACATCACTTTCTACATGAAAGTCAACATCCACATTTGATTTCACCCATCATCACAGTGCCACGGCTCATATGCATTGACATGGTTGCATTGAGTCACATGATGAAGGTGCCCGCACATCTAAGGCTCCGTTTGGCACGGCGGTAGCGGTCGTGAACTCAGTGGTTATGAACCGTCGTTCATGAACGTTCAACCTCACCTAAAGAACTTCATTCATTTTATGTTCAAAACTAGTTATCCTTTCTTTGTAGCGATCATAACCGCTGTCATGCCAAACATACATTCTATGATGATTATGTCTTTATCTAAATTCACCGGAGCACAACTGCCCCGCCAAACGGGCCCTAGATCATACAATGGAAGGAGTTCACTATTCAGGATAGTTGTCTCACCAAGTGTAAGGAGTGATAATCTGAAGCTCCTCCCTCATAAGGCTCATGTAAAGAATGAGATGAAAGCTTTGGAGCAATGCTAGAGGAAATATTTGAAGATGTGCCCATACTAGCGAAGGAGAATACATAGAATCTCCAAAAACTATAGCTATTGAGTACTGATTCATCCTATCGGCGCCGTATTAGAAAAGAGAAAATTTAAGAAATATTGCCGAAGGATATCGGGATCCCGATGTCGGTATTGGAGGTTTTGATACTAGCAAAAGTAGATGTCCCGTGAAAAAAGCTTTGAGTGGCTTGATAGGTTGGAGGGCCCAATACAGACAGAGAGCCCGGTCGAGATGAGTGCAATGGTAATTGAAGACCTAATACAGCGGTCAAGGGGCTCACTAGAAACTAGACTTCGTCTCCACCTATCGAAAGCCGAAGAAGTCTTTCATCGATTTATTAGATAATCGAGGCTGGAGTAGAACTCTTGTTGAACTAGAATACCACAACATGCACGTAGAACACTTGACTATAACATCATCATCGGGCTTCAGCGCCGCCAGAAAAGCCATTAGCCTCAATACTCGGTGGTAGAGGATGACTCGATCTCAATATAGATGGAGGGAGGTCATGATTGTTGGATGCGATGTAGTAGGCACAACACAAGGAGCAAAACAACTTCTTTATTATAACAAACAAAATTACAAGGCTACAATACAATACAACTCCGCTATGAGTTACAACTCAACACTTCACTAGACAAGCACATACACAATCTCCTCTACAAAAGCTGTCCACTACACTAGAGCTTGACCGCCCAAAACTTGATGTCCGCCAAACTTTGCGATTAGGAACTGTTGTCCGCCACCTTTGACCACGAGGCTTGCCGCTGATGAGTTCGCAAGCTAGGTTTGCTGTCCAAGGAGGAGTTCGCAAATGATAGGTCGCACGTATTCTAACTTCGATCCTATTCACGTGCTTTCCGCCTATGCAGGCCACTGGAGGAGGTAGACTGTCCGCAAAATTGCAGTCCGCAAAAACTGTCCGCAGTTTTTGCTTATTCCCGTGCTACCGCTCATTCTTCATTTTCTTTCTCATTATACATGCCTATTTATTTATTTTTTTGTCCATTGACGGTAAAAAACGCCATTTCCGCTAACAATCTCCCGCTCAAACACGACAGTGCATGCCGAGTTTGCTTTTGCACCTCAAGAACGTCTCATTCTTCAACGTCTTGGTGAAGATATCTGTCATCTGCTCTCCTGTTGGGCAATATACCAACTCCACCACCTTTTGCTGCACCTGCTCATGAAGAAAATGATACTTTGTCTCAATGTGTTTGATGCGTCCATGCAACACATGGTTCTTTGCAAGTTGAATCGCCGACATGTTGCCGACAAAAACTGTGACAGAACTCTCTTGTGGATGATGTAACTCATGCAAGAGATTTCTCAGCCAAATCGCATGACAAGTACAGGCTGCCGCTGCAATGTACTCAGCTTCATAAGTAGATAAAGCAATTGTTGCCTGCTTCTTCGAACTCCATGAGAACACAGCTATTCCCACATTAAAAGCATACCCGGAAGTGCTCTTCCGGTCATTTACATCTCCTCCATAGTCACTATCGGAGTACCCGACCAACTTAAACTTTTATGTAGTAGAGTACATCAGACCATGATCTCTCGTGCCATTGACATACCTCAAGATTCTTTTTGCTGCGGTGAAGTGATCTTGCTTCAGCTCCTCCATGTATCTACTAACAACTCCAACCGCATACATGATATCGGGCCTAGTAAAAGTCAAGTAGCGTAGACTTCCCACCAGACTCTTGAACAACGTAGAGTCAACTGCTTCTTCCTTAGAATCCTTCCTCAGCTTCATTCCCGGATCTGCAGGAGTAGAGATAGCTTTGTTATTCTTCATCCAGAACTTTTTCAGAATCTCCTCCGCATACTTCGGTAGCGTTTGGTTAAGCTTATTGACTGCGGTGCGTCTGGAACGCACCGCCATTTTAGCAATAAGCAGCGTTTGGTAGGGCTGTTTTTGAAACCTTTGTTTATTAGTAACAACACCTATCTTTACAATCTAGTCCGCTGAAAAAAACTGCGGTTCACCACAGAAGCCGCTCCTGCGCATTTCGTGTCACAACCCGCATTTCCTCAACGAGCATATCGTATCAGAGCAAGAGAAACTACGGGTTATGATGCCACGTCGTGCAGGGGATAACTGCACACGCTCAGGCAACTCTTGACGCTGACTTTACAAGTTGAAATTCAACAGTTACATGCAGGAAAACTTTTGGATTAAATTGCCGTATCCCTCGGTCTTAGATAGTAAAATTCTCTTTGTACGCGGCGGAAATACTTTGTTTATTTATGATGAGCTCATATATGCAGTCTATAGTGATACTAGTATAAGAACTCCTCTTTATTTACGTCATTTGGAAACTATGTTTTAGTTAAATCAAAATGCATGATATACAATAGTAGGTTTTATTATCTTCAAAATACCTAATGCAGCCTACTAGAAAAACTATCCCAAAAGCAAGTACATATCATTCCATCCAAATGAGTTACATTAGCAGTCTCGTTCATATTTTACATAAAAGAAAACCACCAATGGGCGCCAACAAGCTGACACGAACCCATTGGGGCACATGTATGTCTGTACAACAAAAAGAAGAACTATCTCGCTATGAATGCTCGGCTAGTTCCCAGGAAACGCCACCAACCAACCTAGCCGCTCAACCGGCTACAACCTGCACCTGAGGCATTCAAGAAAGAATACCTCAGCAATCAACCAAGCTATACAAAAAGAGAGCATAAATGTCATACATGATAACGAAGGGGCTTACCGACCCCACAGAGATGTTTCATCAAGTAACATGAGTGAACAAAACAAGTGGAAAACGTACCACAATCCATGCCAAACGCACCAAGTGCGTACAAGTTCATCATGTCCTGCTCAAACCGCAGGAGCAAAAGGCAAAACACATGTTCATTCCATCATTCATAAGCCAAGAAATTACGATACTGGTGAAGCATAAGCAACGGTTAAGTTCAATTTCGCAAGGGTCTTACCGGTGGCGGCCCTAAAGTGGAACGCACCAAACAAAACCAGCCCAAATCGGGGCCAAAGTGGTCTCTCTAACCACAAAAAAACACAAAACCCGGTGGCCACAGGCTGAAACCACACCACCCCTTGCAAAATTCTCACACAAACGCTCCTGCCATGGTTCACAAACTCGCCTCACAAAACGCCCCATAACCCAAGGTAACACGTTCCTTTCATCGTCCTCACACATGACGGCCAATTGCCAACGTATAGTATGATGAACTTCATCACATAAACAGAATCACACGCTTTGTATCAAAATAGAATCACATGATAGGATTTGATTAACATGCGTACATAAACCACATATTTGGAACACAATCATATGTTTTTGATCAAGGAAAAATCACCTCTCTTGATAGGTTACATGAATATGACAAATTAGCTACATGAATTAAGCTAGCATAGGACAAATTGATAATTACATGAATCACAAACCTAAACATGGGAGAGCAAAGTCGTTTAGCATAATTAGCATAAGGAATTAGCTACTTTGAATTTAGCATAGGGAATTTTAGCATAGGGAATTAGCTAATTTGAATTTAGCCTAGGGAATTTCGCATAGAACAAACAAGAGGAAGCATCATACTTTGAATCAAGAAGAACAAACTAAGCATAGGGGAATTGAAAGAGCAATACTAGGCTAATAAGGAAGAATTCAACACAAGATTGAAAGCTAGGAAAAATGGAAAATTGAATCAAGAACGAAGATTGACAAGGGTGGAGAACACCGCTTGCCTGAACCGAGACGATGCCGCGGCGGCTGCTCTCCTCTTTCCTTGCCTTGCTTGCTCCCTTGCTCTCTTGCTTTCTCTTTGGGAATGAAGAAGAAGATGAAGAGAAGAACATGAGAAATCCCATTATCTGTTTCGGACTTATTTTCTCCAGAACAGAGCTGAACCGTTCGATGCAGGATCAAGGAAAAGAACGGCACAAAAAAATTGGAAAAAGTCGATTTTCGGGCCGGTCACGCCCTGTGTCACGCCCGTGACACAGGGCGTGTACCATAAGCGGCGCCGAAAGGCGGCAATTCCACGTTTATCCACACGGTACACGGCCGGGTACACGCCCGTGACGGGTCGGTCACGCCCGTGACCTAGGGCGTGTAGCCCGTGTCTCGACACCTCGTCGACAAAAAGTGTCGACACTCGACCCAGCTTGACACGCCCTGTGACACGCCCGTGTCACAGGCCGTGTCCCCTCTCTCGACGACTCGACACTCGATACTCGACGCTCGATACTCGACGATCGATACTCGACACTCGACGAAGCGGGACACGGCCCGTGACACGCCCGTGTCACGGGGGCGTGTACCCCATTCGTCGAGCTCAACTCGACGCAAGAAAAATCGTCGCGTCAAGGAGGTCACGCCCAGGTCACGGCCTGGGTCACGCCCGTGTCAGGGGGCGTGTCTAGCACAAAAAACGACCATTTTTCCCTTTTGTGAAAACTATTTCTGAGACGTCCTAGACCATTTTTGCCTCAAGCACTTTTTACCCTTTTTTGTTTCCTGAACCAGCAATTTATTTTGAGCTACATTACCCGGGCGCGAAAAAGTGCAAGCATTCCCTAAGAGGCCTCACCGAGTCCCTCATATGGACTCCGGTTTGCTGGGGAATCGTGCAACTCGGCAAACAAAACAGCCACTCACAAGCCCGCGGGAAAAACCATGCTCAAACTACAGTCAAAACCAACGTAACGCCCATCATGCGTACGTAATCAAAAATCCGGGGCGTTACAATCACTCCCCCTAACAAAAAGTTTCGCCTCGAAACTTTCACATAACCAATTAAAAACATGAATGCAATCAAACACCAAGTCACATACCAGCTTATCTACGGGAACAAATGAGGATGAGCCGCCCTCATTGTTGATTCGAGTTCCCACGTCGCGCTTTCCACATCCTGATTTCTCCATAGCACCTTTACCATAGGAATCTTCTTTTTCCGCAACACGCGATCTTGGGAGTCCAATATCCGGATGGGCATCTCCTCATAAGAAAGGTTGGGCGCTAATTGCGGCACAACGTCTAACACTTGCTTGTCATTCCGCATACACTTGCGAAGTTGGCTAACATGAAACACATTGTGAACACCAGGAAAGTTCACGGGTAATTTCAGTTTGTAGGCGGATGCTCCAACTCGCGCAAGAATCGTGAAGGGACCCACAAATCTTGAGTCTAATTTGCGCTCTTTCCCAAACCGTTTAATCCCAACCATTGGGGAGACTTTCAAGAAAACAGAATCCCCCACCGCAAATTCTAATTCCGACCTTCGTCGGTTGGCATACTTTTCATATCGCTCTTGGGCGATTCGAAGTTTTTCCCGAATAAGTCGTACTGCAACTTCCATATCCTCGAGCGCCTCTGGACCCAACAAAGGCCGCTCGCCAACCTCAGTCCAAAAGAGTGGGGTCTGATATCGTCGCCCATATAACGCTTCGAACGGAGCCATTTGCAAGCTTTCTTGATAGCTATTATTATACGCGAATTCCATAAGCCGCAAACGTTCATCCCATGCTCCGCCATACTCAAGAATGTAACATCGAATCATATCTTCTACAATTTGATTTACTCTTTCGGTTTGGCCATTCGTCTGAGGATGATAAACCGTGGAATATCGCAAATCTGTCCCCAAACCCTCTTGTAGACTGCGCCAAAAACGAGAGGTAAAGCGGGAATCTCGGTCTGAAATGATATTCATAGGCACACCATGCAGTCGGATGATCTCGTTCAAATAGAGCTCCGCTATTGTCTTCATCGGGTAGTTGACCTTAAAGGGTATGAAATGAGCACACTTGGTCAACCTATCCACAATCACCCACACGGAGTCATGTCCTCGTGGAGATCTTGGTAAACCGGTAATAAAATCCATTGAGATACTTTCCCACTTCCAGGTTGGAATCTCCAATGGTGTCAACTTGCCACCAGGCTTCTCATGATCAGCTTTCACCCGCTTGCAGGTATGACATTCTGAGACAAATTGCGCTATATCTCTTTTCATTCCATACCACCAGACAATTTGTTTCAAATCACGGTACATTTTTGTTGAGCCTGGATGGTAGGCCATACTTGCGTCATGTGCGTCCTTACACACCATCTCGCGAATATCCCCAACCGCGGGAATACAAAATCGTACACATCATAATCAGCTACATACTCAAGCCATCGCCGTTGGCGCAAATTAAGTTCTTTCTGCGTGAAGACATACTTCAAGCTTTTATGATCGGTAAAGATTTTACACTGTGCACTCTATAGCAAGTGTCTCCACAACTTCAATGCAAATATCACCGCTGCAAACTCCAAATCATGCGTTGGGTAATTCTTTTCATGAATTTTCAACTGCCGAGACCCATACGCAATCACCTTTTTGTCTTGCATTAACACACATCCAAGTCCAACGTGTGACGCATCCACGAACACTTCATAATCATTTCCTTCTGTCGGCAAGATTAACACATGAGCGGTACATAATCTGTTCTTGAGTTCCAGGAATGAGGTCACACACTTGTCATTCCACTCAAACGCCACATTATTTTGGGTTAATCGAGTCAAAGGTGCGGCCAACGTCGCAAAACCTTCGACAAATCTGCGATAATAGCCGGCCAAGCCCAAGAAGCTTCGAATCTCCTTGGGTGTTTCCGGTCTTCTCCATTCCATAACCGCAGAAATCTTTTCGGGATCCACTGAAATACCATGGTGGTTAATGACATGACCCAGAAAAGCAACTTGCGGCAACCAAAACTCGCATTTGCTTAACTTGGCGAATAACCGTTGATCTCGCAAAGTGGCCAATACTAATCACAGATGCTGGTCATGCTCCTCAGCACTGCGGGAGTAGACAAGAACATCATCAATAAAAACCACCACAAATTTATCCAAGTAGTCCTTGAACACCCTGTTCATCATATCCATGAAGGCTGATGACGCGTTGGTCAAACCAAACGACATCACCAGAAATTCAAAATGACCATGCCGTGAGCGAAATGCAGTCCGCGGAATATCCGACTCCCGGACCTTGAGCTGATGATAGCCCGAGCGGAGATCAATCTTCGAAAATACAGAACTGCCACGCAGTTGATCAAACAAATCATCGATTCTTGGCAGTGGGTATTTATTTTTAATTGTCACCTTGTTCAACTCCCGGTAATCGATGCAAAGGCGCATCGACCCATCTTTCTTCTTCACAAATAACACCGGTGCACCCCAAGGTGATGAACTCGGCCGGATAAACCCTTTTGCCAATAAGTCATCCAACTGTGTACGCAACTCTGCTAGCTCACGCGGGGCCATCCTGTACGGCACTTTCGCAATCGGTCGCGTACCCGACTCCAAATCAATAACAAACTCGACATCACGATTAGGGGGTAGACCAGGAAGGTCAGTCGGAAAAACATCTGGAAATTCACGCACAACAGGAATCTCCTCCAAGAGCGGCAAAACAGCACTCGTCCCCACAACGGAGACAAAACAAGCAAAATAGTCGGAAACAAACAATGTCCGAACACATACCGCCGAAATCTCTGGAGAATCCTGACAAGAATCACCATACACACTTCCTGGCTGACCATCATCCTTAATAAAATCCAAGCGCTTTCCTCTGCACTGGATGACGGCATCATAACGGGCTAACCAGTCCATGCCCAGAATGACATCAAAATCGTCCAAATCGATCACCTTGCAATCAACTCTTGCTATGAAATCCCCCAACAAAATGGGACAATCAAGAAGACCCCAGTCAGCCACCACAGAAGCGCCGGAAGGAAATTTCACCAAAAACGCATTCCCCACTCGCTCTGGTGTCAAATGATATCGATCCAGAAATGTTCGAGCCACAAAGGAATGGGTCGCGCCAGAATCAAAGAGAACACGCGCCCAACGGTTCTTTACCTTAAAGTTTCCTATAAGGTATATATGCTATGCTAAGAACTACACATAAGAGGCATACACAAAACGAGAACCAGAGGACTGAATCGAACCTGAGATAACCTGCGGTGATGTATGCGCTTCCTCTACAGAGACCACATTCAACTTCCCTTTGCCTTTGTCCAAGCGCGGAGGCGGAGGCAAAGCCTGGAGTGGTGCGGGTTGCAACACAGCTTGAACCTGTGGGCACCTTACGCGAAGATGTCCTGGTCTGCCACACTGGAAGCATACCTTGTCTTTGGCCCAGCAGCGGCTCACATCATGACCTCTTCTCCCACAAAATGTACACTCCAGGTCTCTGGTTGGCGCACCTTGAATGGCGTGCACCTGCTCCTTCTTTTGCATCCCCAACCGCTTGAAACATTTTTCAAACGGGTGACCGGCTCGGCCACAGAAGCTACATAGTTCCTTCTTCTTCTTTACGTCTGACTCGTGGGACATTTTCTCTCCCACCAGCTGTCTCTCCCACCGTAGTGTAACTTGTCGCTCCATAAGCACTTGCGAACTGCTGCACGTTGCTGCGGAGTCCGCCCAACAATCTCTTGACTCGATCAGCTTCCGTAGTCACCAAGCTCGGAGCGAACCGACTTAACTTGTTCAACTCAATTTCATACTCACTAACTGTGAGTTTTCTCTGCTTCAAGTACAAGAAGTCATTCATCAGGCGGTCCCTTTCCACTGCCGGTAGAAACTTGCGCCGTACCATTTCTTTAAACACTTCCCACGAACAGCCCGCCCCTAGGCCTTCCTTTTCTCGTAACCACCAACCTTTCGCCAACCCTTTAAGTTGATAGGCAGCAAGCATAACCTTCTGGTCCTCGGTCACACCAGCATACACAAACATTTCTTCCAACGTAATCACCCAATCATCCAAGATCACGAAGTCTGCTTTTCCATCATACGTCGGTGGTCCAAGTCGCTGAAACTGCGAGATGAAAGTCATCGCAGGAGGAACCACAACTGGGGGTGTCACTGCCACTGAAGGAGTCGAACTAGTGGGGCCTCTAACCGCCTCTTGTCCTCTTGGTGCCAGCCCAGACATCGCGGATGACATAGCTTGGAGCTGGGACTGGACCTCCTGCACCTGCCTCATCAAAGCCTCATGACTTTGGCGAAGACTATCCATCAGCGCATTATTCTGCGCGCCCGAAGACTCGCCCTCGGATTGGGGAGTTTGCCTTGTCATTGGACGCTTCGACATCCTATAACACGTTCACTCTTATCAAGCTCAAACCCAACAAAACACACAACGGCTATGTCCAGACCATACATAAAGAAATATGAACATCAACTGCTAACTTGCTTTGGGAGTTTGAGAATGATGGTATGCCTAACCTAAAGATGACTCACCGTCATCCCATTAACTTGTGCCTGAACCATGAATGCATGACTATCTTTGACCCAAAACCATGTGTGTACAGGTGTCATCATGTAAGTCTGAGCTTGGCACGTTGTGCTCATGCAATGTTATGTTATGCGTGCTGTGCTATGCAATCTAGAAAAGGCCTTAATGCATGCCATGAGCGGTCGTACGCATCCCAATGCTATGCATCCCATACTACATAGCATTGCATGCAACGAATAAAAGAAAACGTGCTAGTCGCATCCATGTGGTGAGGTTATGCATCTCATACTACATAACCCTCACATGTTGCCCCTATGGTGGATCCATATACAACCACATATTATGCATCTCATACTACATAATATGCCCCGTATACTTCTGTTCATGCCATGAGTGCAGTGTACGTGCTTCGGCCAAGACATACTGATGGCACCTCGGTGTGTGTATGAGATGATGCTTACAAACACAAAAGACAAGGAAAAGTTTGCCCGACCAAATGTCAAGCAAACCTCCCTCTGATACCAACTGTCACAACCCGCATTTCCTCAACGAGCATATCGTATCAGAGCAAGAGGAACTATGGGTTATGATGCCACGTCGTGCAGGGGATAACTGCACACGCTCAGACAACTCTTGACGCTGACTTTACAAGTTGAAATTCAACAGTTACATGCAGGAAAACTTTTGGATTAAATTGCCGTATCCCTCGGCCTTAGATAGTAAAATTCTCTTTGTACGCGGCGGAAATACTTTGTTTATTTATGATGAGCTCCTATATGCAGTCTATAGTGATACTAGTATAAGAACTCCTCTTTGTTTACGTCATTTGAAAAGTATGTGTTTTAGTTAAATCAAAATGCATGATATACAATAGTAGGTTTTATTACCTTCAAAATACCTAATGCAGCCTACTAGAAAAACTATCCCAAAAGCAAGTACATATCATTCCATCCAAATGAGTTACATTAGCAGTCTCGTTCATATTTTACATAAAAGAAAACCACCAATGGACGCCAACAAGCTGACACGAACCCATTGGGGCACATGTGTGTCTGTACAACAAAAAGAAGAACTACCTCGCTATGAATGCTCGGCTAGTTCCCAGGAAACGCCACCAACCAACCTAGCCGCTCAACCGGCTACAACCTGCACCTGAGGCATTCAAGAAAGAATACCTCAGCAATCAACCAAGCTATACAAAAAGAGAGCATAAATGTCATACATGATAACGAAGGGGCTTACCGACCCCACAGAGATGTTTCATCAAGTAACATGAGTGAACAAAACAAGTGGAAAACGTACCACAATCCATGCCAAACGCACCAAGTGCGTACAAGTTCATCATGTCCTGCTCAAACCGCAGGAGCAAAAGGCAAAACACATGTCCATTCCATCATTCATAAGCCAAGAAATTACGATACTGGTGAAGCATAAGCAGCGATTAAGTTCAATTTCGCAAGGGTCTTACCGGTGGCGGCCCTAAAGTGGAACGCACCAAACAAAACCAGCCCAAATCGGGGCCAAAGTGGTCTCTCTAACCACAAAAAAACACAAAACCCGGTGGCCACAGGCTGAAACCACACCACCCCTTGCAAAATTCTCACACAAACGCTCCTGCCATGGTTCACAAACTCGCCTCACAAAACACCCCATAACCCAAGGTAACACGTTCCTTTCATCATCCTCACACATGACGGCCAATTGCCAACGTATAGTATGATGAACTTCATCACATAAACAGCATCACACGCTTTGTATCAAAATAGAATCACATGATAGGATTTGATTAACATGCGTACATAAACCACATATTTGGAACACAATCATATGTTTTTGATCAAGGAAAAATCACCTCTCTTGATAGGTTACATGAATATGACAAATTAGCTACATGAATTAAGCTAGCATAGGGCAAATTGATAATTACATGAATCACAAACCTAAACATGGGAGAGCAAAGTCGTTTAGCATAATTAGCATAAGGAATTAGCTACTTTGAATTTAGCATAGGGAATTTTAGCATAGGGAATTAGCTAATTTGAATTTAGCCTAGGGAATTTCGCATAGAACAAACAAGAGGATGCATCATACTTTGAATCAAGAAGAACAAATTAAGCATAGGGGAATTGAAAGAGCAATACTAGGCTAATAAGGAAGAATTCAACACAAGATCGAAAGCTAGGAAAAATGGAAAATTGAATCAAGAACGAAGATTGGCAAGGGTGGAGAACACCGCTTGCCTGAACCGAGACGATGCCGCGGCGGCTACTCTCCTCTTTCCTTGCCTTGCTTGCTCCCTTGCTCTCTTGCTTTCTCTTTGGGAATGAAGAAGAAGATGAAGAGAAGAACATGAGAAATCCCATTATCTGTTTCGGACTTATTTTCTCCAGAACAGAGCTGAACCGTTCGATGCAGGATCAAGGAAAAGAACGGCACAAAAAAACTGGAAAAAGTCGATTTTCGGGCCGGTCACGCCCTGTGTCACGCCCGTGACACAGGGCGTGTACCATAAGCGGCGCCGAAAGGCGGCAATTCCACGTTTATCCACACGGTACACGGCCGGGTACACGCCCGTGACGGGTCGGTCACGCCCGTGACCTAGGGCGTGTAGCCCGTGTCTCGACACCTCGTCGATAGAAAGTGTCGACACTCGACCCAGCTTGACACGCCCTGTGACACGCCCGTGTCACAGGCCGTGTCCCCTCTCTCGACGACTCGACACTCGATACTCGACGCTCGATACTCGACGATCGACACTCGACACTCGACGAAGCGGGACACGGCCCGTGACACGCCCGTGTCACGGGGGCGTGTACCCCATTCGTCGAGCTCAACTCGACGCAAGAAAAATCGTCGCGTCAAGGAGGTCACGCCCAGGTCACGGCCTGGGTTATGCCCGTGTCAGGGGGCGTCTAGCACAAAAAACGACCATTTTTCCCTTTTGTGAAAAATGTTTCTGAGACGTCCTAGACCATTTTTGCCTCAAGCACTTTTTACCATTTTTTGTTTCCTGAACCAGCAACTTATTTTGAGCTACATTACCCGGGCGCGAAAAAGTGCAAGCATTCCCTAAGAGGCCTCACCGAGTCCCTCATATGGACTCCGGTTTGCCGGGGAATCGTGCAACTCGGCAAACAAAACAGCCACTCGCAAGCCCGCGGGAAAAACCATGCTCAAACTACAGTCAAAACCAACGTAACGCCCATCATGCGTACGTAATCAAAAATCCGGGGCGTTACATTTCGCGATTGCCGTCCTTCCTCCAAATCGCGAGCGGCGAAATTCCCCTTCCATGCGTTTTTCTGACCGCTGACCTTCGCACATTTGCCCTTCGAACATCATCCCTACCCATTTCCGACCGTCCTCAGAGCCCTACTCTCCGACGGTGGTATCATGCTTGCATATTCTCTACGACGGTGGTATCGTGCGCAGATCTTGTCTCCGATGACCGGCCCTCTTCCTGTCGACGACGACCGACCCTCTTCTCTGTTGACGACGACCGACCGCCTTCCCTGTTTCCATATCGTTGAGTTATACCCCTTCTCCCTTCTCCCTTCTCCGTTATCATGCTTTGCAATTTTAGGGTTTTTTTTGTTTTGGGGCGTTCTTGCTAGATTAGAAGCGATTTCCGAGTTTTAGGGATGAATTTATATATATGTGTGTGTGTTGTTGTGTGATTTGTGTGTTATATATATATATGTGTGTGTGTGTGTGTGTGTGTGTGTGTGTGTGTGTGTGTGTTATATGTATGTGTTGTGTGTGTTGTTATATATGTGTGTGTGTTGTTATATATATGTGTGTGTGTTGTTATATATATATGTGTTGTGTTATATATATCTGTGTGTGTTGCTATGTGTGTGTGTGTGTTGTTATATGTGTGTGTGTTATATGTGTGTGTGTGTTTGTGTGTTGTTATAAGTTTTTAATAAAATTTTTAATAAATTTTATAAGTATTTGCAGTTGTAATTATGTCGTTGGGTAGAGCTGAGAAGCGAACAAGAACCGAACCAAACTATTCGAATCGGGGATGGTTCTAAAATTTGAATATATTGGTAGGTTCTAGTTCCAAAATGGTGGAACCGAAACAATGCTGAGAGAATCAAAAACATTTATAATATATTATAAGCGAATTCTTAGTTGCTACAAGAGCAAGTTGTGTGCTACATTTGTTCTTCCCATTTTACCCTTGCCGCCCCAATTTATATATATATGTAAAACAAATCCTCACGGTGTCGTCGAAGCTGAGAGAAGCTTGGGGAGATGGGCGTTCGGATCGCAGATGAGTTGCATATTTTTGGCACTGGAGGAAGGAGGAGGATCTCGGCCAGATCATGGTTGGAATAAGAGTTCGCCGGCCGGATCTAGGCTAAAGAGGAGGAGGTTTGGAGCTTGGAGGGGGGGGGGTGGCAATTGCGTGTTAATGTTGGAAGTCGAGACTGCAGAAGTTTGGAGGGGTTGTCGCCGGAGGAAAAAAAGAGAGTTGCAAGTGGAAGGAGATCGCCCGTGGAAGACTCGCCGGAGGAAACGCCAGAGAGGAGAGGAGAGATCGGGCATCGTGAGCGAAGCGCGGACTTTCATGGCTTCGGCCGCATAGAAGTGGGCCCCGCTTCCACGCAATTCACCGGCTCGGCGACGCAACCGCCACTTGCGGCCCCCCGGAGCCCTGTGATTGTTTTATTTTGCATACGCGCTCCCGGGTGCCGCGAGTGACGGTTGCGGCGCCGAGCCGGTTAATTGCGTGGAAGTGGGGCCCACTTCTATGCGGCCGAAGTCCGCCCAAAATATCAAGCACGGGTGAAGCTCATGCACAGGAGGGCGAACCCCACCTGGATGCGGTCGAAACCCGCCTAGATGCGGCGAAGAGAGCTTCGACTACGCTCCTGCCAAAAAGCGGGGAAGTATCTTGTGCGAGTGTACGAGCATACTTGCAAGACTAAAAGAGACTTCAAATCAAAAAGTGATCAACATGAAAGTTGTAGATCTCGATGAGACGAACAACTTTCATGCTGATCACTTTTTGATTTGGAGCTGTCTGGATGCTCGATTTGGGCCTCGAAATCTGGATCAATTTTTGATTTGGAGACGTCTTGGCTTCCGATTTGGGCCTCAAAATCGGGGGCGGCGAGAGTGCTACATCACAGCCTCTCGTCGCCCCCGATTTCGAGACCAAAATTGAAAGTCAAGACGGCTTCAAATTAAAACGTGATCAACATGAAAGTTGTTCGTCTCGCCGAGATCTACAACTTTCATGTTGATAACGTTTTGTTTTGAAACCATCTTGACCCCCAAAAAGGCTGAGCCGGGCGGATTGGGGCAGGCTACGAGCGGGTGGGCAGGCGCCTGCCGGGGGGCGGGCGAAGCCCGCCGTCGCCGGCCGGGTACTGTGGCGCGTGGCCATCGGGCCGGAGGCCCGTGCCTATCGCTCGTGTGTGTGTGTGTGTGTGTGTGTGTGTGTGTTTATACGTGTGTGTGTGTGTGTGTGTGTTTAATAAATGTGTGTGTTTATACGTGTGTGTGTGTGTGTGTGTTTATACGTGTGTGTGTGTGTTTATACGTGTGTGTGTGTGTGTGTGTGTGTGTGTGTGTGTGTTTGTTTAATATGTGTGTGTGTGTGTGTTTAATGTGTGTGTGTGTGTTTAATGTGTGTGTGTGTGTTTAATGTGTGTGTGTGTGTGTTTAATGTGTGTGTGTGTTTAATGTGTGTGTGTGTTTAATGTGTGTGTGTGTGTGTGTGTGTGTGTGTGTTTAATGTGTGTGTGTGTGTGTGTGTGTGTGTGTGTGTGTGTGTGTGTGTGTGTGTGTGTGTGTGTGTGTGTGTGTGTGTGTGTGTGTGTGTGTGTGTGTGTGTGTGTGTGTGTGTGTGTGTGTGTGTGTGTGTGTGTGTGTGTGTGTGTGTGTGTGTGTGTGTGTGTGTGTGTGTGTGTGTGTGTGTGTGTGTGTGTGTGTGTGTGTGTGTGTGTGTGTGTGTGTGTGTGTGTGTGTGTGTGTGTGTGTGTGTGTGTGTGTGTGTGTGTGTGTGTGTGTGTGTGGAGATATCATGTGCGGGCAAACATGCGTACGGGCAAGGGTTAAAATGACCTTAAATTGAAAAGTAATCAACATGAAAGTTATAGATCTCGGCGAGACGAACAACTTTCATGTTGATCAATTTTTGATTTGGAGTCGTCTTGACCCTCGATTTGGGCGCCGAAATCTGGGGCGGCGAGATCGCTACTGTAGCACTCACGCCGCCCCAGATTTCGGGGCCCAAATAGAGGCGCAAGACGGCTAAAAATCAATAAGTGATCGACATGAAAGTTGTTCGTCTCGTCGAGATCTACAACTTTCATGTTGATCACTTTTCGATTTGAGCCCATCTTGACCCCCAAATTGCCCTGCCCGTATGCCCGCACGCAAGCTTGCCCGCACATGATATCTCCCTATATATGCGCCCGCATCAAAGCGGGATGCACCCACATCAATACGGGTAGTGCCCGCAATATATACATATGAGTACTCAAAATGACCGTAAAAAATATAAATCAATATTACAAATTTTATTTTATAAAAAAATTACGTTTTGTCGTAAAAAACATTAATTTCACGCAATCTTTTTTTCCCTCTTCTTTCTCTCCCTCCTCATCTCTCTCCCTTTCTCTCTCCCTCTCTCCGCCCCCTTTCTCCTCTCCCGTAAGTCATCTCTCTCCCTTTCTCTCTCCCTCTCTCTCTCTCCCAACTCTCTTCTCCCATCTCATGCTCTCTTTCATGATCCAATGACTCTTATTTGATCTATGGTGTGCCTCCAAATACCTATATTGCTTTATATTATAATAATATATATATAATAATATATATATATATAACTTTCACAGGAAAAAGTTGTCTTTAGTGAAACATTCAAAAATACCAATTATGCCCTTATTTTTATATTTTAATGACTTGACATATATTATAATCTATTTCAAAGAAATTAATATACAATGTTCATTCAAGTAATTACACAATCAAAAAATTAAAAGTAATGATGAAAATGTAATGGCTCCGCTCAAGATAGTCTACTAAGGTTCATCAGTGTGGAATGACCTTATATAGTATCTCCAGTGTAGAGTCGTTACACTCTAGTGACACGTAACCTGTTGGGTCGCTCCGAGTCGGTCCTGACACGCGCGGACATATAATTAAATATTCTAACAATCTCCTCCTATGTCCGCGGTAAACCCGACGTCGGAAAAAGGGTGGTGTGTGAAGTGTTCAACCGAATATGAAGCACTCACAACTGTGTCCATCACACTTGTCAAAACATATTGGACGTTAAGTAAAACAGTTGTATGCGTGCATAAGAATAAACAGAAAATCTCAGCAGCATCATAGCAAAGTCTAAAATACAATCACATCACAGGTACCAGAACACCAAGTGTCTCATGACCAACTAAAGAGCAAGAAAGTCTAAACAAAACAAGTGAAAGCAAAGAGAGCTAAACAGTGCTCTAAGCAGAAGAAAAACCAATTTATACTCTAGAAATCAGAGTCCAGTAGGTCATCCTCATCTGGATCCCAACCGGCAAGTGCTCCTCCATCAGCAGCAGCTCCTGTAATTTCCAACAAAGAAGTTCATTCAGAATGAATTCAACCTCGGAAAATGTACACGTATCTAGTTCTACTTATATGAACGTAGTACAATATGAGTAAGCATGAGTAGAGTATTTAGGTTTTACCTCAGAATCCATTATCTATTTTCAAGAAAATGATGTTATGGACTTCTGGACACCGCAACTGTATCTGTGTTCCTATGTGGAATGTCACGGTTACTGTTCTTCTAAAGTCAATTAGAACTCATCAAATGTGAAATGGAACCAATAAATAGAAGAAGATGAGCCAAACCTAGTCGGATTGTGTTATCAAAAGTGGAATAACACTCTTCTCCTAGATAAGGAAGACGAACCAAGTGGAAGTTGTTAACATCAAATGTGGAATGAAACAACTCACCAGATTCGTACTCAGCAACCCCGAACATCAGCGGAGCACAACACGCTTGCTTTGACAAAGAAAAGTGGAAAAATCAAAATATTAGGACTAAGGCTGAACTAAATTGTCTATCCTTGAACTAAGGCTGAACTTAAATCGCCTTGAGTCTCATTTCCCCCACTGTTTTGATTGATCGGTCTTTAGACATTCCTTTCGTCAGTGGATCAGCCAGATTATCCTTCGATCGCACATCGATCAAAGTGATAATGTCTTGTTCTTTCAGAAAATTCAGTAGAGCGTGTCTCAGTCGTACATGTCGCCTTTTAGTATTAAAAAGGGCATTCTTCACGACTTGAACTGCTGCTTGATTATCACAATACATGCTCAAAGAATTGACTTGAAGTCTAGACAAGGGAATGTCTAGAATCAAATTCCTGATCCAATCTGCCTCTTTGCCAGCTGAGGCTAAGGCAAACAGCTCGACTTCCATAGACGACAAAGCTATACAAGTCTGTCTTTTGGATTTCCAAGTGACTGCAGCGCCACCCAAAGTGAAAATAAATTCACTAGTGGACTTGTTGTTCCCAACTTCTGAACACCAGGAGGCATCAGAGTATCCTTCCAATGTAGGAGGGTAACCAGTGTAGCACAGAGCGTGGTCTTTAGTACCTTTCAGGTACCTCATCAGCCGATTTAAGGCATCCCAATGCTTTTTGCCTAGACTACTGGTAAAACGACTCAACATGCTTACCGAGAAAGCAATGTCTGGTCTAGTGCAACTTGTGGCATACATGAGACTTCCAATGATCTTTGAGTACTTTACCTGATCAACACCGGTCCCTTCATTCGGACTCAACTTGACATTTGGATCGATTGGTGTTTCAACAGGCCGACAGTCTTTATAACCCCAGGTAGTGAGGATCTGGTCAATGTAATGAGCCTGACTTAGAGTGACACATCACTTGTCTACTCTAACTTTCATACCTAGTAGGGTATCTACGGGACCAAGGTCCTTCATGTCAAATACTTTCGCCAGAGCGGATTTAGTATCCCTCACTGCGGCAAGATCTGACCCCAGAATCAACATGTCATCCACATATAGTCATATGATGACTGTTTGATTTGCCATTGAGCGGTAGTAGAGGCACTTGTCTGAGAGACTGGACTGAAATCCAACGCTCTTTACCACTTGATCAAATTTAATGTGCCACATCTTAGGTGCTTGTTTAAGCCCATAGATCGATTTATCGAGCTTGCACACTTTGTCTCTTAGATCCTTGTGCACATAACCTTCAGGTTGTGCCATATAGATCTCTTCGTCAAGCTCTCCATTTAAGAAGACTGTTTTTACATCCATCTGATGAACTAAAAAGTTCTCGATAGAAGCTATGACAAGAAGAATCCTAATAGTGGATATGTGACACACAGGTGAATAGACGTCAAAATAGTCAATTCCCCCCTGTTGTTTCTAACTCTTAGCTACTAGATGTGCTTTATATCTGGCTATAGACCCATCACTGTGCAATTTCTTCTTCAGTACTCACTTGCATCCTAAGACTTTAGCTCCTTTCAGCAGGTCAACTAGATGTCAAGTGTTGTTTTGTAGCAGTGAGTTCATCTCATCATCGATGGCTTCTGCCCACATTAACGCATCTCTAGATCGCATTGCTTCCTGATAGGAGAATGGATCATCCTCTAAGTGGTAGGTGACGAAATTCTCACCAAAATCCTTAGGGATTCTGTCTCTTGTAGATACTCTAAGAGGAACAGCTTCCACCTATAGAGGTTGGGGAGCAGTGCCAGAGGGGCCAGCTTCAGGTTCTTCAGTAGATTTTGAAATCATGTCAGTAGACCCGGAGACGGTCAAGCCATGATCTTTGATAAATTTGTGTTCAAAGAAAATAACATCTCTAGATTCTATCACTGTATTAGTGGATAGATCCAGAAACCTGTCAGCTGCACTATCTTCTGCACTACCTAGATAAACGCAGGTCGTTGTTCTAGGTCCCACCTTTGGTCTCTTAAGGTCTTGTATCCTTACATAAGCGATACAACCCCAAGTCTTTAGAGTGTCATATCTACAAGGATGACCATGCCACAACTCATATGGAGCAGAGTTGAGCTTTGAGTGAGGCACTCGATTTAGAATGTGATTTGAAGTTAGAACTGCTTCCCCCCAAAAAGAATTAGGCATGCCAGCTGTGAGGAGCATAGAGTTCAACATTTCTGTTAAAGTTCTATTCTTACGCTCAGCAACACCATTCGACTGGGGTGAGTAAGGAGCTGTGGTTTCTAGGATTATACCCTCAGAGGCACAAAAGTCCTTAAACCCAGTTGCAGTGTACTCTCCTCCTCGATCACTTCTAAGTCTCTTAATCTTTACATTTAATTGATTTTCTAACCGAGATTTGAAGATCTTAAAGGTCTCGAATGTCTCATCTTTCGATTTCAATAGGTAAACATGACAATATCTGGAAAAATCGTCGATGAATGTAATTAGATACTTCATTCCCCCTCTAGTGGCGTGACTACGAAAGTCACAGAGGTCGGAATGTATCAACTCCAGAAGTTGTGTGCTCCTAGAAACTGTCTTGTAAGGGTTTCTAGTGATCTTAGTCTGGGCACAAACCTCACACCTATCAAATTGAATAGAAAGATCTAATGGAATGTTTTGACTTTTAGCTAGATCTCGCATTTTCTTATAGTGGATATGTCCAAGTCTATTGTGTAATAATTTTGGATCAATCAGAGTTAAACTCACTTGATTTATGCACTTGTTATCTAGACTAAGTCTATACATACCATTGATCAGGTAAGCGCAACCAAAATAATGAGAATTAACAGTTAATGTCATTCTACCGTTCACGATTGTGAAAGACATTCCAGCTTTATCAAGCAAACTCATAGAAATCAAATTCTTAGTTAAATTAGGAACTACTTTAACATTTTGCAAAATTAAAGTTTTACCTGAAAAGAGCACTAGCTCTGCAGTCCCAGCATAAGTAACATCAGTCGCTCCTTCATTGCAGTTTTCGACTTTGTCCTTGACTGCTGTGACCTTTGAGAGAAGACTCCTGTCATTTGTGACGTGACGGGTAGCACCACTGTCCAGCGACCACTCAGAAGACGCACTGCAGTGACTACTCCCAATCATAGCCACGAAGGACTTAGGATCGGAGTTGTCGACCATCATGTGCGCCACATTTTGTGGGGCATCCTCCTTTAGCTTCTTCGGACCCCTGCATTCAGCGGCCCAGTGATCCCATTTGCCGCAGTTGTGGCACTTGCCCTTCTTCCTTTTAAGAGAAGGCTTTTTGACCGCCAACGGTGCTGGAGTATCACCCTTAGGTGCCGGGGGCTTCCGAGAAGGCTTACTAGGACGTGAAACGAAGTTGACAGCCTGTGAGGGCTGCGCAACCTGCTCCAAGCTTTTCCCAGCATTGTTTTGGTCCTCAATATGGATGAATCTTTTGAGTTCGTCCAAACTGATCTTCTCTTTCAGTCGGTGCATCTCGGTCTTGAAAAAGAGCCATTCGGGAGGCAGTTTACTCAGGATCATGTACACAAAGAGGCTGTCGTCCATCTTCGAATGATCATCATCCAGCTTCTGACGCAGGTTGACCAGCTCCAAGAGTTGAGAAGTGATAGGCATGTTCACTTTGAACCTGAAGTTGAAGAACTTCTCTCCAATGAGCGACTTTGACAATCCTTCCTCCTTCTGGAAATGCGCGTTCAGTCGATCTCATATTTCCTTTGCAGATTTGTATGTGTGGTAGGTCAACGCGAGACGGGGATTCAGAGAATTTAACAGATAATCCCTGCAGAAATCTTCATCCTTGTTCCACTGGTACACGTCCACGTCCTCGACGGTAGAAGCAAAATCGCTCTGAACAGTATAGAAAATCTCGCGCTCCTTCATTCCTAGTTGGACTTGAATTTTCCAACTAAGAAAGTCAGAGGCGTCGAACGATTGCAGTTTTATGGTGTCGAGCGTGCTTTTCTTCGACATCATACTAGATTCAAATAGAAATAAAAATTCTATAACAATATCACCTGAGCCGTGTGCAGACGAGTCCAACACTTCAGATCCAATCCAGAAAAAATAAATTGCTCCTCTCCGACTGAAACGCCAAAGAAATTCCAGCAAGATCTGAATGCTCTGGAGCAAATCCCCTCAAATGAAACTGACAGAGATGAGATCCAATTGGCTCCTTTGTATAGATCTGACTGAAATAAACTTAGAGCCTTCTTTGTCTTGATCTAGGAAAACCGAAGCATGTTCCGGCGATGGAGAGTCCAGATCAAAGAAATCTAAAAACCAAAATCAAGATTTACACTTGAATGATCTGTAGTAACTGAAGAAATCCCTCTGCAGCACGAACTGCACGATCAGCCAGATCTGAGTTTTCTTCCTTCCAGCCAGATCTGGAACAACCAGTGAAAACGAAAACCTCTTCCCCTTTTGATGACAGATCGCGAGCAGGAGATGAGTTCCGGCGATGGAGAGTCCAGATCCGGCGATCTTGGATGGAGACAGCAATACCAGCGACGGCGGACTCGACAACCTCCAGCACCGAACCGGCTGCAGCAACTGCCTCCTCCTTCCACGATCCGCGACTAACAACCACGTCCCCTTCCAGATCCGACGAAGACGGGATTGAGGAAGGAATCCGCGGGATCCGCTGACGAGAAGATCGAGAATGGGATCGCGATTCCTCCTTTTGATGGCGAGCAACGACGTCGTGGAAATCACGAGCGGCGACGCAGGGATCAACACCAAGATCTGCAGCGGATTTTGGTCGATCTCCTTCTTCCGATCGCGAACGGAAACAGTAATCAGAAAGATGATCGCGAGCGGCGGTTGTAGCGGACGACGAGAGCGGAAAACCCTAGAGAGTATCTTGAGAATGTAATGGCTCCGCTCAAGATAGTCCACTAACGCTCATCAGTGTGGAATGATCTTATATAGTATCTCCAGCGTAGAGCTGTTACACTCTAGTGACATGTAACCTGTTGGGTCTCTCCGAGTCGGTCCTGACACGCGCGGACATATAATTAAATATTCTAACAGAAAATACATTTAAATTCAAGAAGTTTTTCAGCAGACCTCCTACACCTACTATGATAGGTTGTCATTAGACATGTCAGTGGTCTATTCATGGAAGGTTGTCATTAGACATATCAGTGATATTTTCGAGGTGATGACATTAAAATAATCAACTTTATTAAAGTCAAAATTAATATTTTTAGGTCAAAACATATATTGTTTTACAAAATAAAAATTGTAATATTTATGTATATTTTTTTACGGTCATTTTGAGTACTCATATGTATATGTTGTGAACGAAATCCGCCTTGATGGGGCGGGCGAAACCCGTCGTCGCCGGTCGGGTTTCGCCCCCATCCATTTCCTGGATGCGGCCGAAGGCCCCCCGAGAGCATCGAGCCGGGGCGGGCGAAGCTCGCCGTCGCCAGCCGTGTACTGTCGCGCCTGGTCGTAGGGGCGGAGCCCCGTGTCGGGCACTCGTGTATATATATCTTATTATATAAATCAATATAAGTATTTGGAGGCACACCATAGATCAAACAAGAGCCATTGGATCATAAGAGAGAGCATGAGATGGAGGGAGAGAGAGAGCATGAGATGGAGGGAGAGAGAGAGAGGAGGGAGTGAGAGAGAGAGGAGGAGAGAAAGAGGGGAGGAGAGAGGGAGAGAGAAAGGGAGAGAGATGGGGAAGGGAGAGGAGAAAGGGGGCGGAGAGAGGGGGACGATAGAGATAGGGAGAGAGATGAGGAAGAGTGAGAAAGATTGCGTGGAATTAATATTTTTACGACAAAACTTAATTTTCTTATAAAAATAAAAATTGTAATATTGATTTATATTTTTTTACGATCATTTTGAGTACTCATATGTATATATTGCGGACACTGCCCATCTTGATTTCGGTGCATCCCGCTTTGATGCAGACGCATCCCGCTTTGATGCGGGAACAACCCGCAACGATGATGCGGACGCAGCCCGCAACGACGCATCGAGCACGGGAGAAGTCCGTTCGAAGGCGGGCGAAGCCCGCCTGAATGCGGGCGAAGCCCGCCTGAATGCGGGCGAAGCCCGCCTGAATGCGGGCGAAGCCCGCCTGAATGCGGGCGAAGCCCGCCTGAATGCGGGCGAAGCCCGCCTGAATGCGGGCGAAGCCCGCCTGAATGCGGGCGGCCTCGGCCGCTCTCGGCCGCCTGGCCGCCCGAGAGCATCGAGAACGGGCGTAGCCAAAAAATATAACACATATATTTCTGTGTTATAATTTGCTTTGCAAGCGGCGCAATTCAAACCGCTAGGGTTTGTCTCGCTATTAAATTTGAACTGCCCGCGGCCCTCAAGGGCGGCATAATCAACCCCGCCGAAGAATAATTCCGACCGCCTCCCTCTCCCTCAAAGAGCATGCCTTCTATCGACCTCCCAAACAAGATGAAGAAGAAGCAAGCTAAGTCCATGCTTGAGGCCACAGAGATGACGACGAAAAAGAGGAAAACGGCGGGGGAGAAAAAAGAAGCCGTCGATACTACATTGCGGCCGAAGAAGCCCAGAGTCGTAGAGAAATCCTATAATGAAGATGACGACGACGACGACCTGGAACTCACTGGAAGTGGGGAGGAGGAATCCGGTCATGCCGACCAGAATGCGCTTTCAAATTTTAGAATCTCAAAGGCGTTGGTAGAGAAGTTGAATTCCAATGGGATATATTCTCTCTTTCCCATTCAAGCCAAGACCTTTGATATAATTCTCGAGGGTTATGATTTGTTAGGCCGGGCACGGACTGGTCAGGTCAGGCTTGTTGCTGCACCTTTGATATAAATATTTATGCATTAATGTCTAATCGAGCAATTTTGAAAAAGCTGATCATACATGCTGCCTTCTGAATAGTCTTATAGAATCACACAACATGAAAAAAGATGACAAGTGTTTTGAAGGAGATGACAAGTTGACAACATGGTTTTGAAAATTTAGAATAATAAAAAATTTCTAAGAAATTAGTTAAAAATATCAGTGCACAGAATTAAAGATAATCACGTGAATGAGATCCGCATGAATAAAATAACTATTTAAATTGGGGCAATCCGAATATAAGCACATCAAATAAAAAGAATAAAGTTGTGTTTGACGCGGCTTATCGCAGCTTATTTGCTCCGGTGAGGTTGGATAAAAATATCATGTCATAGAATGTATGTATGTTTTGGTATCACAATCACATTTTTGTCCAACCTCACCGGAGCAAATAAGCTGCGATAAGTCTCGCCAAACGCAGCCTAAATCACACATGATGTTCTTCTCTGATTTAATATTTTGTAAATACTTTAGTCTTTTCATCCAAGGCTTTGATTTATTTTCTAAATACTCTATTCTCTGATCTATATTCTTTTTATATAGAATCCGAAAGAGTTTACTCGAACTAACAATGTAGATTGACTCTTTACTCCTTTCAAAAGCCAACCTTAAACAATTGGATCAATTAATTTTGACAAATTTACAAAGGGAAATGGCAACAATAATTTGTTTATTTAGCAAAAAAAAATCTGCTAAATCATTTTCAACATAATCTTCCTATGCTATGCCCTCTGTAAAACAATTGAACTACAATATGGAAACTGTATTTGAAATGAGTTATTGGGTCATAGGATTAATAAAATTACATCAATTTCAAAGAACTAATTCTTATTTCATTGTACAAATATCGACTATGCAAGTGTTTTTTTGTGTGTTAAGATAATTGATGAAAAAAAGAGAGAGCAAAAATGTTCATGTAACTTTTATACATCTAGTAGAATCTCTCTCTCATTATATATATATATATATATAGGGGAAAACTTTGGCTTTTATTTTGCCAATCTTGGAATCCTTAACAAACTGTCAGCACAAGGCATCAAAAAGGACTGAATATGGAAGGTCTCCTAGTGTGCTTGTTCTTCTACCAACAAGAGAGCTTGCCAATCAGGTGAAGTTAAAGCTAAAATAACACATCATTTATTTAGCATTTTGAAACTTACTCATTTCTGTATTGTTTCAACTACTCTTAGGTGCATGCTGAATTTGAGGCATATGGTTCTACAGTGGGATTGTTCTCCTGCTGTTTATGTGGAGGGTCGCCTGACATACATATTCAACGGAGTGTTCTAAAACGGGGAGTTGATGTTGTCATCGGAACGCCGGGAAGGATAAAAGTATTGCCTTTGTTTTTCAAGATTTCTTCGAGGCTTATTGTTTGTCTAGTATTGCCTTTTGTTTTTTCTTTAATCTGATAAAACTTTCATCTTGTGTAGGATCATATAGAGAATGAATCACTCAAGTTGAAGTCCGTTAAAATCCGTGTACTTGATGAAGCTGATGAACTCCTTCATGACACGTTTATCCAAGATGTTGATCGCATTCTTGGTAATTACATTTACTTGCATTGAAATTTGTAGAAATTCATTTAAAATTTTGTTGAATTCCTGATGAAATGCTTAATACGGCTTTGTTGATGATTGTGATCTCATTCTTGGTAATGATATTTACTAGGAATTTGTCGATTGAGATTTTAAAAAATATTGAATACTTAAATTTCTTGGCTATGATTTTCTCTCTTCCACTTTCTATATTCTGATTATTTGTTATGAATAACGCCTAATACATACTGGTGCACTCAACACTTGTAGTTACAAACCAGTGATTAAGTATGTAATTCAGTGATATTTAAAAGCAATGACCAAAAACGATGCATCACTATGCTCATGAAGAGCATTTAAAGTAACACGTGGCAATATAAAAATTTAAAGCATTTTTGTAGCATGACACCTGTTGAACGGAGACCTGCAATAATTAATGATCACCAAGTGATTGTTGAATATTTAGTTTATGTCTGTGCATGTTGAGACCGACTCGGTAGTAACCAGTGGGTTGCATGTCTACCTGGGGCAAGGCTATATGCTGAAGGTATTATAAATAGCCATTCCAAATCTGATGGTCTATTATAGAATACTTTAAGCGAGCCCTCCTAATGGTGATAACATAATGTATGCAGTATTTCTCACTACAATAGGTGTTGGAACCAAAATCCGGCTCCAAGAGGAGTTCGGACCCAAGGGGGTAACCTGCACCTAATTCTTCCAAGTAGGAACACTTGATCGGTGTCTTGGAACTAAAGAACAGACCCTAAGCTGCAGCGAGGAGATCCCACCACACACCCGGAAGATTGAAGAGAGCTTCCCCTCCCTAGCCAATGCTGAGTTGGGCAACTTGGAGGGCACTTGAGGCCAACTAGGACCAACCAAAGGAAGGAGAAGGCAAAGAACATGAATCCCCTCCAAAAATACCCATGAGATCTATTTATAGTTTTCCAAGTCTAGTCTGCAAATAGCGGAATCTTGCCTTTTTGTTTTGCTATATGCAACTCAAATTGGTCTGGCACCAGCAGAACTCCGCTCTTTAGAGTGACTATTAGCAGACCAAAATGGGTCCCTTAGAGAGTCACTTCTGGGTGAGTCAACCCTGCTGTCGCATTCACCTGGGGCGGCGAGTGTCCAGCGAAGCTGGCACTCGCCACTCGTCCTGAGCCGGGGGCAAGTGCGGGACAACTCGCCCCACTCGTTCACCTCATGCTCTCGGCACCTATCCAGGGCGAGTCGGGAAGACGACCCCTCCTCTCGCCTGTTCATCTCGCCTGGGCCTGAACTGCCCCTTTCTGCCTTAGTCTCGTCTGAGGGTCTCACTCGGCGGATACGCGGTTGTACACAATCCCCGTTGTTTGCGAGATTGTCCCAAGTTCGGAAAGAAAAATTCAAGCTCAAGTATTCGGCGAGTGTGGGCCGAAATTGAGAGAATCTTTTTTGTGGGCCCCCTGATCTGGAAGGCCACCACCATAGAGTCGGTGAACACCCTCACGTCCTGCACGCCCAGCTCCCTGGCTAAGTAAAGCCCTGTGATCACGGTCTTGTACTCCGCCTTGTTATTGGTGAGAGGGAAATGGATCCAGACTACTTGCTCAATCTTCGTTCTCTGGGGGCTCAACAAGACCACCCCCTCGTAGAGAGTGATTTCCTAACGCCCCATCTACGAGGACCTCCCAAGCGACCTGCTGGGGAGACTCAGAACCTTCCACCTCGACCACATAATCGGCTAGAAAGTCCGCGACCGCCTGCGTCTTCTTGGACAAGCGGGGGACAAAGGAAATATCAAACTCGTTAAGTTCCATCGACCACTTTGTCAGTCTCCCTGAGTGATCAGTCACCACCCGGATTGAGCGTGCTTGGAAATAGAGCCTGAATTTTCTTGCTGAGATGATCAGGGTAAACGCCAACTTCTCCAGGATCGGGTATCAGAGCTCTGCCTTATTCATGACCCTGATAACATAGTAGACTGACAACTGCTTCTTCCCTTCATCCCGGACCAAGACGGAGCTCACAGCCTCTGCCCCCACTCCGAGGTACAAAGTTAGATCTTCTCTCTCCTTTGGTCCTTGGAGTAGTGGAGCCTTGGTGAGTTGGTCCTTCAGGGCTTGGAAGGCCGCCTCACACCCCTTGGACCATTCGAACTTCTGATTGTCTCGTAACACTTTGAAAAAAGGGGAACACTTCTCTCCCGCCCGAGAGAGAAATCTGCTTAGCCGTGCAAGCCCAGTCAGGCGCTGAATCTTCTCGGCGCTTCGTGGCGACTCCAACTCCAGTATCGCCTTGACCTTGTTGGGGTTGGGCTCCACCTCCGCCGGGGTAAAAAGATGACCCATAAACTTCCCCTGTTGGCTCCAAAAATACATTGCGGGGGTTCAACCTCATTTTGAACTTCCTTAGGGTGACAAAAACTTCCGCCAGATCCCGGAGGTGAGAGCCCACGTCTTTGCTCTTCACCATTAGATCATTCACGTACATCTCCAAGTTCCTCCCCCTATACTCTCAGAAGACTCGATCCATCATCCTCTGGTATGTCGCTCCCGTGTTCTTCAACCCAAAGGACATCATCTTTTAACAGTAGCACCTATCTCTCATAATGAAAGAGACATATTTGACATCTGGTGGGTCCATCCTGATCTGATGATAACCTGAAAAAATATCCAAAAAATTCATTACAGAAAAACCGACGGCTGAATCTACCAGCGCGTCGATTCTAGGCAAGGGGTAACAATCCTTAAAACATGGTTTATTTAAAAGAGAGACATCGACACACATCATCCTTCTACCATCCCCCTTATTCACCATTACCACATTGGAGACCCAGTCTGAATACTGGATCTACAATACAAACCGGCCTTCAGTAGCTTCTCCACCTCCTCTCGAATAGGCTCCTCCAGCTTGTCATCTACGGACCTCCTCTTCTGACGGATGGGGCGGGCACTCGGGTCAAGATTGAGGCAATGACACGCCACATCCGCATCAATGCAAGACATGTCCACGACACTCCAGGAGAAGATGTCCACGTTCCGCTGGACGCAAGCCAAGATCTTCTCCTGGTCTTCTGGGCTCAGTTCTCTGCTGACCCGCACTTTCTCCGTTCTCCCGTCCTGGGTAAGGACCTCCCTGTCCACTACTTCCTCCACCACCTCCAGCTGAGACTGCTCCTCCAACTTGCTCTCTATCCTTCCACCTTGAGCGAGGACCTCTTCTTATACTTCCTCCACAACTCTGGCCTGCTCTTCCAAAACC
The DNA here is from genome assembly GCA_039583875.1 of Platanthera guangdongensis. Classification (NCBI taxonomy): domain Eukaryota; kingdom Viridiplantae; phylum Streptophyta; class Magnoliopsida; order Asparagales; family Orchidaceae; genus Platanthera; species Platanthera guangdongensis. The sequence continues at coordinate 225,481,577 of CM077163.1, read as the reverse complement.
CTATCCAACTTCTCTGCCTCGCCTTGCAATGAAATGGTGTTGACAGCCGTGACATAGCACTATCTCACCACCTTAGGGTCTCCCCGGATCCGGACCTGTACTCCCCTGCTATTAAACTTGAGGCACTGGTGGAAAGACGAGGGCACACAACGCAAAGCGTTGATGAGGGGACGCCCAAAATGACGTTGTAACTGCTCGTAGCGTCAACAATGACGAACTGGTAGTTCCTGGATGTTCCTCCCAACATCACGTGAAGCCTGACTTCTCATTCCACCTTTTGCTCTCTTCAGAAAATCCAAACAGCGGTCCGTCTGAGGCCAGCACCCTCTGTGCTTTTACCTTCATCTCATCAAAGGCTTTCTTGAAGATTACATTCACCGAACTTCCGTTGTTGACCAGGATTCTGGAGACCGTGAAGTTCTCTATAGCCGTCTAGATCACCAAGGCGTCACAAAACGGGTCCTCATAGTCCGACATATCCTTTGACGAGAAGGAAATCCTCTCCTCCGGGGGCGGGGTCAGGGAGGTCAAGGCAATGCTCCTTCAAAACATTGTTTGGAGGCTCCCCTTGCGGGTGGCCTCAATCTCCACTCCCCCCGTGGATCACCCCGATTCCTCCTCGGGTTCCCATAGGGCCGACCCTCACATCTATCTTCCTCCCCCGCTCCTCCTGCTTCAACCTCTTCGATTCGCACTTGTTGTTGTTGCTGCGCTGGTCCTCTCTCCCTCCTCAACTCTAAGAACTCTGGGCAGGTGGCCGTTGTGTGTCCTTCCTCCTGATGGAAGTCACAAAAAGGCAATGCCTCTCTGCCCCTTCCTCTTCCGGCCGGAACTTGCCTCATGTTCCCTCTTCCTCTTCGCCCAATAGCCATGGCCTTCTGAGGTGGTGATGTGATCTTAAATCTAGGGCTATAGTTTTTTAAAATATAAAGTAGCGATCTTTTAAAATATTATGGCACGAAAGGAATTTCGTGGGCTATTTTAAACGGATAAATCGACCGAGGTGTCGCTCACGAACGCAAGGCTACCACACGAGCGTAAGAACGTTACAAATCTCAATTCAACTGGCTAAGCAATCAAGTGAGTCACAACTCGGGTATGAAAAATAACGATAATGCAGGAGACAATTAATTAGGGGCAAGTTCTTAATAATTAACTATTCATTTTAAATTTCAAGCACAAAATAACTAGCGGTGGAGAGCGGGAGGTCTAGAGGTATACCACTGGTAGGGAGCCACAACAACCATGCACGAAAACTCCCAAGATAGGGACTGGCAGAAATCGAAACGGTCAGGGGGGAATCACTAGTAGAATCGGGCTTCTGGCGGAAACAGAGTACTTGGGAACCGGGTCGCGACTGGCTGGAGCAGGAGGGGGTAGCTAGAGGCTCGATGGAATTGCTGGAGGAAGCTGCTGGCGTGGCCGCTGGTCCCCAATGGATCCTCCGGTGTCCTTGTCGGCGACAGACGGGCCTCACAGTGGCGTTGACGCTTAAGAACGGCACTTGAAGGAGTGGGGGAGTCTGCAGGAAGACTTCTGTCAGGGAAGGGACGCGCAGAAGTGTTGCAAGGCTTCTGCAAGCCTTCCGTCGGGGAAGAAGTACGCCAAAATCGCTGCTGGAGGAGGCTTCATCGGAAAAAGCGAGTGTTGGAGGTGCTGGCTTCTGGGAGCTAGGGCGGTGCTGGAGGGGAAACCGAACAAATCAAACGATTCGTTCAGTTTCTATTCCAGTCGGCTTCTTTACGAGGAATGTGGGGGGGGGGGGGGGGTATAGAAGGAGGGATTAAGGTTTAGTTTTGAGGGTTTCAATGCTATTGGCAGACAATTTCATTTAAGAAAGATAGGTTTTGATATAAAACATAGGAATTTCTCCAAGTAATGACAGATATCAATGATGGCCAATTACAAAAATGTAACAGGGGATTTCATGGCGGGGCCAGTTGTTAGGGATATGGGACATTTAAATAAAATAGTTAATTAATTTAACTCTCTAATTAACCTATCCCCTAAACTATCAGAACTATGCATTTAGAGTCTCGTTGGTCGGTCACAACAATGAGACAAACAAAAATTGCGCGAACAACATGCGCGATACAAAATTACCCAAAAGCGCTAATAACGTGCGCGATACAACTCGACGCTACACAATAATCCAAAAATTGCCAAAAGTGTGCGCTATAAAAATCTAAGACAGGTACACTAATAATAAATAAAAACAAAGCGACGCGAGTTGCATCAATTCTCCCGGGGTTAAAAGAGCTTGACCCTGGCAAGACTTGATTTGACCTGCAAGTAGAAAGTCCAAGCGTCGATTGGAGAGAAACTGCATCACTGCCCTGCTAAAACTATGTTGTACCCAAAACCTGGAATTAACCTCTCATCCCCAAAAAACTCGCAATCCATTAGTCAAAATTTCATGCTAGATATTTAAATGAATAACAACTATTAGAGCTTGAAAAAAGTGGCAGAAAAGGTGTGGGGATCAAACATCTGGTAGGGAGGAAAGCATAAGGCAAGTGCAAGGTAGGAAGCAAAGCAGGTAGCAGGCGTGGTCAACCTGTGGAATCAGTAACTCATAAAACGACATAAGCTAGCTCGTTAGACACCTACAAACGTCCGCTAGACCAGGATTGTCTATCGTCATGATTTCACCCGTCAAAGTCCCACTCGAGTCACAAAATTTTAAGAAGATTCCAATTTTACCGTGTAAAATTTTTCATAAAAAAACCTTTGAAGCGGGTGTCCCTATGAGGAGTAAAAAATCTAAGTATCGTCTCGACTCTCTCAAGACTACTAAACCTAGAAGTGTCAGAACTCAAACGGTAGTGATGTGGTGACTCAACATGCTCGCCTAAAACTAAAGGGAAGTGACGTGAATGGAAGGCGTGCTCACCAAAAATAAAATTTACATAAGGTGGTGACTCAACATGCTCGCCTACATCCAAAGAGAAGTGATGTGAACAAAATGCATGGTCACCCAAAATAAAATCAATATAGGGAGGTGACTCGAGGGCCACAGGTGAGGGGTCACCAAGCATAATGTCTGTGGGCTCAAGAGTTTGTGGCGGTAGTGTGCTAAGAAAGTCTGGACATATGATGAACGAGTCTACGTCATCTAAGATTATGACCTCATCACTAGCCAATTCCTCCTCGGAGAGAAGAGAGAGCGGCGATGTGTCATCCAAGGGGAGAAACACATCACTAATAAGATCTTGTGAGAGTGAAGGCTCGAAAAATAACTCAGCTGCTAAAATAGGTGTTGTCCTAGGGGCAAGTGGTTCAACGACTTCAGCTAGCATGATAAAAGCAGGAGCGAGCTCTTCTTCCTAGAGCAGGGGCTCGGGAAGAAACTCCTCGATCGAAGGAGGTGCTATAACGGAGACAGGTAGAGTCACGACTTCAGTCGGGATGATAAACATAGGAGAAAGCTCTTCTTCCTTGAGCAGGAGCTCGGGAAGAATCTCCTTGACTGAAGTGAGTGTCACGGTGGGGGTGGGTGAGACCTAAGTGCTCGTCGTGAAACTGACGAGGCGAGGAAGAGGACTATCACAAGACCTAAGCTCGGGCTCCGCTATGTGATACAAAGTGGGGAGGTATGCAAGAGTAGCATAATGCGTGCGCATTGTCGCCTCTAGGTTGTGAGCAGAGGTGCACAACCCCGCCAGAATATTCTTGCGATCTGCGGTGACGCATTCAACATCTTTTTGCATGGCTTTAATACACGCATCTAAATCACCTTTTTTTAAAATCCTAAACATAGAATTTTGAAATCAACCGGCGCTCGACTATCCCACGATAGGAGTGAGATATCCCAGCAGATACACCAAACTGATCTGATCTCAAATTTAGGGCTGTAGTTTTTTAAAATATAAAGTAGCGATCTTTTAAAATATTATGGCGCGAATGGAATTTCGCGGGCCATTTAAACGGATAAATCGACCGAGGTGTCGCTCGCGAACGCAAGGCTACCATACGAGCGTAAGAACGTTACAAATCTCAATTCCATAGGCTAAGCAATCGAGTGAGTGGCAACTCAGATATGAAAATAATGATAATACATGAGACACAATTAATTAAAGGCATGCTCTTAATAATTAACTATTCATTTTAAATTTCAAGCACAAAATAACTAGTGGTGGAGAGTGGGACGTCGAGAGGTCTACTACAGGTAAGGAGCCACAACAACCATGCACGAAAACTCACAAGATAGGGACTGACAAAAATCGAAGCGATCAGGGGGGAATCACTGGTAGAATCGGGCTTTTGGTGGAAACAGAGTACTCGGGAACAGGGCCGTGGATGGCTGGAGCAAGAGGGGGTAGCTGGAGGCTCGATGGAATTGCTGGAGGAAGCTGCTGGCGTGGTCGTTGGTCCTCAATGGACCCTCCGGTGTCCTCGTCGGCGACAGACGGGCCTCACGGTGGTGTCGACGCTAAAGAACGACGCTGGAAGGAGTGGGGGATTCTGCAGGAAGGCTTCTGTCGGGTAAGAGACACGTGGAAGCGTTGCAGGGCTTCAACAAGCCTTCTGTCGGGGAAGAAGGATGCCAAAATCACTGCTAGAGGAGGCTTTGTTGGAGAAAGCGAGTGCTGGAGGTGCGGGCTTCCGGGAGCTAGGGCGGCGCTGGAGGGGAAACCGAACAAATCAAACGATTCATTCAGTTTCTATTCCAGCCGGCCTCTTTAGGAGGAATGATGGAGGGTTTTATAGAAGGAGGGATTAGGGTTCAGTTTTGAGGGTTTCAATGTTATTGGCAGACATGATTTCATTTATTAAAGATACGTTTTGATATAAAACATAGAGATTTCTCCAAGTAATGACAGATATCAACGATGGCCAATTACAGAAAATGTAACGGGGGATTTCATGGCGGGGCCAGCTGTAAAGGATAAGGGACATTTAAATAAAATAGTTAATTAATTTAGCTTGCCCTAATTAACCTATCTCCCAAACTACCAGACCTATGCATTTAGAGTCTCGTTGGTCGGTCACACCAATGAGTCAAACAAAAATTGCGCTTACAACATGCGCGATACAAAATTACCCAAAATCGCTAATAACGTGCGCAATACAACTCGATGCTACACAATAATTCAAAAATGCACAAAAGTGTGCGCTACAAAAATAAAAGACAGGTACACTAATAATAAATAAAGACAAAGCGACGCGGGTTGCATCAAATGGGGGTAGGAGAGGAATCTGGTCTGGTCTCCACCCCGGGGGGTTGAACCGTCCTTGTCCTCCGTGGAAGTTTCCCCCACCCTAGAATCCTCTTTCATGGCCCTGAACAGCCTTCCTGAGGCCTCCAGACCGGCCGGTTAATCGGCTCCTGATCTCCCCATCCTTGCTCCTGTCCCCTGTGCTGTCCCGGGAATCCCTGTCCTTTTGTTTCATCCCTTCTCCAAATCTCTGGCTTCTTGTGTCCTCCCTGCTCCTTCACTTCGCTCTCCCCCAACTTATCCAGCTTTTTGGAAAATGCCGGGTTCGCCGCCTCCCCCTCGATTTCCTTTGCCACCCCCTCTCCATCAACTCCTCGAAGGACAGAGGAGACTCTCGGTTCAGCTTCATCCTGAAGAACCCCTGACGAAGCCCAAGTGTGAAGACTAGCATCAGGGTATACCTTGGCACCTCGTGGACTAGTAGAACCTTCTCCTGAAACCTGTCAACATAGCTTCCCAGTGTCTTCTCCAATCCTTGCTTGACTGCGAACAAGAACTCTGCACCCTTCTTTCTTTTCTTCGACGTCGAGAATCGCAACTGGAAGCTCCGACGCAAGTTCTCGAAATAGTAGATAGAACTGGGGGAAGCTGGTGGAACCAGTCTCTTGCCTTTTCCTTGAACGTAATAGCGAAAAGTTGGCACTTGAAAATGTCTGACATTTGACTGATGGAAACTGCATCTTTAAACCACTGACGTGTTGAACGGGATCATCTCTGCCAGTGTAGTAAAACATCTCCGACTCCCGGAACCCCTCTGGAACTGGTGTAGAGACGATCAACTCACTAAAAGGACTACCTCCTCCTGCAGGGCAAGTCGACTGATCTCGCGCATCAGCTCGCCATACCTACCTGCACTCGCCGGCTGCGGAACAACTCTCGCCCGACGAGATCTCGCTCACTGCCTTTAGCTGCCTCCTCCTTCGCGGGTCACCTACATTGGGCGTTCTCACCTAGAGACTAGGGTGCGACAACCGGGACGCAAGGTGTCAAGCACTTGCCACGCGCGACGAAATCATGATGTAGGGTCTCCATAATCTCCCTCTTGAACTCTTCGAACAACTTTACTGTGACAAATCCCGTCGGGGGTGGCGAGTCCTCCAGGTCGCCCCCCTGCCCTTCACCTCCTGTCATAAGACGTACTCAGAATTTTCTTTTGCAGGCTACGGTCCACGCTCACCGCAACAAAAATGTTGGAATTGAAATCCGGTTCCAAGAAGAGTTCGGATCCAAGGGGGGGCTATGTTGTTAAAGGCGCGCCTCAAGCGCGCCTAAGGCTCCAGGCTCAAAGGTATGTGTGCCTTCGTGCGCCTTTTTTGTGCCTTTGGACATTAAATGCGCCTCTAGGTATGAATTTTTGTTGTAAACTTTTTTTTTTCAAAATGATGAAAAAAATAATGCAAGAACCCAATAATTTTTATATGATTTACTGTTTTTGAAATATAATCGATCGTTAAGACTAAGATATGATCCCAGAGACCATATTAATTTTATTTTTTAAGAGATAAATGATAGAAATGAATGATTAATGAGTAAAATATATGAAGAATCTTTTTAAGAAGATGGACTGATATTTGATGTTGATTATTTAAAATGAATGTGATTGCGCTTTGCCTTCTTCGGGAGCGCGCCTTGAGCTTTGCGTATAGGCTTCAAGACCGCTTTGCGCCTTGGTGTGCCTTGCGCCTTTAATAACTAAGCAGGGGGTAACGTGCACCTAATTTTCCCAAGTAAGAACACTTGACCGGTGGCTTGAAACTAAAGAACAGACCCTGAGCTGCAGCAAGTAGGTCCCGCCACACACCCGAAAAATCGAAGAGAGTTTCCCCTCCTTATCCAATGCTGACTGAGCTCGGCACCTTGGAGGGCACTTAAGGCCAACCAGGACCAACCAAAGAAGGAGAAGCCAAAGAACGAGAATCCCCTCCAAAGGTGCCACGGGGTTCTATTTTTAGTTTTCCAAGTCTGATCTGCAAATAGCGGAATCCTGCTTTTTTGTTTTACTATACACAACTCAAATTGGTCTGCCAACAACGGAACTTCACAGTTTGGAGTGACTATTAGCAGATCAAAATGGATCCTCTGGAGAATCACTTTTGGGCGAGTCAACCCTGCTGTCACATTCGCCTGGGGCGGCGAGTGCCTAGCGAAGCTAACACTTGCTACTCGTCCCGAGTCGTGGGCGAGTGCGGGCCAACTCTCCCCCCCCCCTCGTTCATCTCATGCTCTCGACACCTATCTTGGGCGAGTCAGGAAGACAACCCCTCCTCTCGCCTGTTCATCTCGCTTGGGCCTGAACTGCCCCTTTCTGCCTTAGTCTCGTCTGAGGGTTCAAGAATAAGAGAGAGTTCAGCGCAACCATCCAAAGAGCCAGCTGTTCAGACCCAAGGGGTAACCTGCACCTAATTCTCCCATGTAAAAACACTTGACCGGTGTCTGGAACTAAAGAACAGACCCTGAGCAGCAGCGGTCAGGTCCCGTCACACACCCGGAAGATCAAAGAGAGATTCCCCTCCCTAGCCAATGCTGAGCTGGGCACCTTGGAGGGCACTTGAGGCCAACCAGGACCAACCAAAGGAAGCAGAAGCCAACGATCAGGAATCCCCTCTAAAGGTGTCCATGAGGTCTATTTATAGTTTTTCAAGTCTGGCCTGCAAATAGCGGAATCCTGCCTTTTTTGTTTTATTATACACAACTCAAATTTGTCTGCCAACAACGGAACTGCGCTGTTTGGTGTGGCTATTAGCAGACCAAAATGGGTCCCCTAAAGAATCACTTCTGGGCGAGTCGACCCTGCTATGGCATTCGCCTGGGGCGGCGAGTGCCTAGCGAAGCTAGCAATCACCACTCGTCCGGAGTCGGGGGCGAGTTCGGGCCGACTCGCCCCACTCGTTCGGGCGAGTTTGCATCTTTATTTTATTTGCAATATTTTATTTATGGAGCGCACGTATTCGCGCATTATAGTTTTCGTCTATATTGTATCGCGCACGTCGCGCACTTTTATTTGTATTATTGGTGTGACCGGCCAATAAGACCCTAAATAGAGAGGTCTGTCAAATTAAGAGTAGTGGTGAATTAGGCAAGCAAGTGAGAAGTCATACAAATTAAACACTTATTATTTTAATCTAAAATTATATTTGCTTTCAAAATTATTATTGGGCATCTCTAAAACCATGTCATCATTTGGCTTGGTCACCAAGAGCCAAAAGAAACCCCCTTATTTACCGTTATTTAATCCTCAATCAATATTTATTCAAAATATTAATTGGAAGTTGTAACCCCCCTCTAAAATTCCTACAGCTGGCCTCTTTTGAACCCCCCCATATTAAAAGTTAATCCCTTCCCTATTAAATCAGATACGATCCTTTGGATCACGGTGGCGGGAGAAAAACGAAACGGAGAAAACACCTTCTCTCTATTTCGTATACTTCGGGAGCGACCCGCCCACTTGTTCCGATCATCCTCCCTTTCCTACGCTCCTTTTGCTGTCACTCCTTTTCCCACCGCCACCGCTCTCCCAAACAGGCCCTAAGATATACGATCATTGATTTTTGCATCTAGGCAAGTAGCAATAGGTATTGAAATCCACAGTATACAAGGAATATGACTTGTAATATGTAGATATATACTAGATATGGTTTACCCGTGTATTTTAACAAAAATATTTTTCTTTTAGACTGAGAATTGAATTAAAAGAATTCAAAATTTTTAAAAAATAGAATTTCTGTTTCAGTTTCTTTATTTTTCTTTTTTTTCTCTTATAATAAACCGAATCACTTTCAAGGGAATAAATCAAGTAAAGCTTCAAAATTAAAAATGATTGATTTAACAAGCGCATGACTACATAGTTTTTCCTTTTATGACTCTCCAGGGGATGTTGGGGATGTGAGCAAAGTTCAAACACTTCTCTTTAGTGCCACCATATCTGAAAGGGTGAAGAAGGTATACTTCGTGATTAACTTTTTTTTAAACACTTTTAATGTTTCTGAACACTTCAAGCACATACAATTATTTTCTATTATAAAATCATACTGATATGTAGCATCTGTTATTAGGTATCATCGAAATTTCAAAAAGATTCAAAAAAAACAGTGGATCTTGTTAGTAATGAAAAGATGAAGGCTAGTGCCAGTGTTCGGCATGTTATCATCCCTTGCTCCACGACAGCAATGCCAAGGATTATTCCTGATCTTGTTATTTGTCATAGCCGGTTGGTTTCTTTTGGTTTAATATATTCATTTTGTTGTTCCCGGAATATAATTGTACTGTGCTTTGTTTGTGTAAAGTGGAGGGCGTACCATCATTTTCACTGAGACACAAAAATCGGCATCTCAACTTTCAGGATGTTTAACTGGAGCTCAAGCGTTGCATGGCGGCATAGTGCAGAGTCAACGGCAGGTATTTTTGGCAATACGGCAATACCATATTTTGATTTGTAACTCTTGTTTGGCTAGTCCTACATTGTGAAAAACATGTACTTTATTTATAAGTGTGAGTGAAAATCTCATCCTTTAAGCTAGCTTTTGAGGTGAGAAAGCGTGAAAGTACCAAGATTGACATCAGAGCCGATGGTTAAACATCTCGATCCAAGAGCATTGGGGAAAATTTGTTGTCATTCCTCCAATAAGAGCCATCCGTGTGGGAATCATTCCTGGTTTAATTTGAAACTGTTTCTAGTTGGACATGTGCTGGGTTCATAAGTGTTTGAAAATTACTGTTCTTTGAGTGGCATAGTGCAGAGTCAACGAATGGTATTTTTGGCAATATCATGTTTTGATTTGTAACTCTTGTTTGGCTAGTCCCACATTGTGGAAAACATGTACTTAATTTATGTGTGGGTGAAAATCTTATCCTTTATGCTAGCTTTTGAGGTGAGAAAGTGAGTAAATACCAAGTTTGTCATCAGAGCCGATGGTTAAACATCTTGATCCAAGAGCGTTGGGGAAATTGTGCTGTCTTTGCTCCAATATAAAAGCCATCCGTGTGAGAGTAATTCCTGGTTTAATTTGAAACCATTTATGGTATGGACATGTGTTTGTTTCATAAAGAAAGCCAACATTCAGCCCCCTAATCTTGTTCTTTCATCTTTTCGGCTTGGAGACCTATCTTAGTGCACATCTTCAAAAACTTGAGTCGACCAAGTGGCTTTGTCAGAATATCGACGAGCTGGTCGTCATTTTGACATACTATACTATACCTCTATCTTCCCTAATGAAATGATAGTGGGTGTCGATGTGTTTGCCTCGGTCATGGAGGGCACGGTTCTTGCACAACGGTATAGTTGTTTTGTTGTCCACTTTGATTGTGACGGGACCGATCTCCTTATTCATCAAATCACCGTGTAGGCATCCTAGCTAAATGCCTTAGCATTCTGCCGTGGTGGCAACAATATACTCTGTCTCGCAGGACGATTGTGCCACCACCTCCTGCTTTTGAGATTGCCAACTGATTAGGCTTCCCCCGAGAAGATGCAACACACTTGTTGTGCTCTTCCGGTTATCGACATCACCCGCCATATCGTTGTTGTTGTAGTGGTTGGAGCCTCCATGAAGCGGCTTACATATTCCACGGAGTAAGCGATGTCGGGTCGTGTATGAACCATGTATCTCATGCTCCCCACAATACTTCTAAAGAATGTGGCATCAATAGGAGGATTAGTGCTCACCTTGCTCAACTTGAGCCTTGCTTCCATGGGGACTTGACACAGATTGCAACCAACCATGACACACTTTTCTAAGATCTTTAGTGCATAGGTCGACTGACTCAGAGTAATACATCGGTCAGAGTAATACACTTCTCTAAGATCTTTAGTGCATAGGCTGGCTGACTCAGAGTAATACATCGGTCTGGTGCACCTCTGTACCCATGTAATAGCTCAATAAACCCAGGTCGCTCATGCTGAACAATTTCTTCATCTCCTCCTTGAACTTGTTGATTTCTTGTTGATGTGATATAATGATAATAAGATCATCGACTTACACACCGACAAGTAAATTTGATGTGTCAATACCTCTTTTGTACCTTGCATGCTCCACCGCACTCCTCAAACCCGAGTGACATGAGACTGTTGTACAACTTCGAGTTCCATGCTCTAGGTGTTTGACGTAGACCATAAAGTGCTTTCTTGAGTTTAATACCTTCTGCTCATTGTTCTCGTCCACGAAATCATGTGGTTGGGCTACGTAGACCTCTTTAAGATCGTCATTAAGAAATGCCGACTTAACATTCATAAGGCGTACCTCTCAACCTTCACGTGCTGCTAATGATATGATTAGCCACACTGTTTCTATACGAGCGACTAGGGCAAATACTTCGTAAAAATTCACGCCATGCCGTTGCACGTATCCTTTTGCGACAAGTCGTGCCTTGTACTTCATCACCATGTGAGTCCTTGATTTTGTAAACCCATTTCAATCCTATAGGTTGACCCCCGCTCGACAGAGCAGTGAGTTGCCAAGTATCATTATCCTCAATGGATTTCATCTCCTCTCGCATCGTCTGCCGCCGACACCTATGTTTTTCGGCTTCTTCAAAGCACATAGGTTCCTCGACCTCCAAAAGGCACGATCCGTTATACTTAAGCTCGGATGTGTCCTGTAGATATTCATCAACGTGCGGTACCGCGACACCACTCCATCAGAGGCGGGCAAAGCAATGCTTGCAGGGTTGCAAATTCCAAGCCGTCATGGGTGCGTGGCGTCGCCAACTGTGTGGGCACAACTGAAGAAGTCGTATGCATCAACGACCCACTTCCAGGAATGCGAATCGGCTTAGCAGGTATCGACGCCTCGCCACTTTCATGTGCTGACATGTCATCACTATTTCCTATGATAGAGCAAGCGAAGTAATCCACGGTAAATACCTCACCATATGTAGTTAGGTTATCGTCACCTTCTGATGTACCCCACTCCCATTTCGCCTCCTCGCCAAATACGACGTCATGGGTTATAACGGCCCACATGCAAGTACCTCTTGACATGAGTCCAGTTGGGGCCCACTACATGGAATCATCACTGGTAGACTATTTTAAAATGATATAAAAAAATCACTTAAAAAACTCACACTATTACACTTTGGATAAGTGTCATATGACAAGAAACATGAAGAGAATGTCCACAATTAAAGCAATAAGATAAATCGTGGCCTTAAGGCCCACAAATTTTCCAAAAGAGTTCAAACGACTAGACAAGAAGCAAGGGTACATGCACCAAAAAAGGCTCACAGGCCTGCAAGGACTAGACTGAGCTAAACAAGAGAATCAGTACTGTTCGTTAGATACCCTAGCATTCCGCCGCCTCCTTCCCGCGCCTTGCAACTACCACAACAAAAATGGTGAGCAAAAAGGGCCAGCTACAAGCCGACCACATCTAGGTAACAAAGCTACTTCACCGGCAGACCTAAAGGTCCCCGGGGTGCTAGAACACCCTGCAAGTCAGTATCTCACAAGATATAATAATATAACAAATAGATAAGCAAGAGATGGTACACATGAGAGAAATTTAGAAATGGAAAGCCTATAGACAAATTCAACTATCATTAGCATCCTATAATACTTATCAAATTTGCTACGGAAAGGACTTCTGAGTCATCAGCTACAAGGGTTTTTCACCCTTGAGTGAGTGGCAAGTAACATCTAACCCCAATCTAATAATCTATGAGGGGAAAACAATCCCAACACTTGAGTGCTCAACTACAAGAGAGAAGTACCTACCTTGAGTCCACAGTGTATAGGTTCAATGATTATGTTGCCTGAGAGCTATTGCCAGGCGATAAGTACTATCGTCGGCGGTAGCTCTAGGAGTAAACCATTCCTGGGATTCACCGTCTCGACAAATGAACTTTGAGGTCACAAATGCATTTTGGTGCATCCCAGTGCGTACAATACAACCGGAAGAATTCTCCTTGAGATTCATAAAGCTATCGTTGGGCGTTAACTTCTACCGCTGGTGGTAGTTCCAGGAATCCATGAATTAACTCCATTTTCAGTCTTTTCTTGGCCTCCCTACCCCAAAACCAGACCTCCTAATGATATTAGAGCACCCTATAGATTTCTACAAAAAACCCTTAACTAGATCTAACAAAAACATCACCAAATCAGGTCAGACACCTCTATTTAGCGCCACACATAAGATCTACGAAGTAAAATCCAAGACAATGTAGGAGCAAAGCCTAAAACCGATTAAAAGGAGTTGTTACCTTAAGAGATCTTCTAGGAGCCATGGATCTCCGAGTTGCTTGGATGAAGAACGACCGCAACGTCTCTAGCATGCGAACTCCTGCGACGGATCGTTGATCCGACCACTAGAGCTCCGACAAACACACCTTCCTCATGCCCGGTGGAGAGCTCACCCCTCCTCTTGACCCAAGCTTGGGAGAAAAGAAAGCATGGACGACTGATATTATGTCTTCAACCCTCCGTAAGGTGTTTGGGCAAATACATCGTGTCCATCAGATCGAGTTATAAGGAGTTTGGACAACCATGATCGTGGATCCTGAAGCTCTAGATCCGTTTGGGAGTTGCCGCGCCGCGGTAACTCCTATCGTCAGGCGGTATATCAATCGAGCTGCTACTCGAAAGGAACACTACCACATGCGGTAAGTTGGTAACACTTATTACACGGTGGTAGTTCCCAAATTTCTATTTCTTCATGGAAATTGGGGCATTACGCGGGTCACATGTACTCTTCTACCTATCGGATCATACATCTGATAAGCCTTGGAACCTGGTTTGTAGCCGATCAACACCATGAGAATGCTTCTATCATCCAATTTCTGTATGTTTGGCTTCACTACCTTCACATGTCCTAGACTCCCAAACGTTCAAAACTAGTGCACGTTCAAACATCTCCCATATCATGCTTCATAAGTTGTCTTGCCGTCGACGTTGCTGGTTGGTGCACGATTGAGGATATAGACTGTCGTCGTTACAACATCGCCCTGAAATCTGCCTGGCATCCCCTTGGACTTAAGCATACTCATGGCCATTGCGACCACCGTCTGGTTTTGCCGCTCGACGACACAATTTTGTTGTGCGCGTATGACGTTGTAAGGAACTGCTTGATCCCACGGTCCACACAATACTCTCCAAACTCTACGTACATGAACTCACCGCCTTGATCGGTGCAGAGGGCCCTCATCTTGCGGTCAGTTTCTACCTTAACACCTGCCTGGAGATGTTTGATGGCCGCCGCTGCTTTGTCTTTGAACTCCATAAGTGTCAGCCACATGTAGCGTCTGAGATCATCTACCAAAAGTAGAAAGTTCATCTTGCCTCGTAGAGTGGTCGACGTGATAGGTCCGCATATGTCACAGTGTACTAGGTATAGCACATTTTGTGCACGATTGTTCATCTCCTTCAAGGATGGGGCTCGCCGTTGCTTGCCCACGAGGCAACCGTCACAGATTTGATCCACCTGATCAATCTGTGGCAGCCTACGAACCATGTGATGTTGCGCCAGTTTGCACAATGCCTTAAAATTCAGAGGTCCGTAGAGCTCGTGACACCGCCACACATTTTCACTAAACTTCACCGCCAAACACGCAGGTCGTGCTAAATCAAGGTCAAGCACATATAACTAGTTCTTGGTCCTTATATTTGCAAACAGTTGTCGTTGCCGATCGCGGATCGATATTATTCCTTTCTCGATGAACGTTTGACGACCATGTTCATCGAGCTTCCCGATTCTCACTATGTTGTTGTAGAGCTGTGGGATGTAGTTGACGTTTGTTAACGTACGGTGCTTGCCGTTGTGACACGCGAACAACACCAGTCCCCGCTCATAATTGATTACAAAGCCGTCCCCAAACTTCACCGAGCCCTTGATGTTGGAGTCTAGCTCGGTAAAATTTGTCTTGCATCTGGACATATGGTTGCTTTCCCCGGTGTCCAGGCACCAAACGTCGTCGTGGTGCTCCTCCCTGCTAAGGTGCACTTGTGCGTGAACCTCGTTGAGAATGATATCTCCGGCTTTTGTGGCGTCTGTGAGTGTGCATACTTGTGCCATTAGTAGCGCGAGCTCGTCGTCCTAGGCCTATGTGAGATTCACCCGCTCTTTGCGTTCTCGTCGTGGCTTGCGACACTCACTTGAATAGTCCCCGAGGATTCCTCAGTTGACACATTTGATCTTCGACTTGTCACGACTGCTTCCAGACACCACAATATCCTTGCCATCACAGTCTTCTTTACCGCTTCCATTCTGCTTGCCTCGACCATGATCCTGCTTCCTGCTAGTACCGCTATCCACAGTCTTACCAATGCTCCAATAAACCTTGCCCAACTCCCTCTTCTTCTTGCGTGTTATTCGCTGTCCCTCTGTGAGGAGCAATCGACCGCCTTCTCCGACATTGTTCTCTAGTTCATAACGCTCCTCAACGGATTTTTAATCGGACAGTGAACTCTTCGATGGACCTGGTCTTCATGTCGAGTAGCTACTCTATTGCGATGTCAATTTGCATGTACCTGGGTGGAATAACACAAACAAAATTCTTGATGACCTTCTCATCTTCCATCGTGTCTCCAAGCACGCAGATGCCATTGACGATGTTATTGAGCCGCACGGCAAAGTCATCCACAGACTCACTTTCCTTCATGCAGATCACTTCAAACTCGTTGCAGAGTTTTTGCGCCTTCATCTCCCGGACTCGCTCAACGGCCAACGCCCATGCACATCATACGCACGATGTCTCGCTCCTGCTTGGCGGAGTCCTTCACACCGGTGTGGATAACATCTCTGATGGTGCGGCTTGAAGGATGGCCGCCAATGCCATCGTATCAAGTCCGGACTTGACATCACCCGGCTCGATCGCCTCCTAGACTCCTTGTGCTTGCAGATTTACTCTAATCAAGAGAGGCATGTTCGCATGGTTTGTATGTGTGAGACAATTGTATAACGCAACGTTACCCCCACCTCCCTTGCTTGATGCACCACTAGCGGCCGTCCGCCACTATTAGCGGAGTCGTCGCCGTCACCGCTCAATGCCTTAGCATAAGATTTTGCTCTTGACATCGCCATAGAATCAACATGGCTCTGATGCTAAATGTAGAAAATAATTAAGCACACTCACGTTTAAAAAACTTGAAAGAAAACTCTCCTTCTTTTTGGAGACAATACTCTCAAAGAAGGAATTGATTCCGTTTTCCTTGCTTATTTCAAACCTCTACTTACCTAGAAGCACTAGTACGGGTACAGGTACTGGGTATGATACGTAACCGGTACGACGGTATGTCAAAATTTAAAAAACAAGGATACGGGTACGACATGATACGTTATAACAAATATAATTTATATATATTCACAAGTGCAATAAATAGTTCTCAAAACATCAAACATAAATCATAACTTGAAGTACAAGTTCACAAATCAATGCAACATAACATGAAGTTTACAAATATTAAGCATTCATAAATATTACAAAATTTAATATCTTATATGTTTAACCAAAAGGGATAAAATTAAACTTAAGTGTCTACACTTCAGTCTTTTATTTTCTTCTACATTGTTGAATATCAACTTCATTGTTGCAGATCAACATCTTCAATCTTCGGTTAGTTTAAAGACAAATTAGTTGTTTTGTTAATAACTTGTGTTGTATCAACACGTTCAATACACGTACTTGTAACAGAAGCGTACCAGTTCCAGAAAGATACCCGGTACAAATACACTACTTAATTGGACATACCAACACTTCCTAGCATAGAGCCAACTTTTATTTACTCTAGAAAAACAGACTCCTGTCACAATATGCAGAATGATGTCCTAAGTCCAAGTGTGTCCACATAGGTGTATCTGACGAATATCGGGTATGTACCGGTACCGGATACGTATCCGGTACAGGTACATTGCCTTTGGGGAAGTATCCGTGCTTCATAGCTGCTTACATAGGATATATATAGCCAAAATAAATACATAGGAAGAAAAAGAAATGTTTGCCACTTATATCCATCATATATGATCAAGATGGTCAACACGTGAATCACACCAACAATTAGAAAAAACGAGATTAATGCCAACAAAAATTGTTGTTCTTTGAGCTAAATTCGGTGGAGGCAAGGAACGATAGCACTAAAAACTAATTGTTAAATTTTAAACTTGTGTATTATCTTTTTTCCATCTGATCTTTATGTTATCCTTCATTCCATTGTCTCGAAGGAATAACTTCATCTTAACGGTGAGGGTTTTAATTGAATAGGTCATACTATCTGGATTTACGTCGGGTAAGTTCTTGGTTTTGGTGGCAACAAATTTGGCGGCACGTGGCTTGGATATTCGGGATGTTCAGCTGATCATTCAGGTATTCATATTTATCGTCTTAATTCTCTTGCTTTCTTGTTTTGTAAATGATAGCATTGTGACCATCATACTGTTTGATTCCATGTTATGTAGTTCTTTAACATTGAATACCCAGGGTCCGTTTGGCGCAACGTTTTTACTCCGATGAGTTTGGACAAAAATGCAACTGTCACTGAATGTATGTTTGGCATGATAGCGGCTATGACCACTACCGAGAAAGTAAAACTAGTTTTGAACATAAAAGTGGATGGAGTTTCTTAGGTGAGGCCGGGTGTTCACAAACGACAGTTCATAACCATCGCATTCATGTCAGCCACCGCCATGCCAAACTGAGCCCCAGTTAACAAAGTTTGTAGTTGATACGAACCAAGCTATTAATGCAGAATGAGTTGGATTCTAAATCAATTTCAGCTTTGTGATTGCCAATATCTTATGAAGATTCCAGTACTGTTGTTTTATATGTTTAATATGTCTTATTAATCTCATTTGGCAATATTTAGTATTTCTGCACAATCCAACTTATGACAGAAAAATAACGAGATGTAACCATCTTCATGTTCTGAAAGCTTCCCAAAATATTCAATCAACTATACAACATGCTGAGCAAATCTGAAGTTACTAGGTTTTTATAAATAACAATGTCAATGGTATATCATTCTTTGGAGTTATAATGTTTGGTTTGGCCTCGTACAGTGTGGGTTGGACTAAACGGCCGACTCCTTCGTCACCAATTTATATATCTCTTACAACTAGTTTTAGATTGAATGCTTTATATATCTCCCAACACACCAGCAAGTGCTTGTGTAGATTTTCTGATATGGGGAGGATGAAGTTGGTTGTGTTGAGCTTAAGCGATGAGTGTTGGTGAGTCAGGGAAGCTGTTGTTGTCGGGAAGAAATAGCGCAAGCGGCAGTGGTGCCTTTATATAAGTGGTGCGGGGTTTGACTGGGATGTGGATGTTAGCGAGGAAACATAGAGGGGCTGCTAAGGAGGGGATCCGGAAGACGATGTTGGTGATGAGAGTAGTGCTTGCTGGTGTGTTGGGAAACATAAGAAGTGTTGTCTTGGAAACATGGTCATCGTGGGAGATGGAAATGAGTCTTTTGGGTCTACCGACTTTGGGCGTGGTGTAGTGGAGGCAGCGGGGGCGAGGAGCAAGACCGACAAGTGTATCGGGGTAGTTATGTTTGGCTAATCAGTGTTGGAACTGAGAGTCTCATAAAAAACCTGCGCTAAATCCCTTGTGATAAGACACTTAATACTTTTTTCTAATAAATATGTCATGGATCCCACACCGTTGGTTACCTAGTGTTGGGAGTTTTATTATATCGAGTCGTTTTGTATCCAATATTTATTGTAGGAGTCGAGTCGTATTGAGTCACATGCGTATTTTAGGTATTTTAATATTTCCATGTATTTTATATTTTTTATGTAGCTTGTTGTAATTACGGGATTACCCCGGGGGATTGATATATATATATATATATATGACATTAGTTCTTATGTGAGGAATTAAGTAATGAATGAAACTTTATTTATCTCTCTAAAACTCCTCTCTCTCTAACCCTCTCCCCCTCCTTTAGGGTTTTCCTCTCCTCTTCTTCTCCAAGCTTCTTTTTCCAACTTCGCCCCCTCTACCTCAATTCTAGGGCTTCCCCTTGTATCCCCGCCTCCATCGATTGGACCAACAAAGGAAGCCCATAACATCTTGGTATCAGAGGCTCTTTCCTCCCCTCGGCCATTGAGTCCGCCGCCGCTGTTGCTTCTCTCCTACGACATCGCCTCGTGCAGGAGTGTCGTTCCCTCTAGCAGCTTACCTGACGCCCCGACGGCTGCTCTTCTTCCGCTATTTCCATATCCAGAGCCGCAACAGAGACTCCAGCGGGATCGTCTCCATCCTGCGCAGGAACCCGCTCCGCTCTCGCCGCCGTGGTTGAATGACGACACCCTCCGCTTGTAACAACCCATCCGTTCATATGATATATTCTAGAAGGTCCGGCCGGGGCCCCACAGATATACCACCAAAACGTCGGTGAAGGTACATGATGATACCAGAGTAGCGCATCGCACCTATCACATGCATTTCTAGCGGAAGCCTAAACTACTTGAACTCCTCTGAATGTCCAAACATAAAACTCCACTTTTATATACATATAGGAATGTCTTACAATAAGAACAAGTGTTGGCCTTATGGCCTTACATAGCTTTCATACAGTGGCTACAACTATGGACGCGCGGCCGGCCCAACAAAAGAAAACACACATCTCAAACATAGCCTTCGAGGGCTAAACAGCAGCAGCAGCAACACCAGCAGGAGCATCAACCTCTATGCGTCCCGCTCGGCTCCTCCAGCACCTGTGCAAGGGACAATCCACCACCGTGGCAAAACAAAAGCAACGTCAGCGTTCACTGACCAAATTATAACGACCCTACCCCTTCTCTCGGGGCAGCGGTTTTTTCCCTGCAGGCATATCATATCACAAGTATGGCAATATATCAAAATGTGCTTTCACGCACACAGGCCATCACAACCGTTCGCCACTCCCGGACCCAACGGTCCGTGCACTCAGGGCACATTCTTGGTGTTCTGGCAACCTCTTGCCCACCACCGTATCAGGGTTATCACCCAACGGTAAATCTCTTGAGCATTTACTCCATGGCGTGCAGCCGGAGTTAGTCCTCGGACACCGGGTGATGGCCCCGTAGCCCCCCATTGTGTCATGGCGCGCAGGCCGAAGACTCTTGCTATGCGCTCCAACAGACCGTACCTTTGGTCTCACATCGGACGGACATAGCGCAGGTCGGATCCTCCACCCCCCGTTGCTCAAATCGCCTTGCCTTCTCCGAGTACAGCGTACTCATGGCTATATCAAAGACGCGGGTCGGTCTCACCAATCCTGTTCCTGGCAGTTAAGCTGGGCATAAGCCTTACACCCATTTTCACAACAACAACAGCGGGTCTTTCCTGGGCACACCAGTACTTCCTGTTACTCTCTTCACAGGTGGACACCGCACAAGCACAAATGTCAGGGGTCTTTCCTGGGCATACCAGTACTTCCTGTGACTCGCTTCACAGGTGGACACCCTATGACATCAAGCATCACAAAAGGGCTTTTCCTGTCTCACCAGTACTACTGTGCCTCATTCACAGGTTGGACCCAAAACCATCACAAGGCTATTTTCTGGGCTACCACCCCAGTACTTCCTGCTACTCCTTTTCGCAGGTATAACCCGAGACTCCTTACACTACACGTTATCACGAGTCTTCTCCGTTCGTATGCAACATCACCAATCCAGACCAACCTGTCCAGATGGGCTTCACACAGCATGCCTATTCCGTACTTCCATTTCCGGATCTATATGCACAACAAAAGGGGATTTCAAGAATCACCCAAATGACTCCCAAAAAGCAGCCACCTCTTGGTGGGGGAGGATCAAACGATATGCCAAAATAGAAGCCTTCACATGGCTAGGAAGAAAGTCGTTACCCTTGACGATCGCTTCGTGCCATGGCTTGAAAGCTTGCTTGCAAGACTCGCAAGAGCGTTTCCTCCGCAACGCTGGCTTCGGATCTCTCGCCGGTAAACCGCAGCACCACCAACAGCAGCCCCCTTCCCTTCTTCCTCCTCCTTTCTCTCACTCTTTCTCTCTCTCTTGAAGAAAGATGAAGGCCAATTCAAAGTGAGGATTCTTTTTCTGAATTCGGCCCTTAAGGAAAAAGAAGAAGAGTTTTCAGCCCTTGGATTCAGACTGAAGAAATGGACGGCCACGATTCTGCCCAAAAACACACATTTTTGACCCGACACGGCCTCGAACACGGCCGTGTGCGCTGGCCGTGTGCCTCAAGCGGTGGTCAACCGACCTATCCAAACCAGTGACACGCCCATGAGACACGCCCGTGTCATGGGCCGTGTCACCAACACGCCTTCAGACACGCCGTGTCTGTGGCCGTGTACCTGGGTGAAAAAATCCCAAATCATCCCGAGACTTCACACGGCCTGGGACACGCCCGTGTCCCCGGCCGTGTGCCCAGACACGGCACCCAGACACGCCCTGTCAAAATCATTCGGCGGGCTGAGCTCGTCGTTCCGATTTGACACGCCCTGTGACACGCCCGTGTCACAGGCCGTGTCACCTATCTCGACACTCGACACTCGACACTCGACGATCTCGACACTCGACGATCTCGACACTCGACACTCACGACACGGCCATGGACACGCCCGTGTCCTAGGCCGTGTGCCTCCTCTCGACGATCGTCGAGCGAAAATCGTCGACACCTAAGTCGACTGTCGACACTGCCTTGACACGCCCTGCGACACGCCCGTGTCGCAGGCCGTGTCCACCTGACACGCCCTGGGACACGCCCGTGTCCCAGGCCGTGTCACCCAAATTTTCCCGTTTCAGAACTTTGGGCTGTTACAATCTCCCCTCCTACAGGAAATTTTCGTCCTCGAAATTTGGAGACAGGAAAGCAACAGAAACCAGCAAGAAAAGGTTACAACATATAATTTAATGTTACAACTTTTTCGCTCCAATTTACACAAACAGCTCAGGGAACTCTTCTCGCATGGTCTGCTCACGCTCCCATGTCAGTTTCTTCACGGCCGCAGTTGTCCCACCGGACTTTTACCATATCGACCGTCTTGTTCCGCAACTGTTTCTCGGCTCGATCTTCGATCTGAATGTGGTCTAACTCTCGTTGTTAGCCCATACTCCACCGGCACCCGATCATCCGCGATCACTTGAGCTGGATCTTTCACGGCTTTCCGCAGTACCGAGATGTGAAAAACATCATGTAATCCACCCAGTCCGCCGACAGAGCTAGCCGATAAGCGCTTCGCCAATTCGCTCAACCACTTCAAAAGGACCCTAAATATCTTGGACTCAACTTTTTCAATCGTCGAATCCTGGAGACACCTTTGAATGGCTTGAGCTAAGTAGACCCAATCGCCAACCGCAAATTCGACATTCCGGTGCTTGGCGTTGTAGTACTTCGCTTGTCGATCTTGAGCAATCAGCAATCCTCTCGAATAGTCCGAATGGTTGAGTTTTTCTTCATCCACCTCATTGGTTTAACAATCCGAGCTTTACCCGCTTCTACCCAAGCCAAGGGAGTACGACACTTCCTTCATGGTCGAGTTTGCATTAATGGTGCTTACCAAGCAAGCATTGGTAGACACATATGAATCTCTATATGGAAAGGAAGTGCGTACTCCCTTGGCTGGTAGAAGCGGGTAGCTCGGATTGTTAACCAATGAGGTGGATGAAGCACTCAACCATTCGGACTATTCGGAGAAATGCTGATTGCTCAAGATCGAC